>JAQJVK010000013.1:29854486-30385443 GCA_035578135.1 Flexamia atlantica | reverse complement strand
ACAGACAAAAACTCTAATTTTATTTATATAGATAATAAAACTAAAACACGTTTTAACTTTGAAAAACAGTGAGGTAAACAAAATGGAAAAATCGGGCGTGTATAAAATAAAATGTATAGGATTGCCATAACTTTTATGTAGGACAGACTGGCAGAAGCGTTTGCCCAACGTTATAAGGAACATCGACCTGACCCCAAAACAAACAAACAAAAATCAACTCTCGCCCAGCATTTGATAGACAGTAATCACACATTGGACAAAATTAACAATAGCCTTGAAATCTTGCACATCTGTAGTAAAGGTAATAAATTAGATTCGTTGGAGCAGTTCGAAATTTACAGAAGTTTTAATAATGTTGATATGAGGAGCCATGTCCTGAACGAAAACTGAATTTTAAATCCCACTCGATTTTTAACACAATAATAGCCCACAACTATGGACCAGGTAACCTTTGTCCACCTGATAACGGAGGAGGGGGAGGTACATGATTCCGCCACCGCCGAGTCTGCTTCCTGTCAGTGCCGTGATCGGTTAATTGTAGGCCTACAAAATGTTTTTTAACCGTTTCGTGTTAAGTGTACGGTGTGTTTGTGATGTTTTTACTGTTTTATGACGAATCCCAATGGATGACGTTTTTGTTTAAGGAACCACTTGAAAATGCCTGAATAGGCGAAACATATGTAGTGATTTTTTTCACTTTGGAACTGTTTGACGTCTGAGGTACAGTACCTAATTTTAGTTCACATAACAGTTCAGGGGCCTACAACAATGGATTTTAAGTATAGTTTCACCTTATAGCTATGTAAGGTGAAGAGTTACAAGTTGCAAAGTTTACTTCAAAGTTAGTTTCTGCGTGCCAACAGTTTAAGCTGGGCACGCACTGCCTTATATTAACCATAACTGATGCCTTAAACCCTTAGATAGTACGATGATGTTTTTATAGCCTATACAATTGCCTTTTTCGGATGCTGTACGGGGTGTCCACCTTAACTGTGCCACCATTGCATCTCAAAACCACCACCATTACTGTGCATCTCAAAAACTATTAATTTCAATAGAGAAAAATTAGATTTAGAGGAAACTTTAAAAGGGGGACTTCATCTTTTTTTAAGCAATAAATATTGATTCCATTTTAATGTAAATGGAATTATCATAAATAAAAAAACTTATTAATCAGAAATTTTATTCAACTTGCAATTATGCAAATCATTTAAGTGTGCATTATTAAGTGAAAAATAATAAATTATTTATTCGACCAAAACGCATACATAAATACAATTTCATTGTTGATACACAAAATAGTCCAGTCAATTTGGGGTTTTTAGGGGAACAAATTAGGAAAAGGCTGAATTTTTTCCCATCGACTACTACCATATAGACAAGCTTCTAGCCAAAAGTCCCACCCCCTACCCCCCTTGCTTTCCCCCCCTACAGCCCCCCCCATATTTTCCAAGTACATTGATTGCAGTGTTTTGCTAAACTGCTTATATCTTAGGAACCGTTTTGAGATATCTCCTATATTTTGTTATTTTCGGATTTCTCATAAAATAATCTAAAAATCATATAATGTAGTATTTTACGATTAATTTACTCCTTCTCCGTCTATTTACCTGTTTAATTTGGAAAAGAAGCATTTTCCTTTATTTTAAACCAAATATATTTATATTTCGCCTAATAAAAAGGCTCAAATCACTTCTGTTATGCACTGAATATTTTCTACTGTGTATAAGCTTTAAAAATGATATCATACTTGGCTTGCTTTTGTCTCATATAATGCCCGGGTAATACAAGTAAACATGTTTAAACAGCACCTTCCGCGGCCGCGCGCCCACGCCATCGAAGTTCATTCAACCTGGGGTTTTTAGGGGAGGGGAAAATAGGAAAAATCTGACTTTTTCACCATCGACTACCACCATTTAGACAAGCTTCTAGCCAAAAGTCCCCTCCCCTACCCCTCTTGCTTCCCCGCCTACAGCCCCTCCCATATTTTCCCAAGTATAATATAATGCAGGATTTTGCTAAAATGCTTCTATCTTAGAAACTATTTGAGATATCTCCTTATATTTTATTTTTTCCGGATTTCACATAAAATATTCCAAAAATATTGTAATGTAGTGTTTTACGATTAATTTACTCCTTCTACGTCTATTTTCTTGTATAATTGGAAAAATAGCATTTCCCTTCATTTTGCACCAATATACTTATTTTTGACCGAATAACAAGGCTGAAATAACTTCCGGTTATGAAACTATTTTGCACTAAATATTTTTTCCTGATTACAAGCTTGGAATGATATCATACTTGGCTTGCTTTTCTCACATATTGCCTTGCGAGATACAAGTAAAACATGTTTTACAGCGCCTTCCGCGGTTCTCGCGCGCCACGCCATCGAAGTTTATTCAACCTGGAATTTAAGGGAGGGGAAAATTGGAAAAAGCTGAATTTTTCACCATCAACTACTACAATATAGACAAGCTTCTAGCCAAAAGTCCCCACCCCTACCCTCCTTGCTTACCCCTCTACATTCTCCCATAGTTTTCCAAGTATATTAAATGCAGTATTTTGCTAAATAGTCCAGGTAACGAAAAGATATAGAGGGAATCTTTTGGGAACACAATTTTTGACTTTGTAGCTTGTGTTTGGACTAGTTAGGAGGTGATCATAACAAAAGTCCCCGTCCGTTAATAGTCGAGTAAAAATAGGTTTATACCTAGAAGTAATTGTAATATAAATGGGAATGGTTGTTCTCTTAATGAAAAAAAAATGCGATAAAACACGATGGAACATAGTCTACTTATGTACGACCCTGGGTTTAGCGCCCATCTTAGATCTTAGATCTTAGATCTTAGATCTTGAAAAATAGCCGGCCATCTTAGATTTTAAGCAAACAATTACTAAAACCTCTACTGTGTAGAAACCAATTAACCTAAAAGGTCAACTTTTTTACTAAATTGTTCCCAGTGAACCAGGCTTTCATATAAATACATCTATATCTGATTACGTATTGATTTCATAGAAATATAGTAACTTAAACTTTAAAATTTGCAAAACATTTGTTGTATTTTTACAGTTATTGTGAATTTATACATTAAAATTTAGTTTCTGTTTTTGAACCACTATATTCATCTAAAGAGAGAAAAATTTGCTACAGATTCAGTCTGTTGGTATGGCCTTCCAGCCATTTTAGAGTGGAACGGGTGCGAACTAAATATTTCTTTTCAGGATTTAACAGGACAGTTAGACCATAGTATAGGATATATAATGTTACAATCTATCAAACTTCTGACCACTAGGGCAATTGCAATATAAAGTAAACTGATTGTGTCTAGATGAAAAATGTACGAAAAACACGATGGAACATAGTATACTCATATACGACCCTGGGTGTAGCCGCCATCTTGAAAAATAGGCGGCCATCTTGGATTTTATGCAGACATCTACTAAATCCTCTACTGTATAGAAACCAATTAACCTAAAAGGCTAAGTTTTTTACTAACAATGTTCCCCAGTGAACCAGGTTTTCATTGAAAATACATATATATCTGATTACGTATTCATTTCTTAGAAATATAGTAACTGAAACCTTAAAATTTGCAAAAAAGTTTTTTGTACTTTTACAGTTTTTATGAATTTATACATTAAAATTTAGTTTTTTAGTTTTTTGTTTTTGAACCACCATATTCATTTTAAAGAGAGCAATTTGCTACAGAATCAGTCTGTTGGTATGGTCTTACAGCCATTTTATAGTGGAACGCGGGCGAACTTAATATTTCTATTCAGGACTTATCAGGGCAGTTAGACCAAAGTATAGATCCAGTAATGTTAAAATCTATCAAACTTCTGACCACAAGGACAATCGCAATGTAAAGTTAATTTAATGTACCTAGATGAAAAGAGTGCAATTAAAACGATGGAACATAGTCTACTCATGTGCGACCCCGGGTTGAGCCGCCATCTTGAGAAACAGGCCGCCATATTGGATTTCATGAAAGTTTTTACCAAATCCTCCCTAGTTTGGAAACCAGATGACTCAAAAGGTCAATTCTGTTATTAAAAACATTTCCAGTGATCCATGCTTTAATTAAATACATAAATAGCTCATTATTCATTATTCATAACCCCAATAAGAAGAGTTTAGCAAAGTTTAAATTTAACTTGATGGTTACTTTAATCTTTGTTTATCAGTCATTAAATATATTTTTATCATTACTTTTTTTAAACTACATTTGTTGAGCCTCATGAACAGTTAATATTTTTCAATAATTCAGAGTGATGGGTTTGTCCCCCGTTATACGTATATCATAATATTTTTTAAACGTTTTTTTCAGTGAATAAAATTTATTCTCTGTCTGTAAATTTCTTATTTTTCATTTTTCGATTATGGTATGTTTTTACCTTGAAAAAGTTAGTATTTAGGTGAGAGTTTTATTCTGAAAAAAATAAAACATTTTTGTCTCCTTCTAGGTGTACCTTCTCTAATAAAACATTTTTGAGCAAAAGGAATAATGATTAAATCTCCAATGTTGTGCCAAAATGTAACTTCCACATGCAGTTCTCTAAGTTATTAACTAATGTTATGTGGTAATTAAAGTTCTTGTTAAGGTGTAAATTTGTATTTGTATTGTTGAAGTTATTTTAAGTTAATTTAGTATTAATAACTATATTACTATACAAAATAAACAGGCAAATTTGGTGGTTTCCAAACAATGGAGGACTTAGAAAAATCTTTCATGATATCAAATATGGCGGCCTGCTTCTCAAGATGGCGGCTCAATCCGGGGTCGCATATGAGTAGACTATGTTCCATCGTGTTAATTGCACTCTTTTCATCTAGGTACATTAAATTAACTTTATATTGCAATTGCCCTGGTGGTCAGAAGTTTGATAGATTGTAACATTATAGATCTATACTATGGTCTGACTGTCCTGTTAAGTCCTGAAAAGAAATATTTAGTTCGCACCCGTTCCACTCTAAAACGGCTGGAAGGCCATACCAATAGACTGATTCTGTAGCAAATTTTTCTCTCTTTAAAATGAATATGGTGGTTCAAAAACAAAAATTCAGTTTTAATGTATAAATTCATAATAACAGTAAAAGTACAACAAATATTTTGCAAATTTTAAAGTTTCAGTTACTATATTTCTGAGAAATGAATAAGTAATCAGATATTTATGTATTTATATGAATGCCTGGTTCACTGGGAACATTTTAGTAACAAAGTTGACCTTTTAGGTTAATTGGTTTCTATACAGTAGAGGATTTAGTAGATGTTTGCATAAAATCCAAGATGGCCGCCTATTTTTCAAGATGGCGGCTAAACCCAGGGTCGTAAATGAGTAGACTATGTTCCATCGTGTTTATCGCATTTTTTCCATTATGAAACAACCATTTTAATTTATATTACAATTACTTCTAGGTCGAGCTGTTCTGTTTTTTGTGTTAATTTTACTCGACTATTAGTAAAAACGTAGCATATATGCTATGAGAAAATGTTGATTAAATGCTTGTTTGTACCTTGAGACTAAGTAAGGGAAGAAATCTTGTTTACTTTCATCATTTCACCCCATAAAATATTAATAAAAAATATTTCTTAAGTATTAGTATTCTTAGCTTGGAATTGTATAACAAAAACAATTATTTTACTAAATTCCGCTGTAGAGCTCCATAGTTAGTTTGTAGCCACTTAGATAATGAAATAAAGTTTATGCAGTTATCAGAAAACTCATTATGTTGAGAAAGAAACATGATTATTTCAATCCAAAAACATATTTCAATTCATGAAAACGACAATACTATTTACATGAATTAAAATTAACAATATATAAATGCAACTGGTATCTTAATGATAAAACAAAATCGTTACAGAATATTGTATAGCATTCAAATAAAATGTAGGTGTCTAATCTTATAAATATGCATACAAGCATTTTTACATTGTCAAGATCTTAATTTTATATATAACTTAACGTTGTGGCTTCGCCCGCAATCGAATTGTTTTCAAATGCAAGTGATAAATATTTAATTATTTATATGTCGAGAAGTAAATATGATTTAAAATGTCTCCTTTATCTTGTGTTTTGACAAAATCTATATTATTAATTCTGTAAGCGATTTTTTTCAATCAAAATTGTGAGAGTTTGACAGCTCGCAGGATGATGGAAGATGGCTCAAATGAAAGGTCTCGGTTCCAGGGGGTCGGGAAAAATATCAGATTATGTCCAAATATACCAGAAAATGAGAAATAACGAAAAATATCTTCCATTTAAAATGCATTGGGATTGAAAAACGTCTGCTTTGTTTACATTTAACATCTGGTGCTAATGCTTGATTGGTGCTAAAGCCATATGGTAGATGTTGACATGTGGGATTTTTTTCAAAATGCAGCTCACTATGCACGTTCAATGTACTATAACAAAAAATATTTTAAATTTAAGATTTTCTGATTTTATAATAATTAAGAGTTTGAGTTTTTCATAATTTAAAATTATACAAAGATAAGTTTGTTTGTTTAGTTTATGTTATAACGATGCAGATTTAATAACAAATGATCTATACATATATATAATTACGTAAGGGAAATTTTTGCACCGAAATTATGGGCGTTTGGAAGGTCACAGGATGATGGGAGGGGGCTGAAATTAAAGGTCTACATCCCAGAGACTCGGGGAAAATACTGAAATTGTTTTAAGCTTACTATAAAATGAGAAATAACGTAAAATAGCTGTCATTTAAAAACTATTGGTATGTATAAAGGTCTGCTTTGTTTACTTAAAACCAAATGCTAGATATAATCATAATTTTGTGGATCCAAAAGCCTATTTTCTAAGAAGGTATTTGGAACTATAGTAAAGAAGGATTATGCTTAGGGGCTAATAACCCCTTCAAGCCTCTAGTTAATATTTTAATATCCTAGAGCAGTGGTCGTCGGTTACGTAAAATAGTGATCCATTTTCAACCTACGTGAGCCTTCCGTAAACCGTAACTTAAAATAAAACTTTAAGGGGGGTTAAAATCACCGGGGTCTGGGGTATGGAGTAGCTCCCCCGGGGAAATTCTAGAAAATTAGTACTGTAAACTCGCGATTTTAGGCAATTTAACAACCGCCACATGGTGAAACCAAAGATATCTATAAAGTAACTGAGGCTGACTGAGGCTGACTCAACCATCAGTTGAGGTATAAACATTTTGATTTCCAAGGTTTTGTTGTAACATGTACTTTACATAATTTTTCGTCATCGTATGAAAAATTATTTTGGTCACAATAATGTGCTGCAAAATTCTTTAGTTTTTTATTATTACTATATACCATTTACACATGCACTTGCTTAGTTTAGCAAAATACCCAAATATTAGACTTATATGTTAATAAAGACTAAAGTTAGCATTTTTGTTAGCTTTTTTGTGTTCTAGAAAAGGTATAAATAAACTTGCTGTTTACATACAAACTTAATTAGGAATTAAAATATTTATTCTTAATTTTTTGGTTTTTCATATATAGCGAGAACACCATAATAATTACGCTTGCGTGAAAATTGGCATGTATGGGGGAGGAATAGGGTGGGAGGGGGAAGGGTGCATGTAAAGATAACATGAAACACCACTACCACCTGGCATTCTTAGCATATTACTGTATTGAAAAAAAAGTTGCTCTTGATCTGAGGCATTTTTGGCTCCAGCCCAATTTATATATTACTACTCAAAATTTACCAATTCAAAAGTGTAATAAGGAGAAAATATATGATTGATGTTTTATTGGATGTTGGTTTAAAATTTATGTAATTTTAATTTTAAGTTTCCATTCACCGTAGAGATGATATAATTCGAACCATATGTATCGTGTTCTGTTTGTAAAATGAATTACATAATAAAAAGCGATCAAGTTACATTTTTGAGAATTTCCTTTATAGGGAAGAAGCTATTACCGTAGGTCTCATGGTAAGACCTACACATTTTGTCGCATTCGGATTCTGGCACAAACAGTGTTTTCAGTGGGTTTCGGGTTAAAGTGTCGTTTGAAGAATGTGTTGGATGGACTCCATTTGATTTTAATATTTTGATAAGATAATAACCCCCAGAAGCAAAAAACACCATTCGTTCGAATTTTTAGGTATATATATATCTATATATATATATATATATATATATATATATATATATATATATGTGTGTGTGTGTGTGTGTGTGTCTGTTAGCACGATAGCGGCCGTAAAAATGGTCCGATCTTGATGAAATTTGGTACAGACATGTAAAGTGGTAATCGATTGGACGAGTTCGTGAACCAGCCCGATTGGACCTCTGGAAGGGGGGGTAAAGGGGGATAAACTCCCTCAAAAATGGGTTTTTGAGCTTTTTACCTAGAAAAATAAAATGTATCAAATTTTTGTTGGCACCATTGAATTCAGCTCAAAAAAACAAATAATTTAGTATTTTGAATCACTGCTCTATGTCCATTCGTTACCGAGATATTGAAAGTGGTAAACACAGTACGTTGTCCCAATGTTAACCTTATGGGAAATAAGTAAAATTGTATATCTCGTTTATTTCTCAACATATCTTGATAAAACTTGGTAAATGGCTTCTCCTAGTTCAGATCTACTAAATATTGAATTAAAACCAACCAATTTAAGCATACCTGTAGCAGCAAACCTGCATACTCATTCCCCATGTTAATCTTTTGGAGTTTACAAAAACATGTCAAATCTCGCTATGATGGATTAAAATATATTGTTTTGCATTTGAAATTCGCTGAGTATGCAGGTCTGCTGCAACGGGGGTATTATTATAATTACAAATATTTTATCAGCATCTGCACATCAGCAGTCTCTCATGTTTTAATAGTGAACAAATGAAATTTCGCTTTAAAAAGTGGGAATTTCAAACAAACTTTTCTTTCATAGTCAAATTTCGGTATTTAGAAAATATGGCCCTGCCACTCAAAGTTGTTTTTTTCATGTCAAAATGTTATTTCACAAGCACATATGTGTACTTTGTCAAGTTCCAATATTTAAACCATACGGTCCTGCCACTCAAGGTTGTTTTTTTCATGTCAGTAGTTTGCAATGACATGAGTGGCAAAGCCATTTGTTCAAATATTGTAACTAGTATAAATACGGGAAGACGTATCTGTTTGTCACCAACAGCCCCTCAGTTCCACTTGTGCTCGAGCTTCTTCCGTTCAGGTATGACTTTTAAAGGATATTAGTGCCTACGCCACCTATGAGTACCTAACCAATTTAACCGTTTTTAATTAGGTTTAAGAAATCGGATGATCTTTTTCATTGTAAAGTAATGAAATTATTACCATTATTATTGCTAAGCATGATTATGATTATTATTTATCGATTTTCCTATTTCAGTCAACAATTAAAGTTCTCCTTTGCCTGACCTTTGTGCTAAGCCGTTTTAAATTAAGATGTGTTTTTTCCACAGGCGAAAATGCTGTTCATTTCTACTTTTCTTCCTTTGGCTGTAGCCTTTCTCCTGCTTCCTCATGAAGGTAATGAAATAAGAAGAGTCGATCGAGAACATATTTTGAAAACATAATTTGTCTCACTTTTGTTTCAAATTAATTTCATTAAGTAAAAGCAGCTTTAGAGCCAATGCCGTCATAGGTATATACATTTCGATATTTGATGTGCAATGTTTTGATATCTTCCATCCTTAAGTGAGGGAATATCTCGAAAAGATATTCTAATCATGGTTTTGTTCAAGCATTACAATGTAACATATTGTTTGCATTAACTTTCCACATAAAAATCTAAATGAACAAGTGTTAGTTCATTAAACTGACAAAACGTACACAATAGAGTGTGGGAGTCAAATTTTGTCGCATTCGGATTCTGGCACAAACAGTGTTTTCAGTGGGTTTCGGGTTAAAGTGTCGTTTGAAGAATGTGTTGGATGGACTCCATTTGATTTTAATATTTTGATAAGATAATAATTTGTATATATATTCATCCATATATATATATATATATATATATATATATATATATATATAATCTATGGAATTTTTGTTCTGTAAATTTGTTAAGAGCTTTGTATTATAGTTTGATCGACTCAAGATTACAGCACGGCATTGTGTGTTGGGGCGGAGCATATAAGTATCTTATTAAAAAACACCCTGTATTAGGTCGTGCGACCACTTAAGAATACTTAGCTAATCCTTAAAGATAAATTATATGGAATTTATAGGCTACTTTTCTAGAAATCCTTCGTATGTTTCCATAAAACATCCACTGGAACACGTTTTTCATTTTCAGGTCTGTGTGTCTACTGCTGTGACATGAATACAGACTTATCTTGTAATGATTGGGTGAGGATTGTTCAACATTTTCTATTATTAGGGTTAAGTTTATTGCATGCCACTTTCGTTAAATTATCTAAAAATTATTGTTAATGGTCATTATCAATCACTAGTTTAAGATCAATTGAAGAAAAAATAGATTTCAAATGATGATAAATTTATAAAATAGCAATAATAAAATTGTCTTCATTTAAAAATTAAGAAATGAGGAATAACGATTTAAACCATTGAATATTCAATGATTTAAACTATGTCTAAGGTATTTTTACTGATAACAATAAGATTGATAAATTTTCAAGGTATGCAATAATTTAATGGCTAAATAAAATTTTTATTATTTTACTATCCTAATTTTGCAACGAATAGAATTAAAATATAATTAATTATATTTTATATTTTGAGTCCTGATAACTTGAGATAAAATAAATTTGTTTTCAACTGATTGTACCATAGTTATCGGTGTACAAATATGGTTTTGAAATGAAGCGCTACAACACATCCTTTACTTAAAAATATTTCTTTCGTCCGAAATGACGTATTCATGATGACGGCCGATAATTACTACCCACTCAAAATAAAGTAATTACCTCCCAACAAAGTTGAGGTGTAGTCTGGATTTGATGTTGGGGTCTGAAAAAGTATAATGGGGATGTTATTTTTGTTAGTTTAAAAATTCATTTCTCGGTAATTTAAAAATGTAATTTTGGTTTAAAATGTTGGAGAATATTTTTTTGCTTCAAATTCCCGTTTTTCAGGAGCGGAGAGCGATAAGTTTTCATTATTCATGATTTGTCGGTGCATAATCTTCTCTCCGATTTTGCGATTTTTATTAGTATAAATCTGTTATTTCTTCACACGGTCTCTGCATCGGTCCCTTGCGCACTAGGTTTTTGTCGTCATTGTGCGATGTCCAAGCATAGAAACAATGTAAACCAAATTCTTGTAATCACCAATATGATTCAGATTACTTTTTAATAACTTAGATTGATACCATCGTAAAGATCAATGATATAAAAGTTGGGCAAATATAGAAGATTGCTTATTTGTATTGAAATATTTATTTATAAAAAGTACGGAGATGCCATTGACAATCGATATTAATTAATCTATATGGCGTTTGGAAACCAATAATTTGTCGCAAATCCAACCAGCTAACTGTCCAGCATCACTTATTACCAAGAAATCACCTTTTTAAATTTTCCATGTTTTTCCAACGATTAATTCATTTATTTAATCATCCATTGTTTTTTGTGGTCGTGAAAGCGTTACAGAAATAAGATGTACCCTTTAGTATATTACTTAGTTCAGTTTATCAATTTTTTATTTTATTAGTTATGGATTTAAATGAAAAATTGAACTGGGGAAAACATATAATTTTTGCACAAGAAACTAAAATCTACGGTCAGGAAGTTTTATTTTTTACGGAATTTTTGCTTTGTAAATTTGTTAAGAGCTTTGTATTATAGTTTGATCGACTCAAGATTACAGTACGGCATTGTGTGTTGGGGCGGAGCATATAAGTATCTAGTACATGTACAACGAGAAATATTAATCGTAGAATATTTAGAACTTCTAAGGTAAACAAGTCTTCTTTTAAGCACTTCTTTGGTTATAGCGGTCCTTTTTGTTAAATAAATTGCCCACTATGATAAAAGAATCCATGAGTTTAAGAGCTTGTTGTTTTAAATTAAAAAAGTGGTTGTTTTCTCAAGATAAATTATAATTTTGCACTTATTATAAAATCAAATATTTACTAGCTATTTTATTTTTTCCATCTAAAATAATGTAAGTAGTCAGCTGTGTCTGACACAAACGTCACAGTGCGCGGCTCACAGGAATTAACCGGAAATACCTGGACTCTGGAACTTATTAGTTGTTTTTAATCTTGTTTTGTTTTCAGCTGACCACGAATACGTGTAAGTGTGGTCAGTTTCATTCCATAGAGAGGATTACTGTAATGAATATTACAATGAATTTATATATATATATATTTGTAATCCAGCCAGATCGGACCACCGGAAGGGGGGTAAAGGGGAATAAACCCCCCCCCAAAATGGGATTTTTGAGTTTTTTACATAGAAAAATAAAATTTATCGATTTTTTGTGGGCACCATTGGATTCAGCTCGAAAAAACAAACAATTTAGTATTTTGAATCACTGCTCTATGTCCATTGGTTACTGAGATACTGAAAGTGGTAAACACAGTACGTTGTCCCAATGCTAACCTTATGGGAAATAAGTAAAATTCTATATCTCGGTTATTTCTCAACACATCTTGATAAAATTTGGTAAGTAGCTTCTTCTAGTTCAGATCTAATAAATGATTAATTAAAACTACCCAGTTTTAATATACCTGTAGCAGCAAACCTGCATACTCATTCCCCATGTTATTCTTATGGAGCTTACCAAAACATGTCAAATCTTGCTATGTTTGATTGAAATATGTTGTTTTGCATTTGAAATTCGCTGAGTATGCAGGTCTGCTGCAACGGCGGTATTTGATCTTTATTTGTACGTCTGTATTACACCTACAGAAACGACTGAGATAATTGAATGAAGGGAATATTGTTTAAAATAAAACCTCTAAAACAAACAAATAATAGTAATTCAAAATTTACACGTTTTGTTTTTATTCCAGTGCGATTAAAATACAGCGTGACTGCTCTCCAGTGACGCTGATTGGACCATCTCAAGACAAGAGGGGTTTTTTCTTTCAACCATGAGGAAATTTTTCCTTGTATCATAAATAAATTAATATTAATGCAATATGCCTCAACATTTTTCAACCCCTTTAAGGTATTTTGTGTAACACAGGATTGCTAAAGCAAAAGTCCTTTACTTCTCATTTAATAATAAACATTTTTCTTTGTTTTTTTTGCTATACACTGTAAACCAGGTGGTGTAATGTAACACCATTGAGGGCGTAAAAAAATACCTTAACAGTTAATTTTTTAGGGAGTAATTTTACGTCATTAAAGCTTTCCAGTGTTTACACTATACAAGTGACACTATACACCTTTGAGGTGAAGTTGGGGTGGAAATATACAGAGGGTGTTTCTAAACACCTTTGATGAAGACGCACACCGCTGAGGGTGAGATATTTTGCACACGAAAGAATATATCATCGTTTGTAGATTAAGAACATAACGATATATAGCAAGTACAATACTAATGTTATATATCGTAGAGGGATAACACGCCACCCAAACAGTCACCAAAGTGAACCATTAGAAACGTACTAGCCCAAGCAGGCCGATAAAGTGATTAAAACTGCTTTAAAATCATAAACAAGACTTCTTTAAAGAGTAGTTTATAGAGTTATATAACACATTAAACAGTTTTAAAATTATTGTTGAATACTGACTTAATAATTATCTTAAAAATGGTGATATGTTAATAACATGTTAAAAATAAAATAATAACGGGGTAAATACACACTAAGTAAAATGCAAAAAGAATAGTAATGATCTAAAAGAAATAATGAAAAATAACCACCTCTACTAAAAATAGAAGCACTCGATCGCTTAAAAGGCTTCAACCAAAAGTCATTAATGAATCAAAACATAACCAATAAGCATAAACATTATTTTGTATTTTGCCTACAAGTAAGATCGATCTTACTCTGCACCATGGTCTCTGCTAACCGTCATTGTACTTACAGTGAACGTAATTGAATTTAAATAAATTGAGTGTCTCAGGTCGCTTGATCCACCGGATGAGGGAAGAATATAGATCCTGGCGGTACAAGTTCCACGTTCACGTCACCGACGACATCGGAGCCCTGAGTGTGAACTGGACATTACCCAACAGCCAGCAGAACTTCTGGCCCGACTACGGGGATGCCATCATGTTCGACTTCTTCAAAGACAACACGGTCCAGGTGAGAAAACGTCATCCTTCACCACCTAATCATCATCATCATCGTCATCGTCATCATCATCGTCGTCATCATCATCATCATCATCGTAGTCATCGTCAAAATCGCCACCATCATAGACTAAGTAATAATCTGTTTATTTTTTAAGCCATCTATTTAACCGTTGATTATTATAAAGTCAATGATTCAACTCATGAACAGAATGCCTCTAAAAGTACCGGGTGTTTCAAAATAGCAACTATGTGAAATGCTCGGTAAATCTTGCACTTTAAACATATGGTATCGATTGATGAAATAGCCCAAATTCCACTCTTGTGGAATATACGATTACTACTTCGATCAAAGAAAGATTTTAAACAGTCATAGATGTGACTTACACACTTTTTATTTGAGGAAAATACAAATTAAGTGTTCAATCAGTCGTTATTCATTTTGGTATCTTGCCTCTGGACTGGTGTGACTAACATAGTGGTTTTAATTTTATCTAGTTTGTCTCCAGTTCAACTTCTGTCGATAAATCACGACCTGGTTTCGACATTAAGTTGAACAATGCTCACGTGAAGTCAGCGTTCAGTGAAGCTTGAAGAAAACAAAGTATTCAGCCGCGATTACGTTGTCGAAAGTGTGTTGTAAACTTGGACACGCACCAGGTAAATTAAAACCACTATACAATCAGTCGTTAATTGTACGCCATCAATAGACGGAAAAGAATATACTGATGTCAACTATTAATTACATTCTCCAGAGGTATAAATGTATCGCTTGGTAATTGGGGGGTCGATTTGACGTAAAAAACTTTATTTTGGCAACTGTATCACAGCCTCCATCTCATCCAACGAATCTTAAGGATCTTCGTGAATTTCACACTCTCCGTTTATTACATTCTATTTTGCAGTCCAATGTCCCTAGTTATCTTTCAGATTTCATTTCATGTCCGATATTAGTACTCGCACTACACGCAGAGGCTCTCGTCTTTTAATAATTTCTATCCATAGAACTTCTCTCTACAATAAATCTTTTGTTGTATCTGCATCTCGACTGTGGAATTCCCTTCCTGATAACATAAAAAATGAAGATAAGCGGGCTCGGTTTGGAGCGGAAGTGAAATATCGATGATGCTGATGATCGAGACTCGGTGATGCTTTGAGACTTAGGTGAGACAGGTCTTGGGCGACATGTGTGAATGAGTGTGTGTATGATAAAAAAATTAAATCTTGACTTCATTTTTTTATTATTTTTAAATAGATTATTCTTATATAATTTAGATATTAACATCTCCTTTAAATATTTGTATTCTTTAATATTTCAGTTGAATAATTTTTATTGTTTTTATTATTAAGAATGTTGTTTGTAATTTGTGTATGAGGTTAAGTGGCAGAGAGGACTTTGAAGTCCTAACTTCGCCTCTTTAATAAAGACATTTTTCATTTCATTTCAATTTGACGTCGTGAGTCTGCCTGGACCCTGGTGACAGTAAGAGCTCCCCCAGGTCTCCCTGTACAGTAGTTGTGAACTAATAAACCTACTAAAACTATAGTCCAGGGTTCTTTTGGTATAGGGCAGTGTTTCTCAACCAGTGGTACGCGTACCACTGGTTGTACGCGGAGGCCTTTCAGGTGGTACGCAAGAGATTGAAGAAGTAGTATAAAATAAAATACTAGATTTACGAACGAACGCTGTCCCGTCGAACAATAAAGTCGCACTTAATACCTTAACTTTATTGACATTTTCAGTATCTATTTTGGTCAAAATAAGTCAATTTCGTTACTCTTTCATTTTAAGAGTAATTATTTCTAAAAAAACATGTTGGCATTAAAAAATGTTCTCTCCATTAAAAAATACTACAGTGTTGATTCGGTGGTATTACTACATTTGTTAGTTGAACGATTTACTAACCTAAAAGTATTTTCTATTTTGAACGCACAGTCTAGATATGTCGTTTTGTTGTATATATTTTTTTAACATACTTCAAGATAAGATTATTGGTGAAAATACAGTATACTTTGAATGACTATGAATTGTTTATTTTTATATTTCAATATAAAATATGAGAAATGCGTGGAGTTTCAAATAACAGACAGAAATTTTTTCCCTGTTTACCTAGACATTTTTTCATATCAACGAAATTCAGGTTCATATTTATACGGTTTTTTCGCCAAAATGACTAAAAGCTATTGGCTATTGAGTATAGCTGAGGTGAACATATAATTTGTCAAAATGACCTTATAATCAAAATATACGATCTATAAATGTACATTGACGAGGAAAATAAAATAAATTTAGCTGGCAAAAACAAAACTGCCAAAGGGTAACTAAAAACATTCATTGTTGGAGAGGATCCCTCAGGGGTAGGAGGAGGGGGGTCCTAGCGATGGTACGCCAAAATACTGAGATTGTGCTATGTGGTACGCGAGCACCAAAAGGTTGGGAAACACTGGTATAGGGAGTATCTATATCAAAAGAGTTCCATCTCTTTGTTTTAATTTCCGCAAACCCACAGAAGAACGTATTTACAGGTGTTCTCGTTCTCCGGGTGGCAGCGAACGTTCGACCGCATTTACGAAGGTTCGACCATCGAGTTCTTCAAGACCTACGAAGACAGACGGATACCGATAAACGACGAAGACTGGGCCAATCTCTGCGCCTACGACGGTGAAGGCCCGCCTCCGCCACGCATACCCCCCGAGCTCCTGGTAGACCCGACGAAATCAAAGAGAAAAGAAGCAGCAGGAAACGATGTTAAAGAGGACCGTGACGACAACCGGGGTACCACTTTGAGGTACCTGCCCCCGGGGGCGAGGGCCCTCAAAGCGGCCCCTGGCCGAGGGAGTATAGAACCAGGCTCGACCTCGGCCCCCCATTACTCGCGACCGCATTACACCAAAAAAAGACAAGATTATGAAACCGGTTTCTTAGGTTTTAAAACCGTAAAAGTATGATTTTTTAAACAACTCTGAGGCTACAATTTTTCTCTTCTACTGTTTTTATATGGCCATATTTCCATTGTCTGTAATAATTTAAGAGATGTTTTAGAACCAAAGACTGGAGAAACTGTGGTGCAAGGGATTATGAGGCTTGGTCAGGTGGTATTCAAAGGTAATACATTAATTTGGGTAATACCTATTTGTGCGAATTCATGTGGTGGTGGCGACACGAAGGACAGAATCTTTTCCAGCAAGTCCTGCGTAATATCACCCAGTAATGACCTCCTTGGTCAAATTAAACAGGTAACTAGTCCAACTTAACCCAACCTAACTTACCAAAATCAAGCTTGAAAAACAAACCCGAAACAGTGGTATACGTTTAACGGAAAAGATCCCAAACAATATAGCCACTAAGTAACAATTGAATCGAGAAACCAAATAAAAGGTTTAGAAATATTTCTCAACTAATGCGTGATTCAATCGTTTAAATTGCTCAATATTTCGTGTCGTTTTTCACTTGTAGTCCGAGTTAAATTATTTGGACCAGTAAAACCATTAGAAAGTTTATTTTAGAATTAGATTTACGGACGACCTGGCCAAGCTATTTGACTCTGTTATAGCATGTGAAACGGTCAAGGGAGAAAAGAAGAAGGTCCATTTTCCCATATTAAAATAAAAGTATTTCATATGAATCAAAATATACAGGATTCAGTTTTTTCATAAAAAATAACAGTAGAGTGTATTGCAGTTTAACATTCAAATTACGTAGATATGGGAAAGAAGATAAATGTACATTAAAAAACAACGAGTGTCCAACAAGCATATTATTGACCTTACTTTTTTACTGATCTTTTATCAGTGAACAGTAGTTGTTTTTTTTTTCAGCAACACCATACCAAAAACTTTCTCAAGCAGCTAACTCACTTACTTCCAGCTCTCTCAACTTTCAAACCAGCAGACTTTATGAAGCTATAAAACTGGCAGTAAAAAAGTGAATCTGGAAACAAATCCTGCTTTACCACTTTTTACTTTTTGCCCGATTTCATTAGAAATAGATATAATCATCGTATCTTACTTGGCCATTGCATCAAACGGTACTCTTGTTTTTCTCGACAAAATAATGGTATTTATTGTAATTTTTTCGCTATGATGGGTAGTGGCCCTTTCAAGACCACCTTAGGGGTACAACTACGCTTCGAATATCATTAGCGAGTAAAAACTTACTTTTTGTGTATTTTGTACTTTCGTCTTTTCACCTGACCATGAAATTGTAGCCTCAAAACATGTGTTTATCTTAATTTTCATTTTACTATTTTTATATTCATAAATGTAATTATTGGTTTATCTTACTTGCCACTACACTAATTGTTAAATTATTTCAATAAAAAGTTTATATTTGGAATTCTCGTTTTTCATCTGGTTATTCTTGTCGACGTTCATCCTTTTTCCCAAAATCATTTATAATCGATAATTAAAACTGTCACGTAATATTAATAAATGTCTGAGTAGTGGGCAAGTGGCGTTTCTGGCCCAATCAATCTTTTTGACAGCTACTTCCGGTCACGTAGCTGTGACCGAAAGTAGCTGTCAAAAAGTTTGATTGGGCCAGAAACGCCACTTGCCCACTACTTGTCTGCAATTATTCTTCGGGTTTTACAGGTTAAGTAACAAATATTTTACAACTTAATGTCCATAAGGAAACCGACACTTCACTGTGAAACATTCTTTCACTCGTGGGAACCTTAAAATTCCTTCTTCACGAAATTGAACCTCCTAGTGACCTAGATCATTTAATTTTCCCCTGACCACCTTATATGTATTGCATTCTCCTTTAGACCTGACAGTCCAAAAGCTCACTTGACCAAGTTTGTGGATAAGAAATAAATTACTAGTTGTGTCATTCAAGCTGTCAATACTGTCAACATTATTTCGAGATTTTCGGAGAATTTATAACTTTATGTACAATGTTTTCATTTTATTTTCACATTTGAATTCAATGCTTTCTAGAATATTAGAATATCTCTCTTCAAACGGTTCATCAAATCACTTTATCCTATACAGGTGTAACATAGTAATTTATAAGTTACACCTATATAAAACTTTATTTTTATACATATTTCATTTATTTTTATTATTTATGATTCTATCTGAAGGCATGGAATATTGTTTAAATATTTAACTGATCATATATGTCTCATTTAAAATTCAAAAGCTTTATGAAAATAACCCATCACGTTGTGTATGTGTCTGATGATGCAAGCACAGCTTTTTTGTCTTTATTTTTTGCAACTGTTTCCAAAAAACAAAAAGCAAATGTGCTGCAAAAAGTACAACATGAAATTTAGAAAATTAAAAGAATAGGCTCAGCAGTCTTCCTCTTTCAGTTGGCTTTTTAGGCTCCAGAGCATCACCCTAGGAGGTCTCTACTTCATTTTCTCCAGAGACACCTGTGACCTGAACATGTCTTGTACCAATAGGGATGACAATCAAGGTTCGTGAAAAACTTCGTATAACAACTTAGTATAGCATTTTCTTGCTGTCTCATGGACTAATCCTATGTTAAAATCGTTAAGGAGTGTCCTAGCTATTACTCACATAATAAAGAGCAACAGATATAAAACGAAGGATTTTTTCATTGGGCCGGCATAGCTGGCAGACGTCCTGGTACAATACATGGTGGAAGCTTCCACCATGGGTACAATAGAATTATTTCGTTTTATCACATCGCATCTGATCTGCAAGGTCACTGTTTTCAAGTGTCTGTACTATCATAAACGCTTTTGAAATTTTCTGCCAATGTCAAAACGTACCTAATATAATTTACAGATGACATGAAAGTACAACTGTTCTATATTTAAACTTCCCCTATTACTGCAGTTTTCAAACTGTAATATGAATACGCTCTTTATAGCTAACACGGATAAACTTTCAAAAAAGTAATAAACTGAAGATGATTTCAAATACTAAAGTAGCGATTGAATATGCGACAAATATATTAACTGACTGGATAGCCGAGTGGACAAAGCGCTCACCTCACAACCTCGATTCCTGATAGGATCGAAACTGCGTCCAGTTGCCATTTGTCATCAGACAATGAATTAATGATGCTATCTAACAAAAGGTCGCCGTTAGATAGTCACATGATCCGGGTTTGGATCGTTCCCGATCAAAACATCGAAAAATTCCTGTGGCGTTAAATATTCAAAATATGTTTTCAGATTGAGGTCATCAGATTCTGTTTGGTTAACGATTCCTTAATTACTTTGATAAGGGTTTCATTTTTATAACTTGTGGAAAACCCTAAATTTACACGCAAAAATTCCATAGAAAACGTTCTTCCAATGTCTTTTACTAAATCGTTCACAAGAAACCCACCATAAATCAATTAAAAAATAAATTGATCAGTCGCAATATACCTGTGACAAAATGGTTTTTATGCAGTGTCATCTGCAATTTAAAAGTATGTATTTTTTTGCTGTATTTATAGTAAAGGACTGTTTTTGGGAGTGAACGTTGTGACTTTGTGCAATTCCTGTACGTATACGAGTTTGCTTTCGTTCGGTTATGTTAGATATTATTTATTCACTTTTTACCAAAAAAACGCGTGTGGTCGAATTAATACATATACGTAAGAACCAAAATGGTGTACTAATTACTTGCGGGAAGCATACGTCGACAGGAGAGTGATTAAGAGAATATATCAAATTACGATAAATTACTGACAAAGAAGGATAAATAAATCAAATTGAAGTTTCCTTGTATATAGTAAACAGATGTACGCTAGCATGAATCTTTTGATAAGCGAAATTGACAGATTACAGATATTCTATGTATAAACGCGAATGAAAACATTCTTCAACATGTTCAAATGAAAAGATGCTTCGATGTCAACGTTTCTCTAGGTCAATCTCACCGGTCTGACACTTAAATGGAGCCAATTGGTAAGCTTATTGGAGCGGGTTAGTTCGAAGCACTTTAGTTAGATGTCGTTGTAAAAACATTGTTTTCTTCTTCTTCACTGAATCAGCCAATCAAAACCACGATAACGATCTGCTAACTTCCTATTCCGTTTCCCCTGATTTTCTGTCACGACGTGTACACAACCAAAACGAGTTGGGATTAATTTGAGTGTGAGAAAATACCTAAAGTACGTTTGCCTCTAGTGCAAGTTGTTTCGCGAAATACTGTTCTGCGTGATTCATATTGTGCTTAAAGCGATTGATAGAAATTGATACGTAGATGTTTACATAAAGACAATAAAAATTAACTAAGTTAATTTTTATTAAGTGCTTTAATGTAAACATCTACGTATTTATTTTCTATCAATCGCTTTAAGCATAATATGAATCACTCAGTACAATATTTCGCGAAACAACTTGCACTAGTGGCAAACGTACTTAATCAATTTAATCTAAACAAATCGGTAAAGCAATTAAAATTGAAAGTCTAGCAAACAAAACAAGAAAACGAAAATATAAACAAAGCAGACGACGACGACGATCGATACGATATATCGCATCGATATTTTTAGTTCGTAGCACTTTATCAGACAGCGCTACTGTTCCTTTACCACCGGGTTAACATGGAAGTGACAACTCTTTACGAAGTTCATTATTACTCTATGGTCGATCCCTTTATGGAGTGTGCCTGTACTGTTGTATTAATTCCTCTGTTTTGCATCTTCTGCCGTATTTTCACGTCACCCACACGATTGTTTCTCCAGCCAAAATTTATTTTCTTCCTTCATTATTATTTATTTTGATTTTTATACTTGTCACTCAATGGAGGATCCATTTCTGAAAATGTTTACCCAGAATTAAATTATAAGGATTGTGTCGGTTTTACCATTGCGTATAGGTCATAATACTTATAGAATAATGTATTAAATAAATAGTTCATTCATTTAATATTATTAGATTAGTATATTTATTGAATCAGATTCATAGGTATTCGTTATTTTTCTAAACACTTTTTTCTCTATATTATCTCGACAAGTTCGAATTCAACTTATTACAACATGTTTTATCTAGACGAAAAAACCTTGCAAATATCTTCTTATATAAAGTCAAGTACATTAAAAATATTATTTCTACTATTAGTATAGTTGTCTTCTCTTGGATAGCTTATACATATACACGGGGTAAAATCCAAATATTATTGAATATATGTTGGATCTTTTTTCTTTTAAAAGTGGTTGAAATCGCAACAAAAAAGTGGCGTTATCTCCTACGAAAATCTTTTGAAGCTTCAATTGCTTAATCAAAAAATTTTCTTTTATTAACAAATGCATTTTTACTGCATTAAAATATGTCAATATCATTTATTTCATAAGATATAAGAATATAAATACTTTGCTGTTTACGGTTGATCTTATTCAACTACTTAAATGTCTTCTATTTTAAGTAATCACTTAATCACTTAATCACTTTAATAAGACAGGTACCTCATTGAGGACGTTACCCTGAATATGAGTGAAGGATGAGTGTGATGATCGTGATGATAGTGGTGCGCCTAAGCTATTTAGAAAACTGTGCGTCATGTGCATAAAGTTACTTCAATAAATTCAGGAATACGCCTTCATGTTCCCAATCTTACTTGCAAAAACTTTAAGTCCTGAATAGTTTGTTACGGTTACGAAGTACTTAACAGTTTTGTTATGTCAGTTGAGGTTCAGCAATTATTATTCTAAATATAAATATTGCCTCGAATTTTGCTCTAATACATCCTGTAATAATAGATCTAGAGTTTTAAAAAACGTTGTAATTATCTAAACATGTTATACCGAAATCAAAGTCATAATAAATAAATACTTGCTAACTTTTTTTGGGATGTGGGGGGTAAACGCCCTTTTAGCGCATACCGTACTAAATAGCCTGTTTGTTATCCTTCTTTTATATCATAAAGGTTACACCACAGAGAATAAATAAGACAGAGGTCGCATCTAATGTTGCGCTAAATATGGTGTCGAGCAGTGCCGTGAGTCGGCGCGGGGGTAGGGGGGCGCCCGGAAGTCTATTGTCTCCCTATTGTTTTACTTCCTGGTGTTAGGCAGTTACCCGCAACACTACTGCCATATGAATGCGACCTCTGTTTATTTCTTCTCTGTGGTTACACACAGTTTTAATATTAGATCCCATAGGTAACCCAGACCTCTATGAGATCGCAGCCTATTGGTATCCCAGATCTCAATGGGCCACATGTGGGCTCTGGCTCTAATATCATAATGACCTGAGTTATAGGTAAGCTTAAATAATTATAGCCTGGGTTACCTCTATGGTATTAGAGCTTACACGCAACCCAGAACTCAATGATTTTATATCTCACCACTAACCCAGATCTTTACGGGATCTTATGTCATAGAGGTCTGTGTTACATGCAGGCCCTAATGTAATAGAGGTCAGGGTTAGATTTTAGGTTCTAATATAATAGAGGTCAGGGTTACATTTTAGGTTCCAATGTCATAAAGGTCAGGGTTACATTTTAGGTTCTAATATCATAGAGATCAGGGATACAATTTAGGCTCTAATATCACAGAGATCAGGGTTACATTTTAGGTTCTAATATCATAGAGGTCAGGGTTACATTTTAGGTTCTAATAACATAGAGGTCAGGGTTACATTTTAGGTTCTAATAACATAGAGGTCAGGGTTACATTTTAGGTTCTAGTAACATAGAGGTCAGGGTTATATTTTAGGTTCCAATATCATATAGGTCAGGGTTACATTTTAGGTTCTAATATCACAGAGGTCAGGGTTACATTTGAGGTTCTAATATCATAGAGGTCAGTGTTACATTTTAGGTTCTAATATTATAGAGGCCAGGGTTACCTCTACGATATTAGAGAGCCCTGACCTTTTATCATATTAGATCCCACCAGTAACCCAGATCTCTATGATACAAAGTCCAGTGGAGGTCTTGGTCACAATTGGATTCTAATAACATAGAGGTATGGGCTGAACTTGGGTTCTAATATCAAAGAGATCTGTGTCACCGGTGGGATCTAATATGCCTCTATGAGATTAGAGCTCACGTGCATCAAAGATCTCTATGGTATTAGAATCCAAATATAACCCAGGCCTCTGTAGGATCTTATATCATATAGGTCTAAGTTACTTGTAGGCTCTAATATCATAGTGGTCGGGGCTGCTTGGGTTCTAATATCATAGAGGTGGGAGCTGATTTCATAGTGGTCTGGATTACATGTGGGCTCTAATATCATAGTGGTCCGCTTTTTATCTTTCGAAGCGGCTCGCGTGGGAACTATCATGCTGGACGGTAAAACGGTACTTACCTGGCTAGTAACGTAATATACTATTTCGTCACAATCGTTTCAGGATTTCAAAGTAAAATAAATTTAGGAATATAAATAGTTTTGCCAGGTATATTTTTTTCAAAAATTAGTAGGAAAATCGTGAGGCAGGACTTTCTTACTTGCCCACTCATAGTAACGTAATATACTATTTCGTTACAATCATTTTAGGATTAAAAGTACAATAAATTTAGGAATATAATTAGTTTTGCCAGGTATCTTTATTCAGGTATATTTTCTTTATTCTTTATTCAGGTATCTCTTCTGATTTTGTGTATTTAACTTGCACTCATGCAATGCATTTATGTATACAATACTGATTTACTGTCGATTGTCTACATTACGCACCGACAAACCTGACCTTGTACGAAAAGCGTCACTTTAGTCCCTAGTAATTAAATTAGTATAAAAATCGTAAGATAGGACTTTCTCTCTCGCCAACTCATTTTTTACCACCCACTTCTCATTTTCTTAAAAAATTAACCCCTGATGCCACGAGCATGCTAAGTGCGCATGCGTGAGGACGTGTTGTCAAATGTCGCCGACATTTTTCTGTTTTCATTCCGAAAACCGAATGTTTACACAACCGGCGACAATGTTGACCAATAAAAGCTGTCGCCGACAAAACTTTACCGCCGACATTGTTGGCAACTTTTTTATGTGTTTCCACTCCGACAAAGTTGCCATCTTTATCGTCAACGTTGTTGGCAACAGTGTTGACGGCAAATTCTGACAGAGTGGAAAAGGGGCTTCATAAATGTTTTAAGGTTCTTCTCGAATTATTTCGCTTAGTGAAAAATAGTAGGTGCAATCAGTTGTTGTTACGTGGAACCGATTTTAGATCAAATTAAAAACAAGAATACGTAATTTTTAAAAAGACTTAAGAGAAAGGAAAAGTAAGTTTTAGTTAAATTTGGTTTGGTGAAGTTTAAAAAGCTATTGTGTTTAGAAAATGATAACAAGACGTTTAAACTGTTTGAAAAGCTTACCTCAATGTTGAGGCTTTAATAACGCTTATCATAATGAACATCTTAACTGAAATTCCCCAGGTCTGATACAAAAGCATCTTGCTTTTGTAAAATGTGATTTGAAAAGTTCGATAATATTTATATATAAATATAGGTTAACCTATATTTATAAAACTTGTATCATAATTGAAATGTATAAAATACTTGTAGATTATTTAATATTAGGTTGAGAATTCATATTCAACTCAAACACTAAAGGTCAATTTGTTAATAGTCTTGGGGGCGTATTTTTACTATATAACATTCTGTTTCTAGTTAAATTGAATCAAACAAAACGTTTTCTTTCTCCAAAGAATAATTTGAGCACTAAACAATCAGAAAGAAATTGTAAGAATTATCATAAATAAAAACTTATTAATCAGAAATTTTATTCAACTTGCAATTATACAATTCATTTAAGTGTAAAATACTAATTCACTGTTGATTGTCTACATTACGTACGGAAAAACCTGACCTCGTACGAAAAGCGTTACTTTAGTCCCTGGTAATGAAATATACAAATATTTATCTGCAGATAATAAACAAAAATTTAAAAGCTGAGCAGCCTTTTAGCGGTAATCATTTATTTATTCTGAACGTAAACAATTTGATAATTTTTATCCTTTTGTCTATTACGTTTTATAAGAAAATAATAGACATAAACACAATTCTATACTTAATTTACTTTCAAATAAAAAATGTAATAAAGTTAAACCGCTCTTACAGATTATTTTACCTATTTTACGTTCTTAGCTTAAGAAAGTGAATAGGTACGCACTTATACCAAGGCATTATTAAGTTCAGAATGAATATTTCATCAACTCCAAGATGAGAGGTAGGCTTTGGTCATTACATTTAGCAATTTAGTAACAAGGGGGTAATTTAAATGATAACCAAAGTCACAGTACAGTTTCACCTTACATAGCTATGTAAGGTGAAAGTTACAAAGTTGCAAAGTTTACTTCAAAGTTAGTTTCTGCGTGCTACAACCTTATATTAACCATAACTGATGCCTTAAAACCTTAGATAGTACAGATGATACGTTTTTATAGCCTATACAATGTGCCTTTTTCGGATGCTGTACAGGGTGTCCACCTTAACTTTGCCACCATTGCATCTCAAAAACCACCACCATCACTGTGCATCTCAAAAACTATTAATTTCAATAGAGAAAAATTATATTTAGAGGAAACTTTAAAAGGGGGCCTTCATCTTTTTTTAAGCAATAAAATATTGATTCCATTTTTATGTAAATGGAATTATCATAAATAAAAAACTTATTAATCAGAAATTTTATTCAACTTGCAATTATGCAAATCATTTAAGTGTACATTATTAAGTGAAAAATAATAAAATAATAAATTATTTATTCACCAAAACGCATACATAAATACAATTTCATTGTTGATGCACAAAACTTCTTATGTTTCTTACATAGCATATCACAAAAAAAACATATAATCATGCATAAAATACTATTTGAAAAATATATTTAAATATATTTAAATAAAAAAACGCTATAAAATACAGGGCCCATGAAGAAAAAATCTAAGTTTTCTATCATATTGCAAAATAGAAACCATTTACTAGAAAATGGAATTCATATTTTTATTGACGTTGAAATGTAAATAAGTCCGTTTATAAAGTTTCCTCTAAATCTTATTAGTAGTTTCTAAGATGCCAATAGTGGCACAGTTAAGTTGGTGGCACGCCTGTATAGGTAGGTTATTGTTCCGCAGTGTTTCATTTTCCTGCTTCTACTACATTCACGAATTCGTCACTTGCAGCCCAAACGAATGATATGCTGTTAGAATTTTACCAAGCTTAAGCAATTTAATAACTCGGTTAATTTTTTAGGCGTTCAAAGCTTTTTAAAGCATAGGCTGTATTTATTTACAGCTGCTGAGTTAAGTCAGATATATGATAAGCGAAAGTTAATTTTAGGTAAAAAAAAATAAAAGAACTACAAGTTGTGAACTTTTACGATGTTTACAACGTAGAAATAACACATTCCTGGCGGATCGCACTTCAATCACTGTTTGCCCGTTCATTTTTATTATCAACCTGTTACTTTTTGCACCTTGTGACCCCTTTCCACGTACAACTAACCTACTAACACCAATGATATTTAATGCCTTTTGCGTGATACCACTACTAAGTAGCAACACAAGATAATAGATATTACTGTTAAAAATAGAAGGCATTTTCAGAGCTTTCATAAAGACAAAAATTATTGTCAATTGTCCGTATTTTTAAATCCAGTATTCTTTAAACTCAGTAAAAAACCCGGTCATAGTAATGTTGGGTCATCATAACTCCATATTTAAAATAGATATATCAGTGCTTTATTTTCAAAAAGTGAACATTACAATACATGAAACCCTTACACTTTACAGAAATCGTTCTAAGGAACCGACAACTGGGTCGGCAAACATAATAATTCATACATTATAACACGATAACACAATATAATTACGTTTACAAGTTCAAAGTTTATAATTTAAAATATTTTATTACAGAAACCGCCGTTTATTATAATATATTGTACCAAAATTTAAACAAAATTAAAAAGCTAAGAACCAGCCATCGATGTAAATATATTTACATCGATGGAACCAGCTCGCCCTGTCTAAATTTTCAAAACTTAATATCAAAACAGGTAATTTTGCAAATATTAAATACAGAAAAATGCAGTTTCTCCCATCTAAAATTACTTATTTCCTCAATCAGTTCGGAAAAAGGCTTAGCAGTTTCAAAAATCAAATTCAACAACCATGCCCATCTCTCGTTTCAAGCATCCTTTAAATACCCGCCAAACGCACCCAATTCCTCCTATTCATGAATAACAAAAAATGTTCCCAGCTTAATTCATGACTTGACAACAACCTTTTCTAATTTGTGACAATACAGGACACCTATAGTAATAAAATAAAAAACAGTTTTGTCCTCTTTATAATTACATAATGAGCAATGTAAATTATGTTCAGAAAGCCAAGGTTTATAGTTAAGATTGATTACTTCAGCCCTAGCCTTAAAAATCCACCGTTTTAAATGGTTTCCCATATTATCGGCAAGATACGACCGCTGCCCCAGTTCAAGGTCAAGGGATCTGTACAACTGATGATAGCGAGATTCCCGCGAGGATTGTAACCAGGCCTGTTTGTTTCCTGCCTTCACCGCCTTTCCAACTCTAACCAATTGCTGAGGAATCATTTCTATAAAAATAAAAATAAACGGTATCAGGAAACTGACACATACTTTCTCCCTTCAAGTCATTTAAAACCAGAAAACATATTTAGTGATATAAAACAAATTAACAATTCATTATCACACAAATATATACCAAATGGTATCAAAATCGGTTAGTAAATAACGGTGATATTGGTTTTTAAATATTTGCCATAAGAATAACATTGGACAACGTACTGCGTTTACCGCCGAACTAAAATATCAATTATCTCCGCAACCAGTTGACGTAAACTAATGATTCAAAATACTAGATTGTTTAGTTTTTCAAGTCAAATTTAATGGTTGCAAGTATATTTTCTTTAGAGGTCACAGATTTTGTAAAATTTGAAAAATATGAATTTTTTAACACTTAAACCCCCACAACTTCTGAACCTGAATTTTTACAGACATGAGGGTGGTGTCATTTTGTTTTTCATCTTAAGCACAAAAAACCATGAAATTTTTATCAAAATCGTTAGAGCCGTTTTTGAGAAATTTGCATTTTTGTCATTTATGGGTTTTTATGGGGTAAATACCCTTAAAAATCAAAAGTTAAAAACAATGAAAAATACACCTGGAGATACCACGGCTTTATACATACATGCCAAATTTCATTAAAATCAGACCACTGGTGTCGCCTCTAGCTTTGTTTACATCCACACACACACACACACACACACACACACACACACACACACACACACACACACACACACACACACACACACACACACACACACACACACACACACACACACACACACACACACACACACACACACACACACACACACACACACACACACACACACACACACACACACACACACACACACACACACACACACACACACACACACACACACACACACACACACACACACACACACACACACACACACACACACACACACACACACACACACACACACACACACACACACACACACACACACACACACACACACACACACACACACACACACACACACACACACACACACACACACACACACACACACACACACACACACACACACACACACACACACACACACACACACACACACACACACACACACACACACACACACACACACACACACACACACACACACACACACACACACACACACACACACACACACACACACACACACACACACACACACACACACACACACACACACACACACACACACACACACACACACACACACACACACACACACACACACACACACACACACACACACACACACACACACACACACACACACACACACACACACACACACACACACACACACACACACACACACACACACACACACACACACACACACACACACACACACACACACACACACACACACACACACACACACACACACACACACACACACACACACACACACACACACACACAGACAGACACGCCAAAAGCCACTTTTTGGATTCAGGGAGCACTAAAACAAATATATCCACTAACAACTCAAATTCGAAAAATTTGACGAAAACAATACTTTCTCCATATACTATGTATAGGGGGAGAAAGTAAAATCACGTTGATTCCGTATTTGAAATAACGTACCTCATTTAAAAATGGCGCACGGCACTTTTTAATCCGTCAAAATCACGTGAAAATGACTCACTAATGAAAAATGATGGTCTCTGTCATTATTAAGCTTTTTTGGTCATTATGGGTATTTTTAATAAGTTGAAATAAAATAAAAATTCAAATTAAAAAAGTTTTAATGTCTTAAGAGAAAAGAGCCAATTTTTGGAAACAAATCCAAATATTCTAATCAGTGTTGAAATCTCGTTTGATATTATGGGTCACAGCACCCCATAACATTTGAAAGTTCTGTATCCAATATTTATTTATTTATTTATTTGTTTGTTTGTTTGTTTGTTTGTTTGTTTGTTTGTTTGTTTGTTTGTTTGTTTGTTTGTTTGTTTGTTTATTTATTTATTTATTTATTTATTTATTTATTTATTTATTTATTTATTTATTTATTTATTTATTTATTTATTTATTTATTTATTTATTTATTTATTTATTTGTTTATTTATGTATTTATTTATTTATTTTCAACGGTACATAACCATTTTACAAAAGATATACAGTGGAAATACAAATTCAAACATAACTTAGTCACTAACAAGATCATGCAAATAATTATAAGATAGCAGCAAAAACTAAATAAGAAACTAAGACAAGCATTGTAACTCAAATAACAGCAAGTATAATAAATAACTACAACTAATTATATGCAAGATGAAAATAATGAACAACATGAATCAATAAAATTGCAAATACAATCATGGAAGACTAAAACTTAAACAAGGACATGCAAATAAATTATATGAATCAGCACTGACAGACAACTAGAACAATTTACGTGAAGATAAAAAAGACAAAGCACATTAAGATTTGCAAGCAAGAAAACTACACAATAATAATTGCAAAAAAGAAGAAAAATATGGCAGATCCAAGATGGCAGCCAAAAATAGCCACCCATTTAGAATAAAGTACTTACCACAAAACAATGTTTAAGGGCAGCTGGGGATTAATATTTTTGTAAAAATGTGGAAGAAAGTTGGGGAAAATTTAAAACTCACCCTGTATAGCTGTGAAAAAATGTACACACAGCTCGAATAAACACACAGAGAACGCTCAACATTGTGTAGCACCATTTAGAGGCAGAGGATTTGCCGAACGGTACAACTTGAATATTGCACAAAAGCTTGTACTAGGGAGGATCGGAATACCCACTCAGAACCGAATGCGCTCTCTCATCTATCTCTATATCGTTGAGTAAAATATAAAATATACTTAAAAATATGTTCGAGAATTGTTTTTTTAAGAAATACATCAACTATGGGAGTCTTGATTGATCTCTTTCTCCCTTGCGAGAAAATTGGTTTTCAAATAATGATTTCTCTCTATAGACAGACGAATTGATAAAGATGGGCAAATTAAAAGTGTACAAAAGTTAAATTCACTGTTTTATAAAAATTTAAATATTATTTTTTTTAATGTCAAAACACAAAGATGACATAATGTAAAATATGTTATAATGATGAAGTTGACATTATAGCTTCGAAATTATTAATCTTTTAATAAAACCTGACTACAACTTCGCCCTACCTAGTAGCTCAGTTTCATAAGTGAATTTCGATGCTCAATTCTCAATAATAAATGCTCGGTGCTGAACGGAATGTCTTGCAAAAAAAATAAGGATCGTAATTCATGCCTGACTTACAATTAGATAGATGGATAATAGAAAATTTTGAACAGTACTGACTATTAATATTTTACTGTAGTTAAATTAGATTAAAACAAAAACAGGAAAATGCCACTATTTCCCCTTGTACAAGCTGTATATTCTAACAATGTATTACTCACATATTTATTTTCTCATGAAATTCTTGTGCAGTAACGCGCAAAAGAAACATTTCACCCGATTGGTGTTAGTAGGTTAGTTGTACGTGAAAAGGGGTTACGAGAAAAAATAAAATGTAACAGGTTGATAATAAAAGTGAACGTGCACACAGTGAGATTGTGATGTGGTCCGCCAGGAATGAGTTCTTTTCCACGTAGTAAACATCGTAAAAGTTCATAGCTTGCAGTTTCTTTCTAATTTCTCTCTAATTCCTTTTTATTTCTAATTTTAAATTAACAATTGGTAAACGATCTGAATTTACATTCCTCATTTTTAGCGTGGTTGGAAATTATGTATGGGCAAAAATGTTAATAAAATTGCAAAACAAAAATTGCCCTGGTTATTTTAACACCTTGAACAAATAACCAATGCTTTTAAAAGCTTGGATTTTAAGTAAAATTCTAGCTGCATTATGACTCGTTATAAAAGAAAGATGACACACTAAAAGTTTGTCACTCATTTTTGTAACCATTTACTAGATTATTTAATGTGTACTGCCGCCCTGCCTTTAATGGTCGGTTGGCAGGTGGCGAAATGATGAATGTAGAAGGTGGAAAATCAAAGTCCTAAAAACAACCAACCAAACTCATAGTGAGTCGGTGGGTCTCTAGTGTGTCGGTGGCGCACTCGGCCCCGGTTCTGTGGCAGCAGCGTCGCAGGATCGAATCCCGATGATGCCGCATACTTTTAGCAGTACTGTTCATCTTTGACTGTACCGACCCACTCCTTGGGTTTGCTTAATAACTTCCACGCACAGGCCTGAGGCCCATGTGGGGGGGGGCAAGTGCAAGGTAAAAAGAGGCCGCCACCCTCTTAAAAAAAACTTAAAAGAAAAAACTGTATAACACCCGAAAGAGCTACTCTGTGTCGGCTACAAAACGAACTATCGGTAAAATCTCAGTTTTTAAACATCAGTAATGTTTATTGTTCATAGCTGTAGAATGCAGAAACTAACTATCGAGCTATGTATTGTTCGCGCACGAAAATCCCGACCGGCGCAGCGCGAACATTTTAACGCATCAGGGTGTGGGGGTGGAGGGGAGGTCTATTCCCATGTTCAAGTCCTGCCCCCTTACTACTTCTACGTAGCTGTAAATAAGTGAACTAATATTCAAAAAAGTAAAATTTTTAGTTGTAAAAATATATTTAAGGTTATGGGTTTGAGGTTTTGTTTTCTTAAGTTTCAACTTTGCCATTTCCTACCAATTGGAAATACATGTTTTTCGCCAAATTTGTCTTTATTTGTTACTAAATAAGAGTTTAAATTCATAATAGTTATGTTTCCTCAAGTTTTAATTAAAAAATCATTTTCCGAGAAGGAGCAGACCTCCCGACTCAGTATAAAATGTACCAGGTTTTGAGTGGTTTTGAGGATTAAAAGAGCTCCTAGTTGTAGTGAATCCCCAACAGAGTGTACTGATGACGACTATTAATTTAGATATCAGGAGCAGGTAATATATTATTTGGTGGGACATAGTACGAACAATAGTCAATTATTGTTCTATGCAATATACAATACAAATTGTTTAAATAAATGGCTAAAATAAGGGGTTGATATAAGCACGTTCTGTTGCTAATTACTGAAACTATGTCGACTTTAAATTCTGGGTCATCCAAAACTAGCTACAGTTGGGCCATAAGAATGAGAGGTCTAAAAGCCAGAAGAAAATAAATATTGTTTATTTTCTCTGATTGATGACAGCTGTCAACTCGGTTCAAGTTTTATGGTCACTATCCAAAAGATAATAAAAACACTTTATAAAAAATTTTAAAAGAAATGATCGCCCAATAGGAAACTAAATAGGTACAAAAACAAACTTTGCTGCAGCCAATGACTTATGCATGATTTATTAATCGTCTACCTCTTTCTAAACATTCATTAACCATCTCTCTCGTACACGTTCTTTAAAATGGTCAGGATTTTCATGCGCAAACTATAATGTGAAACTGAAGTGCGAATTAGGTTGATTGTAATATCATGCACTGCATCCGTGCAAACACACATGTGCAAAATATAATGACTAAAAGCCTACCTCTGCTCTTGGAGTTGATGAATTATTCATTCTGAATTTAATGTGCTGAGGGGTTCAGTATAAGTGCGTATTCACTTTCTTATGCCAAGTACTATGTTGAGGTAAAGTTAACGGTAAGAGTGCCTTAGCAAATTTAATTTTTGTTTCAAGATAAATTAAATGTAGGCTTATGTTTATGTTTATTATTCAACATAAAACATAATAGATCAAAGAATAAAAACTATCATATTATTAAGGTTCATTGGTAAATAATTAGTTTTTACTAGTGTAGACGCGCTACTCAGCAGCTTTTAAGTTTTGTACTTGTATTGTCTGCGAATAAATAAATATTTATTAAAATCAGCAGTTTCTTGCAATTTTGCCCTGATGTTAAATCTTACGAACAAATACGAAACCAAAAGGCTGCTTCCTTAAGTATTCGTGGGACCTTTTCCCTTGAATGAAAGATGTTCTCTTCCCTCTTCCCATAATCGTCATGGAAGATATTCTCTTAACTTTCATACTGAGCCCATTCCAACGATACCTATATTATTAAAATCGGTTCAGAACTGAAGCAGGAGTCTTGGTCTCAAAACACCTCTTAACGAATTAAAATAAAATATACATTTATAAGTATATATTTTATAGACTTTCTGTAGCCTGTACTTAAAGGTGTAGGTGGAATTAAATATAGTAATACAGACATTCGACAGTAAATAAGTTTTGTAAGAACAAGTCATAGTGTTCGAGTGCAAGTTATGAGTGATAACATTTTTTATTAAAATTAATAATTCTTTGACAGTTTAAGCTAATTGAGTAAATGATCAAATACATTTCTTTAGAGAACGAAACAATTTCGTTAGTTGGTAAGTTGAAACAAACATTCATCTACAACAATTACAAATTGACATTTTGTGGTAGGTTGAATATTAATGATCGATCTAGTAATTAAAATTATTTTATAAACAACAATTGTGATAAATGTTTTATAAAATATACAGAAATTTTGAATTACCTTTTGTTTAACACAAGCAAGATGATTTTATATTAAACCTGGGAAATTTCAGTTACGATGTTCGCTATGATAAGCGTTATTAAAGCCACAACACTGAGGTAATCTTTGCAAAGCACAAATTTACCTAAAACTTACTTTCCTTTCTCTTATGTCTTTAGCAAAGTAATATAATTTTGTTTTAATGTGTATGATCGGCTGAACACAGATTGATTTCATATTTTTTTTACATAAAGCGAAATAATTTAAAAGCGTTTCATCTTTTGTGACTAGGCCTGTGAAAGACGTTTGATATCTGTATCTTAACGGTTTAGATCTATCTAATATTTCATACTGTACACTAGGGGATTTTTTGTATTAAGGACTTTTATTCTGCTGGGCCATTTTTGAATTTAGTCGTTTAAATGTTAGAGTGTTTTAACCGTATAATTGGCAATAAAAAAAATAAATAAATACTTAATTATTTTATTAAGGCCTTAACAAGTTTATAACTTATAATTTTTTGTGATTTAAGATAATGTTTAGTACATTTGGTCAATACAAAATAGCATTATGCCAACAGAACAACACAAATGCTACAATAACTACTGCCATCCCATCTCTCTTTGCAACATAAAATGCCCAAATGTTTGTTGCAGACACCCATAGATTCCGCTTGTAGGTAATGCAATTCTAAAATAAGCAATGCCTGTTTTTCCAACATATATGTTGGAAAAAACCATAAAAATGACCATTAAAACCATAAAAATGGCCCCATATGGGCCACAGGGATGGGTAAATGATAGGTAGGTCCCTGCAGTAAAAGATTAATTTCACGTTTCTCTTCATAGATTAATTTTCTATAAAAATTTCAATTTGGCAAAATTTTCTAGTTAGGAGGTTTTTGCAGGAATCTATTCAATCGATCGTGCTTTCAAGGTTCGTGTCGCTGTCAGTGATATAAACTCGTCCACATTCAAAGTTCAACAAAGGCCGGCAATCCGTGTGAGGCCCGTACAATACATTGAGTTATTTATTGTAAAAGACCAAACCGAATTTATTTCTTCTCGCAACATTGCATGTTATATCTCCGGTTTCTCAATGATACATTTCCAATAAACCTGGTAAAGAATTCGAATTGTATTTTACTCTGTAATCTTAAACGGATAAAGAACGTGCAACGAAATCAAATAAATGTAAGGTAACACAATATCGATTAGCAATAAACGATTGTAAGCCTTTTTCCTCATTTTAAGATGAAACTAGATTGTACATAAAATACTCAACTGTAATTGTTAGTAATCAGTGAGGTATTTAATAAATTTAAAAGATTAAAACGCATATTCTTTTATTTGCACAATGCTACGATAAAATGATGGCAGCAATTCTAAGCTGTTTCAAAGAAGGGTACGAGGCAAAATAAAAAATAGCAGGTTAGTAATACAAATAATCGCGCAAACCCTGTTTCAAGGTTTGTTAAGGTGAGCTGGGAATAGTTAGGAAGATAGTTTATTAAGAGAATTTTATTCTTTAATTTTATTTTATTTTAAAAGAGATTTACTTTTAACTAAACGAATTCCCATTTAAAATTGATTTCCTTCAGATTACCATGTGCTTATAATTTAGGCCAATTTATTTTCATTTTCAATAGATCATGCTCTATTAACCTAAAAAAAGTTTGATTAAATTCAACACTGAGCAGTCAATGATTGTGATGTTAATAACATTTTTTAGCTATCGTGTCTATAATACGTCATCCGAATCATGCTCATGCGTGGAACCAAGAGAGAAAATCAATGATTTTAATCAATGGCAATGTGACTCTATTGATGGGAAACTTTTAAAACCAATTACATCTTTGTATGATTTGCAAGAAACCCCACAGTATATTTTTACATACATGTTTCTTGGTGCACGCGGCATACAAATCTTAAATTAAAGTTCTGACCAACCAATCTTCCTTGCAACATAAAATGATCAAATGCTTTGTTTGAAATTCATTGTTGGTGATGGTAATTCTCATAACATGTTAACCCGTAGCAAGGCCAAGGGGCAAAATCAGGTTAAAAAATAACTAAAAAAAAACAGACACACGGAATTTGCACATCACATGTCTCTGTTTCAGGTTTTCGCCACCGGTAGCGTGCCGTGATTTGGTTGGCTGTGGGCGCCGCCATTTCCGTTGCCGCCGCCATTTGCTTTCCTCCCACCAGTCTCAGCTCAGCTCTGATTGGGTGTAGACGTGCTCTCTCCTGCCTGGTGATTCTTGATACTTGTGATTCCTGTGTTATTTTGTGTATTGTTTTTCTTTTCAGCTTGTTGTTTTCGTGACTGCTTTTACAGTTCTCTGTTTTAGCTGTGTTTTTCTCCAGGTTTTCCTGGCTATGTGTTACTAATCTTGTTATGTTCTAGGTTTTCTTCCACCTGAAGACGGGATCAGATTCCAGATCCCGAAACGTCGTGAAACTTGTTTTTTACTTATCAGTGATGGCAAATGTCCGCAAAAATCCTAATCAAAATATGCCCAAATGTTTGTTGCAGAAACCCATCAATTCCGCTTGTAGATAAGGCAATTCTACAATAAGCAATGCCTGTTTTTCCAACTTATATGTTAGGAAAAAAACATAAAAATAACTATAAAAACCATAAAACGGTCCTATAGTGGCTATTGGGACCACTAGGACCCCCAATATTACCCAATCATGTGCTAGTGTTAGTGATATAGTCGGATTTTAAGATAATTGGTTAGTTTTTATTGTAGCTATCATGTTTTTTCTAGCAATTAAAAGCTAAGTGATTTAGTGAGAAAGTATCACACTTATTCGACATAAAAAGCACAAGGCATTGAATCAGGGATTTGCAGTAAGTAGTTTAAGCATATAAAATTTAAAAGGATAATAGCCTAATACTTTTATAACAGTTCAAGTTTACAATCGGCATCGCTCTAAAAAACCAATGACTACAGAAACTGTAGTATCTGTATTCTGTATTCATTGGAGATATCAAGACTGGAATCCGTGAAAAACCGCTTAGCGTTCTTCACGGATCGGCATCTGCAAGACTACTGCACTCCATCGAAGCGACAGAAAATGCAACGATCAACTTCAGCGCACTTCACTTGTACAACAACAAGAAGCTAGCGTGTTCTATTACAACGGTTGTTCGTCGACAAGTTTATCAGTGTTGAATGAAACAGAATCAACCCTATTTTGCTAGTACAAAAAAAGCCGAAGGCACTCAGCTCTATAAAGGCATTGATACCTGCTCAAAAAGGATATAGTTGTAAGTGCTCATGCTATAGTTATGGAAAATATGAACCAGAATAGCTGTTCAGTGAGTTGTTTTTATTTCATCCGAGCAAAGCTCGGCCCCCGGCACTATAAAATAGACTGTTTATTACCATTTATAATTTATGACAATACTAGCTGATCAACCTCGTTTCACCCGTGGATAAAACTTAAAAACTGCCTTGGATTCATAATTTAATGTTTCATGTGATTAAGTAATATGCTACCATAATATGCTGCCATAACAACTCCATAGGCTTCCCTATAGTTAAACATTGAAACTTTAAAGGTACCATAGGGCGTAGCCCTGAGGAAATATTGAAAAACCCTCTTTCTTAGTGGATTCCTATGCCCCAAGAGGAACTTCCATGCAAATTTTCCAGGTTCTAGGGCAAGAAGTATGGACTATACGATTACAGATGAGTGGTACTTGACAAATGTGTAGTAGATAACCAAACTGAAATCTGCCACTTTTTTACTTTTTCTTCTTGAATCTACATTTGAGAGCTGAATTTTTAGAATTATTCTTAACTAAATTAACTATATTAACTTTTGAGAACTGAATTCCTACAGTTTATCAAATTAAAAGAAGTTATATAAGCCATAAAAGGATTAAAACCAGGAGCTCATGTAAGATGGAAAGGTCGTTTAAATGTTAATGAAGTTCTGGGTCTACACCAAAACTCCATTCCATCTTCCTTGATTACCACCAACAAATACGTTTTCGTAAAAAAAATTAAAAACTAGAAATTTATAATATTGGGTATATACAACACACTACATATCATGCATATAATGTTTGATTATCATCGTTTATCGGTATTCCTTAGTAAAACAATGCCTACAGGACTTTGCACTTTACTATCAATGTTGCTTTAATTTCGGTTATCGATAATAACAACTGATATTCATGATTTTGTTCACCTCCTTATTTTGTGACCTGAAATGTTCCTATCGATTAAAATTTCTTCTACTAAGGAACTTAAATCAATTATAAAAGTTTATTACATGGATAAATAATAATTTACTGATTTAATTAGTCTTGTGCAGTCATTTCAATACTAGGAAAATGTGTAATTTAAACTCTTTTACAGGTTAAAAGTATAAAACACAAAATTCTGTGCTTACAGTTACTTACAGCTTAATTCAAGGGAAATTGCATAAAACCAACATCAGCATTGCGTGGACTTGTTTAGGGTTGAGCTAAAATTCAGCAGCGAAACACAACTTTGAGCACTGCTTCACATGTCTCTTAACTTGATAATTACAAAATTGTCCAAAATATGAGGGTATATTCCAGCCACTATTTGCACTTGGAAGTAAACTGAAGTTTGGTGTCCCATCTTGGACTAAATGGAAGGAAAGCAGCTCCAATTTAATTCAAGAACTTCACCATAAGAAGAAGTTTGGCAGTTCGGCTTTTTTTTGCTAGAGTAAAATTGCATTTTTCGTCGTAAAACAACTAACTGTTGTTGCTAACGATTTCAAAATACGACTTAAACCTCTCTCACTCACTTTGGTTGAGTGTGGTTGAGAAATTCTTTGAGATCTCCATTAACGAGACCAACAAGCGTTGCTATCTGCAAGTCAAAGTGCATTTTCACACGAATCCCACTTCCGAGTTAAATCTGTTCTTAACTCTTGCTCGCTTCATAAAAATGTATACGTCCTCGAGCATTACTGCAGAGAGTTATTTACACTGGATATATTATTTCGCTAACGATTTATGAAAAAGATACTTTTTACTTAAAAAATGCGTGTTTTAATTCTTTGCAATTTTGGCACAATTTTCTTCTCAAAACAATAGTTATTTGTGCATCTAGGGACTAAAATGCAACTTTTTCTCCGCGAGTGAAACTGTTGTCGCCCGATGGCGAAGCCGAGGGCGACAATTTCCCCGAGGGAGAAAAAGCACTTTAGACCCATGATGCACACAGAATTTTTCCTCCACCTACACCATTAACAACACAACGTACATGCAAACAACAACGTACGTTGTACGTTGCGGTATGTTGTATTGAGACAATATAAAGTTACCTTCATATGATCTTTTTCTCCTTTAAACTAGGCTAGATTAGAATCACATATTTTGGCAATTTAAACAACCATTTATTCGCACCATTTTAACACTTTTTTCTAAATTCTATCAATTAAACCTCCCAAAATATGTAAGTAACATTCTGTAACGTACAATTCTGTAACATATCTGTAGGTCAGGTCCCATGTTTAAAAACGTTCGGCATATTGGTAACAACAAACTCTAAATCAGGTGTTTTATATTCAGTGATGCCAACTTAATTCATACAAAAAATTATTACCCGGCTATGAAATGCATACGGTTTTGTCTTCTTAAGTTGAAACCCCGAAGTTCTTGAATTAATTTAGATTAAGTAAGTGAAAATCGACAGTGTTGCCACATTTTCTCCCTGTCCATCAAGGCGTTGCCGGATTTCTCCCCATGTATTTCTTATGAGATTACTTTTAGTCCCATGGGAGAAGAGGTAGAATACTTTTAGTCCCGTGGGAGAAAAATTAAGTAAGTAAATCCTATAGAGTATAAACTAGTACGTTAGTATTCTATTCCAGGGACTAAAAGACGACTTTATATAGTAGGTGGAGGAAAATATAAGTTTTCATCACACTATATACGAAAATATAGCCTGTTACCGCACAGCTGAGATTTACTGAATTCCTCAATTCCCTTACATAAAAAAGATCATGATCAGCTGCCTTTACCAGATTTAAACATGACTTTTCCGTACCCAAACATTTGTTCTGTACCCAAACAATATTTTGCCGTACCCAAACAAACGAAGTTCCTATTTTGACAGTTTAACTAGCTGACTTTTAACAAAAATGAACTGTACAGCTGTATTGTGTTTGCTTATAGAAAAATGACTAAATTATTATATGTCGGATGATTTTTTTATATTTTGGTTACTTATCTGCAGGGTGATGAAAAGTATTGTTCAAAACTCGTCACAAAAGTCCCATTTCGGGGCTCGATAGTGTTTTACATAATCGGCTTACGCTTCGCAAGTAAAACGCTATCTTGCCCCTAAATGGGCTACCTTCGTGACTAGTAGTGAAATATACTATTGAAGTTTGATTAAAAATGTTTTTTACATTTACAATTCCCCTACTTTCATCTTTGCAAAAAACATTTTTAAACATACTTTTTTAATGCTACACTTATTAGCATATTTAATAACAATGAGAAACATAATCCGTCTTAACCGCGTCCTCTCTGAAAAAAAACTAGAACAATTCCCCTTTCATAGAATTGTCACTGTATTTAAGAGCCTACATTTATAGTCCGAGACAATCAACTTGACCTATTCCGCCCGTAAGTCCGACTTGCGGACGTTCTGGGCCGAGTTTATTGGACTGTGGTACACTTTCGATTATCCGAAGTCTACGGGATCGAGACTGTCCCTGATACCAAAGACTCTCGGGCATCACGAAGAGTCACTTAGGGACGTTCCGATACCGACTTCGATCCGATATTTGTTATCGAATCAATATTTAAAGAAAGGCATCGATACCCCGATTCAAATTATCGATACCGTGAGTATCGGAATCGGTATTGGATCAGAACATACCAGGAAAACTAAAAAATCATTAAGTTTTTAATGACTGGTAGACTGGTAGATTTTTAGTCTGTACAAAAAAAATTAATAAAATTATGTTGTTTTAACTTTTAATATGGAATGTTAAAAGAAATTATTGTTAATTAATCAAATAATACACTGAACAATTTAATTACTACATATTTTTAGAAAAATTGTACTTTTAAACTTATTTGCTCATTTTGTGTAACAATGTTTATAAAAAATGTTCCTTTGTGCATGACAAGTCCAATTACGATCTATTGAAGATTATCTATTGTCTTTAGTTTGTAAAGAAATGGGTATAGTAATAAAAATGTCATACAAATCTACTATATATTTGTCAAATATCACTCAGTGGAAACATCGTACAGCCCAAACTACTTGACCTAGAACCTTGAAACTTTGCATGGACGTTCCTCTTAGGGCGTAGACATCCGCTAAGAACGGATTTTACTAAATTCGTAGTATAAAGGGGTTTTTGGCGAGGCCGAAGTTTTCAAATTTTCCTATTTAAAAGTGTGTTGGACGATTTTTGTTTACATTTTTAATGTTCATAAAACAATCAGCTGGTAGTTAGCTTCGGAAATGTATACGTTGATACATATGATAATAAATTGATTTCTTTGATCATGGCTTCATTGATTTGTTTCAAGGACATAATTATGTACTATATAAAAGTTACATTTAGTTTGATAAAATCCACCATTAATTAGTTAAGTGGCACCATCTATATTTCGGTAGCGGGAGTTACGCAGTTTTAAACGTGAAGAGCATACTGCTTTTTGTGGCTGAGACTAAATCCCGGTAAGATGGAAAGAGAAAAGAACAGTGGTTTTTCATTCACAAATATAATGTGCTGAAATGATATGATTCTTTGATCTACTTATGTAAAAATTTATAAATTATACAAATCCCTGATTGTAAGTTATATTTATACTATCTTTTCTACTGTATTTTTGTCAAATACCACTGACCAGCCACTATGTACAGCCAAAACTACTTAACGTAGAACCTTGAAAATTTGCATGGACATTCCTTACAGAGTGTTGACATTCACCAAGAACGGATTTTTTTAATTCGAGGTTTTTAGAGGTTTTTCGTGGAGCTGAAGCTTTGAAAATGCCCCATGTAATGGATGATATTTTGTTTAAATTTCAAATTTTATTCAATCAAGCATATAGCTTCACAAACGGATACGTTGTTACAGCTGATTTATAATTTGATTCCTTTTATCATGGTTTTATGGTTGTTTTGATGATTTTGTTAGGTTATTCGTACTATATAAAAGTTAAATTTGGTTTAGTTTCGTACCTTATACGTTCAATCATAAGCTCATTATGTGGTACCATCTTTTTAGGCAGCAGGAGCTATAGTTATTTCCTTAGGCCGTCCTTCATGTTTTTAATTACAATCATGCCAGTTACAATAATTTGGCAAATTCCTTTTTCATCTAATTCGACGGTGTCCCGGCTTTTCACGGAAAAATAAATGCTGCAATCAGTGGTTGATCTGAAATTATTCCTACCTGTCCATATTTTAAGTTAAAAACTAAGTGAATCGAGTTTGAAATACTGCCCACGGATAGCACCATAACTGTTTCGAACATTCAGCTCTTTACTGTACTTAATTGATGCCCTACTAGGCAATCCAGGGACGTAATGGTAAATCTACAAGGAAGTACCTTAAAATCCTCACATTTGGTGTTAAAATCGGTCCGGCCGTTTTTGAGTTAACGGTGAAAAGAAAACCTTCACTATCTACTGTGGTACTGTATCCTACATCCTACTGTGGTATCTTCATTTTATTCTACATCCCTCCATAAAACAAACATATCTCTACATGATATATTCCTTGATATAAATATTTTCTATTCAGTCCTCTAGATTCTTCATATCAAGGTTAGATGACAATTTTTATCGTGAGCGAAGCCACGGGTTCTGCTAGTTAATTATAAAACAGTGTAATGTTACCGCGCGACAATATTGCTTTGCACTACTGCGCACTGCCTCGTGTCCTCGGAATCTGTCCTTATGGTGAATTATTCAGAAATACTCCTCACCACAGAATAAGAACTGCAATTCCTGAAGAATTCAGAACAATAAAAGGCTACGAAGTCTATGAAGAAGTCACCACTATTGGTTAAAATGAGTCAATATCTAAATGTGATATAATTGCTATTGACAAGAAAAAAATGGCTTCATCGTAGATCCGGCAGTAATGTTTAAAATAACATTAATCGAAATCGGTCAACAATGAAAAAATTGGTATTTACAAGATGACTCTAAATTATTATAAGGAAAAATATCAAAACAATTAAAAATCTAGTTGTGTAGACTTCCACGGTCCGAAGATACATTCTCGAAGTGGGTTTCCGGGTTAAACCGTGTAGATGTCGAACTTGTTCGCCGACGTTTCGGATATATTGCAATATCCATCTTCAGGGCGACGCGTGTCTTAGTTATAAGAATAAGTAAGTGCCAGTGAATAAGCGCCAGGAATGAGTAAGTCTGTGAACTAAGACGCTCTTTGCACTGAAGATGGATATTGCAATGCATCCGAAACGTCAGCGAACAAGTCCGACATCTACACGGTTTAACCCGGAACCCACTTAAAGAAAGAATTAGAAATCATTAGACTGTTTATTGGTGCAATAGGAATACTTTCAATATTTTTTCAAACTTTTTGGCCAAGATTCAATTTTAGTAAGAAAATTAATTTCACATCGTTTTGGGCGTAAAAAAGATCCATCAAAATTCTAAGAAATTCTAAGTTGTAATAGTATTCTTTGTTTAATGCAACTCATATTGTATAAAAATACGAAATAAAGTTCTTCACATAACGTGACACACGCCAATGCATGTTCTTATGGTTTATGACATTAAAGAGTAATTGAATTCGACTTTGACTTGACTTGAATTAGATTAGACTCCCACCGACATCCACGGACCGCAAGCATATATCACTCTTGGGCTGTGATTTAGGGCGACTTCTAACGCAGAAATCAACCATAAATTCTCTTAGAGTTCGGATTACAATATGTAAATGTCATTGGTTTCCTTTTCTGTCAAGATGGAAGAGGAATTGTAAAACGGTTCAAGCATTTCCTTCGACAAAAACACGGTTCGATCCACAAGGGGGTAACAGCCTGATTATATTCCATGAAAAATTATTATTATTTTATATTTTATTTCATTACGATATGATGTGGCAGAGAAATCTCATTGTGCTTTTAGCGAGTTTCCACTAAATAGGGAAGAAGCTATTACCGCAGTAGGATGGTGCGTGACCGCTGTAATTATTCATTTTGAGATCTCTAGAGAAAAAAAGACACTTGAATATTATCTGTGCATATCTGTTGTGAGCCGTTACTGATTTGTTTTGTTTCACAGTAAAGATATATAAAATATCTATTGTGAGTCATTATTCATTTTTCGTTACACAAATAGAGCTATATACAAAATATTTTCCATATTATTTCATAAATAAAAACCAGTGTTAAGGATTTTTATTTTATAAATAAAAATCCTGTTTTTAAACCTCTGGTTTTTTCATTTATAAACAAAATGAACTAAGAAAATGTCATTCACGTGACATTTAGTGTATTACGTAATCATAAATTAAGTCTTGTATTTATTATTTTTTTACTATGCCTAATCTTCTAAGTAGAAGATTAAATAAGATTTCCACTTTCAATTAAAATAAAGATTTCTTCTTTATAACACGTTTTTCTCTAAGTCACGTTATGCTCAAAATCAATTTAGCCACCTTTTGGGTTGCAGTTCACTATCCACAGTGTTTGACGGAAAAAGGTTGTTTGACGTAATCGATACATTCACTATGCACATCCAGAATACTCACAACAGTTAAGAGCTATGCGAGGAGCAAGCTCTCAGTATATTTCTGGGCAGTGGTTTTTTTTCTAATTGCCTTTAAATTTAGAATATTTGGAATTATTTAAAGACTGTGCATGACGAAGTCTATTGTAATACATTGTATTATTTAATGACTAATAAAGATCTTAAATCTTGAATCTTGAATCTTGAATGACTATTATCTTAATCTCAAACTCCTGAGAAAGGAAGCTTCAAAAACTATATTGACAATGTAGAAAACCAAAGCAGAGCAGTCTGGTAGATTATACATAACAAACACTGCAACACTGCAACACAGAATCTAAAAAAAAACAAATCTCTTGACGTTGAAAATACAGCCCCCACAGAACCCCGACAAATAGCTCACATTGAACACATGAACAATTTTTTTGCAAATGCTGCTGAACACGTCAGACTGAACTCCGAACGGGTACCTCTAATACTACAACTAGCACCCCATGAAAAAGGATTCAGTTTACTTGAAGCCAACCTGTCACCAACAAACAGAGCAGTAGATAAAACAATATAATGCTTAAATCAAAACCATCGGCTGGAATTAATGACATATCATCAACGATTTTGAAACATTGCGAAAAAGAAGTATTAATACCGATTGCTGATATAATAAACAAGTCTTTCCAACAAGGCATTTTTTATCCCTACTTAGAAAATCATTAATCGTACTACCCGAAGCACAAGAAAGGATCCTTTGAAAACATTTTCTTTGAAAATATAGTTCTATCAAGGCTGCTAACACAATAACTCCTACAAACTTGTAGGTAGCCAGATCGATCCCGAGAAAAGTTAGTAGCTTTTTGAAGGGTTGTTTCTGGAGCCAGCTGCCATTGGTTGCTGGGCAATTAATTAACAATCCTGTCTAAGGAATGTGCCAACCTTAGTCAGTAACAAGGCTTACAAGATCGCGCCACTATCATCACGATCATCACACTCATCCTTCATTCATATTCAGGGTAACGTCCTCCATGAGGTACCTGTCTTATTAAGAATGTTAAAATGAAAATTAACACATCTAAAAAACAACAGTATCCTAACAAACCATCAATATGGATTTAGAAAAGGTCTACCATAACAGCCATAATTGACCTACCTATATCAAAGCAGGAAGGCTGCTTCCTTCCTATGCGTCAGAAGCAGGGACCACAACAGGCATTTTCCTGGACTTCAGAAAAAGCCTTAGACAGCATGAGCAACAAACATCTACTGGACAAACTGCTAACACTAGGAATAAGAGAAACATCCCATAAGTGGTTCCAGAGCCATCTCAACGGGAGGACGCAAGTAACGGATATAACTCATGTAACAAGCAAGACATCTAGTAAATTCAAATCCACACAAACATAAACAACAAGAGGAGTTCCTCAGTGATCTGTCTTAAGCCCAGTTTCATTTATCCTGTGCACAAATGAACCATCTACAGACAACTGAGACGCTTTTCAATATGCCGATTACTGATTACACTGACCTCGTTATCTCCCACACAGCATATCTGAGAGTTAGAAATCAATGTTATATTGCTTCCAGCATAGCAAAACAATACATTCCAGAGAATGATCCTTTACTGAATAAAGACAAACACAGCAACTCTTCTTTGGTTCACAAAGAAGGACTGCACTTGCACTACCCAATGTGACAACTTTCCAAGAGGCTAAATACCTAGGTATAGATACACTAGATACATTACTTGAAATAGCGACCTACCCAGGTCGGTATTTTAAGCCAAGTATGAATGACAGATGAGTGAAGGTGATCTCAAATAGAAACCTCTTGTACATCAACTTTTTTAAACTCAGCTCTGTCCTCTATGTTATCAACCGACTCAAACACGTCAACCGAAAAACCTCAAGAACCGCTTATTTTGCACTATTTTAGTCGCAAATGCGGCATGGGTTGATTGTATGGGGAATGTCATCCTAGGGAAATCTGCGCAAGGTATTCCTTCTTCAAAAAAAAAAAAAAAAAAAATAGAATAATGGCAGAACTGAACTTTTGTGATTCATGGTGCAACAGGCTGAAACTACAGACAGTAGCCAACCACTACATTTCTGAGGTAAACCCATCCCAGATAGCACAGAAAGTGATCTGAGAGTTTACAACACATTTTCAACTGCAAATTAAAACATTTGCTGCGAGTATTCATAGCGAACATGAAAGTGTTTTCTAAATATTATGCATATATCAAAGTCACCCCTCAACACACTTTCTGAATATGTACAGTGAATGTTAAAAAGATATATGCAATGAAGATTTCCAGGATGTGGCCCAATTATTACTTGTAGAAACTGTGTGACAAATGTTTGTGAAAAAGGTGCAATGTATGGTTGCATAATGTGTACATTGAATGTGTACATTGAGTGCGGTATAATAATTTGAAGATAATATTTGACAAATATTTGTTAAAAGCGCACAAAAAATGTTTTCAGAATGTATGCATTGAAAATTTTAGCATATATGAAATAATAATTTAAAGTAAAAGTGTGATAGATATTTGTGGAAGGAGCACAATGAGTGTTTGCAGAATTGGTGCATTGATAACTTAAAGAAAGTTTGTAATAACATTTGTAAAATATTTGTAATGAATTGTTGCAGGATGATAAATAATTGGATAGTTTTTGCATGCGTTTGAGAAATATTTGTAAAATAATTACAATGGATTTTTCAACATAATAATATAGGGAATATTTGAAGTGTTGTTGTAATACAAACCAACAGAATATTTGAAATCAATGTTTTTAGACATTGTACCACGAATAATATGTATGTAGCATTCTAAAACTGACTCCGTACAGGTTCTTGTCTGAATCATACAGACAAAAACCAAATATATAGGTATATATTTTAACAAGAATCAACAGGTCCTACAAACATTACTCATTGCACAGTGTCTGTAAATATTATTTACACATATTCAGCTGATTTTTACATTCTAGAAATATATGTATTAAAAATATAACTCATCAACTTCTACAAGACCCATCACTATAACACTAGAGACGGAATTAGTTACAGACTCCCCGCACACCACCAGTCTGCATATTAGAAAAAAACCTTCCTTTATCGGAGCTAAGCTTTTCAACAGCTTTCCACATACACTGAAAGAGCAGATTGTCAACCGGAAATTCAAAAAAGCTCTTCTTGACTGTCTGCTGGAGGGAGAGTTCTACTCTGTTGAAGAGTACATAGAGAAAACAAGCCAACCACACTTAAAAAAACAATGATGCCATGAATTTAATGTTCATGTCAATAAAGCTTATTTTGTCTTTTCTTGTTTTGCCTTTTCAAATTCAAAACTGAAATCACAATCAAAGTAAGCTGATGGAACAATATGGAAAAATCAGATGTTTATATCAAGGTAAAAATTAAACTCTGTTAAAATCAAGTCAGATTTATTTCGTCCCCAGAAAAGTAAAGGTCGGCATATTATTTACCTGGCAACTAAATGACAGGGGGATTTCTGACGGTGGGTTTCGTTGTCTTATTTGGGACAGAGACAGGGCCTGTGCTTGCCGTAGTTGAAACGGGAACATTCTGTCGTCTAGGCTTAGTTGAGCCTGCATTCTGTCGTCTAGCTGGAGTTGTGTTAGCGGCATTATTTATTTTTGCTGGAGCCAAGACGGCAGCATTATTTGTTTGTACTGGTTTTGGGCCTACGGAAGACTTTGTTCTTGATGGAGGAGGGACTGCAGCTTTCTTTGCCGGAAGTGAAACGGCAGATGGGGTTCTTTTTACGGCAGATGGGCCATTGGATGGCTTTGGGTTTGTCGGAGGTGAGACAATTCCTGAGTTTCTATTTCCTGGAGTTGAAACTGGAGATGAATTTGTTTTTACTGGAGGTGACTGGGCAGCTAGGTTTGCCGCAGCTGATTCAGCGGCTGGGTTTCTTTTTGCTGGAGTCGATTCTTTGAAAGATAGTGTCCTTGAGAGGGTAGATGAGCTTCTTTTTGCTGGATTCGCGCCAGGAGGAGGCTTTGGGTTTGCCGGAAGTGAGATGGCAGGTTTTGTTGTTTTAACTGGGACTGACAAGGGGCCTGCGTTTGCCTGAGTTGAAATGGCAACATTACTTCGTCTAGCCGTAGTTGAGTCGGCATTCCGTTGTCCAGCAGGAGGTGAAACCGCAGCATTCTTCCTCGGAGCTGGGGTTGACCCAGTGGAAGATTGTGTCCTTGACAGATTTGAGGCGGCAGCTGTGCTTATTTTTGCTGGATTTGAGCCAGGAGAAGGCTTTGGGTTTGCCGGAAGTGAGATGGCAGGTTTCGTTGTTTTAACTGGGACTGACACGGGGCCTGCGTTTGCCGGAGTTGAAATGGCAACATTACTTCGTCTAGCCGCAGTTGAGTCGGCATTCCGTTGTCCAGCAGGAGGTGAAACCGCAGCATTCTTCCTTGGAGCTGGAGTTGACCCAGTAGAAGATTGTGTCCTTGACAGATTTGAGGTAGCAGCTGTGTTTATTTTTGCTGGATTTGAGCCAGGAGAAGGCTTTGGGTTTGGCGGAAGTGAGATGGCAGGTTTCGTTGTCTTAACTGGGACTGACAAGGGGCCTGTGTTTGCCTGAGTTGAAATTGCCACATTATTTCGTCTAGGCGGGGTTGAGTCGGCAACATTACCTCGTCCAGCCGTAGTTGAGCCGGCATTCTGTTGTCTAGGAGGAGCTGGAACAGCAGCATTCTTCCTGGGAGCTGGAGTTGACCTAGTGGATGACTTTGTCTTTGCCCGAGTTGAGACGGCAGCTGGGTTTGCCGGAAGTGAGATAACCTCTTGGTTTCTCTTTGCTGGAGTTGAGACAGAAGATGCCTCTGTCTTTGTCGGAAGAGAAGTGGGGTCTACATTTGTCTGAGATGAGACTGTGGTTGGTGTTGAGACTGTTTTGCGAATTTTCTTGATTCTTGAACGAGACGTGTCGAACACATACTTTTCAAAATATGACTCTGCATATACATCGATCTTGTTACTTCTTCCTTCGTCGTATTTACTAAAAAATATAAAGTGCATTAATTTTCAAATTTTACCTTATAACTCCATATTACGGATAACCAAAAAGTAAGTTAAGGAGTAAAAAAATAAGTGTTTGTTTTCAAGTCACTGGTCTCTTACTACATGAATATTTTTTAGTATAATATTTACTGTTTAAACAAAATATAGACCCAGGGCAACACAAGTATAAACTTTTATTTAGGTTTCTAATTTTTTTTGGATTTTTGAAATTGCAAATTTCACAACCATCGCTTATCCCTAGGGTTCATTCCTCATCTTTCACGCTGATGTTGGACCATATCTTAATGCCCTAATATGTCGAGGTGCGCTTTTATATTATCACCAACTATTTCATGGTTTTAATACCCTGTGAACGAATCCCCATAGAGAAATATGTCTGTCCCTAGGTTTGGGATCCCGACCGGTGGGAGCAAAATTTGCAACTTCGAGGTTTGAAAACAGCGATACTGGTGCTGCTGGCATCAGTTGAGTGACCTAACATTGTGATGGTATTAGTTGGGGGTGTTGTGCCATTTTAAAGAAATATTTGATCAGTACAGGTACCTAAGATTATAATTTTGATAATTTAGATTTGTCCGTAACTTGTCATTTGGTTGAGAAGACACGTTGTTAATTTTTGTTAATATGACGTTTTATTAGATATACTAACTTAGAAGCCGACTTCTAACTCATCACGACCGCAAGCATATACTACATTGTACGTTTACAGTCATGACAAGCTATAATATGCTTTTTTATGCTGGAAGTTGAATTTATTAAGGTCTGTTGCGAACGTATTTTCATTATTTTTGTTTGTTATGTTGTAGCACTCATACTCTACTAGGAACAGAAATCAATTGTCTTTCCCTCAACATAATTTACATTTCTTTACAAAAAAACCAAGCTATGCAGGCATTCAGTATTATAATGTTTTACCAATAGAAATAAAAAACATCGAAAATTACAATTTATTTAGTACCAAATTGAAAACTTATATGACTGATAAGCCTTTATATAATACAGAGGAATTTGTATAGTAATTATCCTACTTTAACATTTTTATGTAAACCTTTATAAATGTATGTACTTGTAGGAACTTGTAGGAATACATCACAAGACTGGAATATAATAAGATGACTAACTTTCTTGTACATAATTATAAACAAAAATTGTATTTTAATTGACACCATTCAGTACACTTGACTGTACTTCATGAATAAAGATATTTTTGATTTGATTTGATTTGATTTGATAGCTAAACAAAATTTTAGATTTTTTTAAAGTCCAGATTGTAGATCTCGTTCTCGACCTTAGCTTTCATTATTTTAGACATAAAAACATAATTACATTGACGTTAAAAAATGTGTTCACATACTAAAAGGATGACTTAATCGAAAATAAAAAGATTTTTATACACAGAAACAATGGCTTGGAGTTAAACAGACTTTAAAAGACACTTTTTAGTACATTTTTTAACCGATTTTTTGTATTTTTCCATAAAAACCAAGTAAAATAAAGACTTATTGAGCTGTTTCACAAAATATTGCCCCAAAACTAAACCTATTTACAGCAAAAAATGTTAATAAAAACTCACTCCTGTTTTTTTTTACTCATAATTAACACTCCTTACGGTCGAGACCAAAATTTGTGTTTTTTAACAAAGGACGCTGTGTTATTAAAATTGTACTTATGATAAAGTGTTGCATATATATAATGATTCTTCATATATTAGTTGAATTAAAAAAAACTACAAAAACTTTAAAAATATAAAAAATAAAAACTGAATTTCCTAAAAATAAACTATTTAAAATTTTCTCTCTAAAACAAAAGACAAATGATTTCCAAAAGGCCAGGTTGGTGAAAAACCTAAAATTTTAGATTAGTTAAATGTTTTAACTAATTTAACACCTAAGCTGACGTTTATTAAAAAACTGCTGGTCTTCCCTTTGTGCAAAACTCCACACAAGGGAACTTTCCACAAGGGGCCCCATCTTTGGACACAGATGGGCGCCTCTTCATTTTGGGGGGGGGGGGGCATCTTTGGGGCCCCTGAGTTACATTCCATTCAAGTGCCGTGACCCAGGCTATCAGTAATAACAATGCTAAACTAGTAAAATTATTATAAAATGTGTTCCTAATACAGAAAAAAAGTTGTGGGTCTAAACAATTGGCTAGGAAGAAAAAGGCGAATAATAATAGTATTTTTTTATGCTTCCGATAATATCCATTATAGTCTTTCATTATTTGCAAATTTATTCCCAGCAAGGGTGGTAAACACCCATGGTCGGCAAAACGATCCTTTTATAATTTTTGAGACCAGTCTACCTCTAAAATTCTTTTGGCAGCAAAAAAGTCTCCAAACTGTATTCATCAGTTGCAAGTGGCAGAAGGTATCAACGACTTTTTAAATATACAAGGTGTCCAGCTTCCACCGTCTGAAATTTTTCTACTTAATCTGCAGGACAAAGCTAACTTCAATAATATATTCAATAAAATGTACTACCAATACAGGAAATTCTAAAATTATAAAGCGATTTGTAATACTGATGTGCTGCAAGTAATACTATCATACAATAAATGGAGAAACAACAGTTAATAAAATTTATAAAAATGATAAATATTCAATTTTATAGATAAGTTAATAACGAGGTAAAATAAATTAATGACCTAGTGACCTAGATAGAGCCAACAATAACCGTAGCTTCTGTTACCGATTGATTGCCTGTGAGCTGTTCTATTGTGGTTTATAAATAAGGTGACCAGACGTTCCTGTTTCCTTAGAGCATCGTGCCCCGTTGTCCTGACGAACTCTCTCGAGACACCATCTTGTCCTGTTTAGGCATTATTTGTACAAAAAATAAGCTTTAAAAATCTTTTTAATCTCAACTTTAAAAAAATGTTCTTTTAGTCTTTTTGTGAATTGATTTTTGTATTGTTTTATTGGTTTTAATATTGTTCAGATTGATTTATAAATTAATTTAATAATAAAATGTCACTTAAATGGAATTCATTTTATATACTATTAGTGAGTTTTATAATAACCTTTCCACCACAGCTTCGTATCCTAATCTATATATAATATACAAGCACAGTTGTAAAAGTTTGTAGATGGTAAAGTTTGGTTGTTGAACTTGATGGCTGGTACCTGTTACTTGGGTACCAAGTTATCTGCAACAAGTAAAGTATTTACCACCCAAATTATTTTAATCAGTCAAGTGAAGAATTTATGGTAAGGATCAACTGTAATATCGCATAAATACAATTTAAAGTGTCTAAAACCTAACCAAAATGCTCCCAATTTTTGCAAAGTTCCAGGAGAGGACCCCCTAACACCCTCCACATCCCCTGGAGGTCAGTATCCCAATTTGGCTTTTCCAAAATCTGGTCACCTTACTTATAAAACACAGGTAGAAAAATGTCATGAGTAACTTCTGACCACCTGACTAAATATTGAATCATGTATTTATATCCTTACTCCGGTTGGAAGTAGTTCTCAGCGTAGACATTTGGGACGAATTTTACTTTAGTATCATTGGCTACTTTAGTATCATTGGCTACTTTAGTATCATTGGCTACTTTAGTATCATTGGCTACTTTAGTATTTTCAATAGCCTTAGCTTTCTCCTCTGAGGGTTTCTTTGTTTCTAGCCTAGGTTTTTGCTTGGTATACAGCATTGGGGTGTAAGAATTTTGTTCGAAGTAGGTTTCAGCATAAGCATCAGGAATGAGTCTGTCCCCGTAAATGGTATAGAGACCATCGCTGTCTTCGTATTTACTGAAACAAAACAAAGGTAAATTAGTTTTCAACCGATTTGATGCACCATCGAAAACATTTAAAGCGTGTAATTTAATTAAATGGTATTATTATTAATCAATTAGGTGCTATGAATTAATGACCCCGTCACAGCAAACCTGCGTACTCAGCAAATTTTCAATTACAAAATATCCAGTAATTAATCCATTAATATATTAAAATATTATCAATTCAAAACATTTCATTTTTTTTTTTAATACATGCAGATTACAAAATCCCATGTGCCTGCAAGGCACGCGCGGGAAAAAGTTTTACATTTATGTTATAGCTTGTTTTACAAAGCCTTTACAAAAAAAATTTGGCAAATGACATCAATAAAAAATGTCATATAATGTTTATTTTTTAAATTATATCAACATAAAATTATTTAAAAAACCAAAATTCTATTAAAAACGTTGATAAACTGTGAAATTACTCAAAGCGATTCGTTGAAAACCTCAGCAGAGATTGAATAGGAAATTGGCTAAGCATATTCTGCTGCCCTGATACTAAAAACACAAGGAAAAATGCGAAGTGGCAATGTCTCAGAGACCAATGGACTTGTCTCGGTGACCAATGGACTTAGAGAAATAATTTTAAATACCAAATTGTTTGTTTTTTCGAGCTAAATCCAATGGTGCGAACAATAATTTGTTAAATATAATTTTTCAACTTGAAAAAACTCAAAAAACCCATTTTTGGGAGGTAAAATGGAGCCTTTACCCCACTTTGGATATGTCGATCTGGCTCGTTTACGAACTCGTCCAAGAGAATCTAGTTTTACATGTCTGTACCAAATTTTGTTACGATCGAAGGATATTACGAGAGTTATCGTGCTTAAAGACACTCAAAAAATGAAAATTCTATTTCCCATATAAGCCCAAGTTAAATTTTGAAACAAATTGTGAATTTTGCAGGTAAAAATGTGATTTAACAATAAACTCTCTTCATGTACAGAAAGTACACATAAAATGCTGTCGATTAATATAAATATTAATTTGATTACTGAGGTTACCCTAAACGGATATTTTTTGTCCATTCTGTTCTGTTAAAACGACGGTAATAGCTTATTTCTAAGGAAATTCGCTAATAGTCCGGGAAGTTTCAGCAAATCGACCACACCAATCCTAACCAAGTTGAAACTTCGCACAGATATGAAGTAAACCTCTCTAATTAAAATTCCAAAGTTCCCTGGAAGTCCCTGCTATACTCTAGCCGCCATCTAGAAAACCCCATTTCCGGCCCGTGTTTCTCTATATATTTGTTCAACTAACACGAAAACCATTAGAGATACGAAAAATTAGTGCAAGAGGCGTTTTTTAAGACAATAAATTTTCCAGTAAAATGAGCATAAACATATACAAGAAATTTCAAAATATCAGCTGATATTATTGATTTTCTAAAATGTTTTATGTTGTCTAGTGTTGTACTTATGGCAGGTTCAATACTCCTGCCACAAGTAATACATGTAAAGTTTTATGTAAAATACGTTACCAAGGGGGCGAAACCCTTTGATTTTAATGAGTGATAAATTACGTTTATAGATTCTTGATTGAAATTTAAGTTATTCGACACCTCAATTAATTATCAAAATTGGTCCACAATTGAGATGTGGGTAAGCTCACAAGAAATTTTAATTATCTTATGTTGATGTGTTTCAAATTTCCTTAAGAAATGTCTTTTTGTGGGATCACCCCTGTCTTTATTGAGAACCAATTTTGATGTTTTTTTTTATATTTTGATTAGGATTTTTGCGGACATTTGCCATCACAGATTAGTAAAAATCACAAGTTGATTTTTTTTACTAATCAGTGATGGCAAATGTCCGCAAAAATCCTAATCAAAATATAAAATCACCATCACCAACAATGAATTTCAAACAAACAATTTTGATGATTGAGGTGTCAAATAACTGGAATTTCAATTATGATTCTATAAATGTAATTTAATACTAATTAAGATTAAAGGTCCTCCCCATTGGAAACATATTTTAGTTTTCACATCAAATTTTACATTTATTTCTAATGGCAGGGGTATTAAATAGAAATACAATATCTGAGGGTAGAATATTCAAAATACACTATCGAATATTCTATAAAAGATTTCACGTGACCAATCAAAATTAAAGTATATGTTTTGAGAATTAGCTGGGTTCAATTTTGATTGGTAAAAACAAATCGTTTACAAAAGATCTTTTAGAAAATATTTGATAGTACAATGTGAGCCTTAGAAAATCAATAATATCAGCTGTTATTTTTGAAATTTCTTGTATATTTTATATGGGCACATTTTATGGAAAATTTTATCCGTGCTTCGGAAGGCAGTTTAAGCCGTTGGTCCGGCTACTAAGGAGGTCAATAGGTCATGTCAGAGGCAGTAGTTGCGACTTGAAAACTCTTGACACCAGACCTTAGCCAGAAGGCTATACGAAATTATTATTATTGTCCTCTGCAAAACGCTACTTAAACTTTTTTTCAAGATGGCCGCTGAATCACAGCAGGGATTTCCAAGGAATTTTGGGATTTTAATTAGGGAAGTTTACTCAACATTTGTGCAAAGTTTCAACTTGGTCAGGATTTGTTAGGTCAAATGGCTTTTTTATGCTTAAAATTCCTGAACTATTACTAGGGTGGTTCATGGTCGAAGGGGCGCGGGCGGCCGAACTGCAGCCCCGCCCAGTGGTGTTGGCTATTGGGTAACCTGTTACTTGATAACTGTTATTTGAGAGTCACTGTTATCTCAGTCAGGACTTTTCCCGAATGACTGTTATTTAATAACAGTTTTGTTGAATACTTCTTGTTTTATAATTGATTACCCAACATTTCGTTATCCTACACTTTATTTTCAATAATAATCCAATACCCAAGTAAGTCATATTTCTTTCGATACAGTCGCTCGTTAAGATAACGAAGGTATGTGACCTTTGTCCTGTCAGCCGATCCCAATAAAAACAACACAGTCCACTGCCGTAGTCACCGGCAAACCATGTTTCTTTTACCACTCCAAATTAGCTGCAAAATATAACCCCAAACATTAAAGCCGTTTTAATTTGTATTAATCAGTCATTTGTATATAGTAATCACAAGTGATTTCGTTCGGTTTCATACACAAACAAGTTTATTTGAACTATTTTCAGTCGCGCTCACGAAAAATTCAAAGTGTAGTGGAAGTTTTAACAAAAGGGACAGGCATCGACAACGCTCCGGGATCTACGATCTGCTCAGGTGGGTGCCCCAAACCACAGCTTCACATCATCCAAGGTCTGTGACAATTAATTGGGTCACTACTTCATTTTGAACGCTTATCAATTTGATTTTGATAGAATAATGACTGATTGATTTCTAACGGCCATTTTTCAAACTAAACTATTTATATGTTAGCTATCCTAGAAGATTGATGGTACATATTTTTTCTGCAATTACTGAGGAAAATCGCAAGCACGTATTTGGTAGTGCTTCTTTTCTGATTAGCGATGCACATTAGTGCAGTGATACGCTTAGAAGAAAAGCCAAAAACTATGCTTGTAATAAATTTTTGCCGTTGTAAGTATGTAAATGTTGTACATTTATTTCTGCCTCTTATTTTCAAGTGAAACTTAATGGGAAAAATTAACCATTTGGCAATATTTCGCCCCTAAACTGTGTTAATGAGCAAGGAAAATATATGCTTAATTTAAGAATACCCACATAAAAATAACAGTTTACATAATAAGATACTTTAAAATAACAGTTACTTGTATAACAGTTATCCAAAAATATCACTTTAGCTTATCACTAGAGATCTACATGGAATGCTCATTTTAGATCTCTACAATTAAAAAAAAAAAAAAAATTTATGGCATCCTTCAATATCATTTTAGATCTCATCTAGTTTTTCTTTTTAGAATTTGTCTATTAACTAGATTTTTTAGTTAATAATCAACATTCTTCAATAACAGCCATCAGAACTCCAGTTCCACTTATACGACTAATATAGAAATTATTTGTACTGTCAAGATAATTCCAAGAACTCTAGTTGACATTTTTTTAAAGATTTTAATGTTTTATAGATTTTCATTAAGCCACTTACTAGGTGTACGCTCTTTTATGGCATAATTTAGAAGAAACTCACAAACTGCGAGTACAAACAAGCCGATTCCATCGCCTTCATGTAGCACTGGCGCAAAATTGCTTTTACATCATTCTGACACATGCCTTCTGTTCCTTATTGTTGGCAGCAAGTGGTAAGACTAGATCCTATGATTACTAGGAAACGGAAGTGAACAATTGATATTTTATTAATGTGAAGCAATTTTTCACCAATGCTAACTTAATCGTATTTTTACAATTTTAAAAATCAAATAGCTAAAAAATGGTCAGGTGATTTTATTTATAATTTAAAGACATATTTTCGATGAGCTATCTATTCTATTATGAGTTTGTGCAATGTTTGGAAAAAAATTCAGGACCGCTTTTGAGTTATCACATTAATAAACACACCCACCCACACACTGGCGAACAATGAATCTTTGACTTCGCTTATACATAGATTCGCTTCAATATAATCAACAATATTTATTATTTTCAAACTAACAAAGTAAAATCGTCTTTCAAGAAAGGTTTTATCTCAAAACTATTCTGTATATTGATTATAAAGAAAAAATATTTTTTAGTCATCAAGTCTATGGTACAACTACCGTACTTTAGATACTTGAATCCCCAGCTAGAACAATTTTCATCTGTTACCATCAAAGATGAAAAGTTACCTAAGAACTGTTCTAAAGTCGATTTGTAACAGTAGAAGAATTTCGTTAGTGATCTCCGACCATATAACTAAATATTAAATTAAGCAACAACTTCCTCACTCTGGTTGGAAGTAATTCTCAGCGAAGATTCTTTCAACTAATTTAGTTTCAGGCCTTTTTCCTTTTTTGGAGGTTTTCTTAGGTTTTCCTGGCCTTCTTCTTATCCTCTTCCCTAGACCTGTCACAATAACAGGTTGTGGAGTTGACCACCCTTCAAAGTATGGTTCAGAATATGGGTCTGTTGTGAGATCCATGTCTTCCACTTTACTGTAACAAAAAAGAGGTAAATTAGCTTTTGACAAATTGATCTATTATAGAAAATGTACAAATCTTGTAAGGTGGCCCTGTTACAATAGACAACTAAGCGGCACCAAAATATTTGGAATAATATCTTAAATGTGACCAACGATTCAACGATCAACGCTCTTTTAGTGCTATATGGGGGTTAGCTGCTCTGCGGTGCCGCCAAGCTACCTGAGTGTAGTAGCCCCCATTTGAATGAATGCGTAAGAAAAGCGGCGCTGCCAAGCTACCTGAGTGTAGTAGCCCCCATTTGAATGAATGCCTAAGAAAAGTGGCGCTGCCAAGCTACCTGAGTGTAGCAGCCCCCATTTGAATGAATTTCTAAGAAAAGCGGCGCTGCCAAGCTACCTGAGTGTAGTAGCCCCCATTTGAATGAATTTCTAAGAAAAGCGGCGCTGCCAAGCTACCTGAGTGTAGTAGCCCCCATTTGAATGAATTTCTAAAAAAAGCGGCGCTGCCAAGCTACCTGAGTGTAGTAGCCCCCATTTGAATGAATGCGTAAGAAAAGCGGCGCTGCCAAGCTACCTGAGTGTAGTAGCCCCCATTTGAATGAATGCCTAAGAAAAGCGGCACTGCCAAGTTACCTGAATGTAGTAGCCCTCATTTGAATGAATGCCTAAGAAAAGCGGCTCTGCCAAGCTACCTGAGTGTAGTAGCCCCCATTTGAATGAACGCCTAAGAAAAGCGGCACTGCCAAGCTACCTGAGTGTAGTAGCCCCCATTTGAATGAATTTCTAAGAAAAGCGGTGCTGCCAAGCTACTTGAGTGTAGTAGCCCCCATTTGAATGAATGCCCAAGAAAAGCAGCGCTGCCAAGCTACTTGACTGTAGTAGCCCCCATTTGAATGAATGCCTAAGAAAAGCGGCGCTGCCTAGCTAACTGAGTGTAGTAGCCCCCATTTGAATGAATGCCTAAGAAAAGTGGTGCCGCCAAGCTACCTGACTGTAGTAGCCTCCATTTGAATGAATGCCTAAGAAAAGCGATGCTGCCAAGCTACCTGACTGTAGTAGCCCCCATTTGAATGAATGCCTAAGAAAAGCGGTGCCGCCAAGCTACCTGAGTGTAATAGCCCGCTATGTTGTACCCAGCTATGTTTTTGTCCAGGGTTCTCCTGGCAGTGCGTTACTAATCTTGTTATGTTCTAGGTTCTTCTCCACCTGAAGACGTGATCAGATACCAAAACGCCGTGAATCTTGTTTTCTACCAGGCCTAATCAGTGGTGGCAAATGTTAGCAACAATCAAAAACATAACAAGTTTGAGTACTTACGTCAGTACAAAGTAGTCCTGCTGGTAAACGTTGCGTACAGATGGTTTCCTCCCGGCGCGATGCAAAGCCAGATAAGCTTTACGAGCAACTGCGGGATCGACTAGGGCAGTTGATTCAGGTTCCGGGACATGTTCCCCTGATGTTTTCTCCTCAACTTTTTCTTCGGGCTTTTCTTGTGTTTGTTGATCTATAAAATTGAGATTGAACATGAGCAAACAAGTCGAGAATAAATATGTGACATTGCACCTGTTAAAAAATAGAAGGGTCCGGTAAGTGATCGGATAAGCGGGGTGCAACGGATCAAGGCCACACTAAAAAAACCGGCCGTGCTGCAAAATTGATGACGTTAAACTAGTAGGCCGGCTGGGAGCTGTGCTGCTCGTCAGTTACTTTCAAAACAAAACATTAATCAAAAATAAACTAGTAATAGGAAAATTAAATAAACAAGGAATAAAGTATCAAAGGAAGTAGGTAAGGAATATTCGTTATTTTAGAAATAGTAGGATGTACATACTTGGCGTAATGTATCTAGACGCTTGGGAACCCTTTACACTTGAAGCAGTTGGAGTGGAGTGAAAGTCATCAGGTCATCAGGAGCTGATACGTAAAGTTGTACTAATCTGAAATGTTAGCATTTTCCAACAGCTGTCAGTGTATATCTTAATGGTAATTTGTAAAGGAAATGCATTTGATGACAACTTGAACATACTAATTTGAAGAAAGCAAAATTTGCAGAAACCAACATGAATCTTGCAAAGGGTAACTAAAAATTTGAAGGTGATTTTTGAAAACGAAAAACAGCCTTCTTGGATAGAACGAGAGCCGTTTTGGAATTTACTTGCCATTTCCATAAAGGTCTTAAAAATCGTTGAGATGGACAATGTAATTGCCGATCACTGAGATATATATCTAACAATTGTTTTTAGTGGCCTACGGTTCAAGCTTTAACCGAAATAAACCATTTAATTTTTGTATGGTTTTGTGCTGATGCAGAAACAATATGATCAGAGACTCCAAATGAGACTGATGACTACCTTACAGTCTCATTTGGATAGGAAATAAGGTAGGGAATGCAGAGGGCACGAGAGTTTAGCATTAATAACATTCCCCTCCCTCATAAGTGTGTACTGCCCTGGTACTGCCCCCCCCCCCCCCACCCCCCGGCAAAATGAATACATAGGTTCGCTCCTGTCTAACAGCTCCAGCAATGGACTAGGCCATCGTTTAAGAAAACGATAAAGCACCAAGTGTAGTGCCAACTAATGTAACGTGGCACAGCGCTGGGATCGCTTTAGCATGGCCTGATTTTTTTAATGTAGCCTTGCACAGATTGAGATTCATTAGATGAAATTAACTCTCATATAATGATTCCGCTATTATTAGGTTCTTGATACCACTGGTTGGTAAAAACAAGCTCCAGTATAATCTCCAAGAGGTGGTAATCTGCAACATAGCAAAAGTAATGAAATAACACTTGAAACCAATGTTTTCAACCCTTTGAGTAGGGAGATCCAATGTTAATTTTGTTTAGTTCCACCGTTGAAAAGCAGAGGAGAAATTAGCGCCGATGCACGGAATAGTTCTAAGCTGGCTCTAGGCCTACCGCTGTGAGGCCTATCCAAAATGACAAAATGAGAACAAAGACACAACAATACAAAACAATAACATACAACTGTCAAAATATTACAACCAGCTGCCTGACTTTGGAAAGTCAGTTTGATCCGTAAACTGCTTATGACAATTTCAATCAGACTGAAAAACGAAAGTGGCACAATTTCTTTTACGGCGGCGGGAACCATTCATTCTTCCACAAGGTGTCCCTTCTTAGAGGGTTAGTAAAAAAATTGCCTAAAACTGCGGAAGAAACTTTAAAATGTTTAGATTCCTCTCCACTGAAAGACAAGATCAAACATGAGATCTTAGAAAGGTTTTTTTAAATATTTATAATAACTAATTGTCTGTTTAATTGACCTATTATGAACATTGATTATTAAATTATTAAAGCAGCAATGAATTTTGTATAACTTGAAGAAATTTTTATAATTTTACTGCTCATTAGCCAAAAATGGTCCATGGGGTTTGGACCTCTCTTCCAGATAAATAAAACAAAATTTAATTTTAAACGACAGGTAATTCCCAAAACTAAAATAATGGCAAAAAATATTGTTTTAAAATGTTGCCTTTTTGTCGCTGATAACCATGCAGATCTGTTCCCAAACCTAGAAACAGGTATTTAGAACATGGATTTTTTATGTTAGTTTCTTAGAAACTTACAATTAGAACATTTATTTGTTTATCTCTTTTCAACCTTTTACCTACATACAACCTCTCGTTGAATTCTACATTTTAAGGGTTAATAATTGTGATTATCTTTACACTAGAGTAACGTGTTGTCTTTGTGTGTGATTTTTTTAAGTTTAGTAGTTTATTTAAAGAAAATGTGATGTTCAAGTATCAAGAATTTGATCACTTCATAAACAAGGCAAATAATGAGAAGTTTCTGTATTTTTGTATTTATGTAGAGCGGATGAAAGAGTGTGGACGTTTCTACTGTCTACTGTTTACATTTTCACTTTTATAATTTTAAGTTTTTGTTGTGTATTAACTGCATCAAGTTCACTTAAGGAAAGAGAGGTTTTCATGATGAGTTGAAGCGGGAGATTTCAGCTAGACTGTATTTAGAAGGCCAGGCAGGTCAGCAGACACAATGGCAGTTTCGTCTACAAGTTCGTCTTTAATGGATTCCCCCATTCAAAAATAAGAAAATGAAGATTTACATAGATAATTTACAAAACGATCAATTTCACGGATAACACAATTTAGTTGACTTTATTTGTCTGGGCAATATGATGAACAGTAGTAAGCAAGGAATTGTTTCTATGTTCGGTTCAAAGGGACTCTTCTGGCACAAACCGGCCAATCACAGAGCTTTCTGAGGCTCTAATGTTAAAAATTGACTCTGTCCCTTTGCTACAGCAGACAGATAGTTCCGATTTCTACAAACCAAAGCAACAGAGTGCAGTAAACAAATTGAACTGAGCTGTCAATCATCAAAATGAGGTTGTGTTTTATGTGCCGTTTGCCGTTTCTTTTAATGTTTGATGTTTACACAACTTCCAGTAAATCGCTACTAAGGGGTATGATAAGTTACAGTGGAGTCCCGCAAACCCGGACTTCGATAACCCGGAATTCTGGATAACTCGGAAAGCCTGCCAGAGCAATCAAGTGCATTGAGATTCAAGGCCAGAACACGGTGTGACACATTTAAAACAGTTTTAGTTTTTCTTTAAGTTTTTTTGTAACTAATATAGTTTTATATTTTTTACTATGCAATAAATAAATAATTTCTTATAGAAATAACATAAACTATTCTTATTTTTTCTTATTTTTACTCATTTCCCGATAACTCGGAATTTTCACAAACCCGGACACCGTTCGGTCCACATTAGTCTGGGTTTGTGGGACTCTACTGTATTATTATTTTACTAATTAATTCAGTCAATACCGGTTATACTGCAGGACATGGGATGATGAATCGCAATCAAAGGTAGGTGTAACACACAAAAGCCATACAGTTATTTTAGTATTTATTAGTGAGTTAGTAGGCTTGTTTGTTTATTCTACCGGCCACAACTGAGCGAATACATTCAAGAGATTGTTGTTAGTGTCAGATAGTTTACCCTCAATTACTTCTCTTTTCTTGTGTTTCGTCGGATCTTTCAGGAGAACGGGGTCTATGTCCGGAGGAGGTGGGCCTTTACCATCATAGGCGCAGAGTTTGGCCCAGTCTTCGTCACTTATAGGTATACGTCTGTCCTCGTAAGTCTTGAAAAACTCGTCAGTCGAACCTTTGTAGATGTGGTTAAACGTCCGCTGCCATCCAGAAAACGAGAAAACCTGAAAATAAATATTAAATATGTAAGGGGATAAGCCCACAAAATATTTCTTTGGAGAGATAATATTTGAGCTCGGGTGTAAGATCTTCACTGTAAGGATGATGATTTTGTGTGGCTGTGATTATTGTCAGTAGACTTGCCATGATTTTATGGTGAACATCAACTTTTACATGATACCTCCTATGGAGAGTGTAATTAATAGGTGAAACGCTCTGATTATGATCTATTATTAGGTCATACTTGTCCAGCGACAGGATTTTCGGGCCCCTGTACAATTAAAAAGTCTGGACCCCCTAGAACCAATCTACTTACTATGACCCTGGTGACTTTTTTTACTAATCTCATATCATCATATCACTTTTTATGAAAACATTAGTTTTATACATCCGCAGTAATCTGAATTCTTTGTTTCGTCGTCCTGTTCATACGTATTCTACAAGATCTGCTATCAATACCGGTATTGTTGCCCCTTGATTGAATAAAACAATAAATACTACCTCATCTTTTTATGTAGCTAATTTAGTATTTCCTCGACTTCCGAATCATATTAAATATCCTCTACCCTGTAGCAACCGCACTTATAAAAAAATTGTTGACAAATGGCTATTGGAGATAGGGCGAGATCAAATTAAGACTTTCTTTACTTCCCCGTATACCTAGGGTCAAGGTCACAGAGCGATTGGGTGTGTGTGTGAGAGTGCGTATGTGGGTGAGTGAGGGTCCGTCTGTCCGTCGAGCGCGTGTTCCTGTGAATGTGAGGATGACTGGACCGAGATTCTCGGTTATTGCAATGGCGTTTTTACTTTTATATTACTGTTGTACTCCAGAACTTCCGTCCTAAATGTAAACTATTGCCCCAGTTGTATTTGCGTGCATATTTTGTTTTTGTTTAAATTTATATTTGTACTTTTATGTTATTTAATTAAAACTTAATATTCTTCACTTTTTTTACTAATAATAATTCCTCTAAAGTGGTTGATTTTTGACTCGTTCCCCACCCACAGGCTTTGACCCATGTGGGGAACTAATTCCTACTGATAATTTATGTTATGTGAACAGTATATTGTAATGTTGTTAAAAAGGAATAAACGAATTTCATTTCATTTCATCTGGGCCCTAGTGTGAGTCCGGGTCCCTATGCATCTGCCAACCATGCCCCCCCCCCCCCCCCCGTCACCCGTCGCCAGCCCTGAGGTCAGACAACAGAGTCCCGCAAACCTGGACTAATGTGGACTGAACGTTGTCCACGTTTGTGAAGATTCCGGGTTATCAAGAAAGGAGTAAATATCAGAAAAATGTAAGAATATTTTAAGTTATTCCTATAAAAAAACTTTTTTCATTGCACAGTACATAGTAAAAAAAAAACTAAAAACTCAACCTCATCATAAAGAAAACCCAAAACTGTTTTGGAGGCCTAATTATCGTGCTTCAGCTGATGCCATGACGCTTAGCGCCTCAATATCAGTGTACTTAATTGCTCTGGCAGGCTTTCTGAGTTAACCAGAATTCCAGGTTATCAAAGTCCGGGTTGGCGGGAGTCTACTTTATTTCAACTTAAACTGTAGAGGTAAAATGAAATGAAATGAAAATTTCTTTATTTAGCCAGGCAAAGTCAGGGCCACATGGCCCTTTCTTACACTTAACCTGCCTTAATACATGGAGAGACATAAGTTTAAACTAAACTGTTCATATTCTATATATACATCAAAGATACACAACAAAGCAGGAAAAATGTACTAAATTTCACTCATTCACTCAAACATTCATCTGTCAACAACCCCGCCCAAGACAAACCGCCTAGGACACACCAGCCAAGGACAACCGCTCAAAGAACATTTTTTTCAGCGCCCCCAAAAACCGACAACGACTTTCAAGGGATCGTAGGGGATCGGTTAAGTTATTCCAAAGACGGCAAGCAGTCACAACAAATGCCCTGTCATAGGCCGCTGTCCTATGCTGAGGCATATGCAAAGAGAGGGAAGCAGAACGTGTATACCTTAGACTACCTTAAGATGCGAATTTAAAATCATTTTTTCACAATATCTAGGAAAACCAGTTTTTAATAGCATAAAGACTAGTGAAAGAATTTTCATTGATCTTTGATTGTTTAATTTTAGTAATTTTGACTCAAGGTAGTAAGGAGTGATATGCTCAACGTGCCTCAGATCATAGACGTATCTCAGACAATAATAGTTCTGAGACCGTTGGAGCATATTAGAAAAAGCCACAGTCATGTCACTGATTACAGAGTTTCAGTAAGTAAAGTGGGGAAACATAAGAGATTTTACGAGATGTAGTTTGGTATGTATTGGCAAAAAATGTTGTAGCTTCTTCAGTGAGTGGATTGATGCAAAGACTTTCTTTCGATGTCCATCACAGCATCGCCCCAAGTAAGTGTAGAGTTGATAGTCAGGCCAAGATTTTTTACTTCGTCATAGTAAGGAAGAGCATTGCCATGAACTGATTGAGCTTATGTTGCAGTAGTCGACAGAGTTTCTTAGTCGAGGATGAGAATGAGAATGGGGGGTCGTGTATTAGTAGAGGTAATGAGAATCATGTAGAAGATGGGTTGTTAACGAACAAAAGCAATCTGAAGAACATTTTTATGGGTTGAAGGAGGATGAACAAACGATTCTGCTGGGAGTTGCTGATGAAAACCAGCTATAAAAAGGCAAAAATAATTGCACATCGATGCACAGTATTGATTTTTGTACAACAGACAAAGCGTTTATGTACATCGCAAAAATTTTTATCAACTATTGTAGGAAATAAAAAGAATTTGTTAAGACGAATACGGTTTATTTCCCTTTGGTTTTTGAGACTCTATATATAAGCTTTGTTTTGACAACAAAATTAATGTTAATGCATTTTATAACCGTCCATTTCATATCCTTTCCCTAAGTAAAGAAGAGCAATACCCAGAGTGAGATGGTCGTTAAAGGAGTAAACCTTAAACCTTTCCTTTTTCCTTGTCCTTTCATTTTTTTTGTATTTTTAACATTCTTCCTTTTGACAAAAGTTGTCATGAAAAACAGAGTTTGTACTTTGATGAACGCTGGCTAAATAAAGACCTTATTTATTTATTTATTTATTTATTTATTTACTTTCAGCAAAGATTTTTCCTCTCCTCTATAAAGACTAGGGGTCTGCGGGTCCCCGAGTTTTTCGGGTCGGGTCGGGTCAAAGGCAGGCCCGAGACATCGGGTCGGGCCAAAAAATAGTTCGGGCCAAAATCGGGTCGGGCCGCGCCGGAGCCGTTACTCCCGCCGTTTACCCGGCGATCGAATTTACGTGCGATTTACGTGTGTGCGATCGAATTTTACAGCCGATCGCGAGTTACGCTGAGCTGCATTTCGTTTATTTACGATCGGCAAATACACACGATCGTTTTTCACGGCCGACCGCAACTTTTGCAAGGCTAGATTTGCCGATTATCGGCGATCGGCAAATACGCGCGATCGTATTTCGCGGCAGATCGTGCGTTTCGAAAAGGAACATCTGCCGTTCATCCGCGACCGATAGATACGCGCTTTCGTTTTTCGCAGCCGTCCACGAGTTTTTCATAAAAATAACCTAAAAAATATTTCAATAACTCATAGAAGAATTGATTTCAACAGTTACTTAGAAACACCACTTCTCAGAATTCGGAAATCGAAAACTTACCTGCACCTATATTTAGCTCTGACCTTGCACTTTTCAACTTCAAATTTATATTCATATTTTATATTGTTTATTGGCGTTATATGGTCGTTGTGATAAAGTGTGGCTTTGTAATAATAATAATAATAATAATAATAATAATAATAATAATCATTGATTGTTATGGCTCTCATAGTTTTTTGGCTGAATTTGTTCACATATTCGTTTTTTATCTTAATTTCTTGTCGTAGGTTAGAATTGAATTATGATATAATTTTAACCTACTAAAAATGATTAGGCCTCGATAGATAGTGGTAATTTTCGTCTATTCATTTTGCACTTAATTTCTTGATTTAGCTTCTAGTTAATTCATACAAAAGTAATTATTTAAATATTTTCGGCCTGACCCGATTTTGGCCCGAGACCCGAAAGCCAAAATTAAAGGCCCGACCCGACCCGACCCGAACTTAAAAAGTCTGGCCCGCAGACCCCTAATAAAGACTCATCATAGCCAGGGTGCCCAGAGTGGGGGGATACTGCGCTCAGTGTGCCATCAAATAAAATTTTGGGAGGGATTTTTTTAAATATAAAAGAGTATGGAATTTTGTGATCATAGTAATTGAAAATTCGAGTATGTTTAGAAGGATGACCATTACTAATAACATTGATAAATGTATGTTTGTTAACTTTGACAAATGTATGTATGTTATGTATGTTATTTAAACATCATTCAGCGATCACGCACAATATCTTACTGTACACACAAAAATATCTACTAAACGCGAAAACAGCCGAAATAACTTTGCGAACGCCGCGAAGAGCGACAATCACGTGTAACATCGGCCGCGTTGGTCGGCTGCAAAATGTTTCGGCCATTGATTCCATCAATAAATATAATCAAAACTGAATAAGAAAAGATGCAGGAATAGTTTTTGTTAAGAAATTAAGAAATAGTTGTTTAAGAAGTTCAAGAAGTTCTCACAGTTAAAAATGTTATGAAACTATATTTTTTATGATTTTCAAAGATATTCATACCTCATTAAGGTTCAGAAAAATACATTTCCTGAGGTATTTACTAAATTTTAATGATATGCATACGAAACTACTTAGTGTTTTATTGACTGAAATTTATAATTAATTATATTCATTTTCATTCAAGTAAGAGCCGCAAAAACTGTATATTCAAAATACCACCATTGCAGCAGTCCTGCATACTCAGCGAATTTCAAATAAAACACAACATATTTTAATCCAACATAGCGAGATTTGACATGTTTTTTGTAAGCTCAATAAGAATAACATGGGGAATGAGTATGCAGGTTTGCTGCTACAGGTATGTTTAAACTGGTTGGTTTTAATTCAATATTTAGTAGATCTGAACTAGAAGAAGCCATTTACCAAGTTTTATCAAGATATGTTGAGAAATAAGCGAGATATAGAATTTTACTTATTTCCCATAAGGTTAACATTGAGACAACGTACTGTGTTTACCACTTTCAATATCTCAGTAACCAATGGACATAGAGCAGTGATTCAGATACTAAATTGTTTGTTTTTTTGAGCTGAATTCAATGGTGCCAACAAAAATTTGACAAATTTTATTTTTCTATGTGAAAAACTCAAAAAACTCATTTTTGGGGGGGTTTACCCCCCTTTACCCCCCCTTCTGGTGGTCCGATCGGGCTGGTTCACGAACTTGTCCGAGTGATTACCACTTTACACGTCTGTACCAAATTTCATTAAGATCGGACCATATTTACGGCCGCTATTGTGTTAACAGACATATATATATATAGATATATATATATATATAAAAATTCGAACGAATGGTGTTTTTTGCTTCTGGGGACCCCAAAATGAAAAGTTAACATGGTCTCGGACTTAACTCTTACCATGAGTACTACCGTAATAGCTTATTCCTTTAAGGAAATTCGCTAAAATTAACAACGCCGTTGCCAGACCTGCATACTCAGTTTCAGTTTATTCAGGGGATTTTATTTCAGGGGAGGTGGGTTAGCTAAATTTAGGGGGAAATATTTGCTAAATTTGGGGGGAGGGCGCCATGAGGCTTGGGGGGTTTGGGCACCCCTGCATCAAAGTATTCTGCCAACCACACTGCAGCTGGTTAAAATAATACTGTATTAAAGTTGTTAATATTCCGTATTCATCCGAACAAGCGGAACAAACTAACTACTGTTAGTTAAAGTTACCGTTAGTTCCTGTTCCTGTGTGGGTCATTTAAAGGAAATAAACTGTAATTTCTTTTATATAAAAAATAATAAATCATATTAATCGATAAAATACTATTTTATTTGGATTTATTTGTTCAATAAAAATTCTTAGTAGGCCTACCACACTTTCTTAGCATAGTTTTTTTTAATCCCAATTGTTACGGTCCTCCATAAGTATCAGTGGTTTGATGACATTAAAATAAAATAACAAAAGTATGAATTGCTATGATATTTGTAGAGGGAGGGGGAAGAATTTAACAACGCTTTTTAATTAATGAACTAAGAGAAGATTAACTTTAACTTAGTTGACAAGGTTCTATTGTCAACTAAGTTAAAGTTAGTTGACAATCTATTGTTAACCAGGCCCAGGAACAACGCTCTGCTACCATCTACAACATTCAGGCAAATCAAACTTTATGTTGAACAAGCAGAATAAGGCGCTGACTTTAATTCAAGCGGTTAACTTCAGCATCTCCAAGATACTCACCACCTCTCTAGCTTATCAGATCCAAACCGACTTCTCACCTGGACCGTGTTGTCGGTGAAGAAGTCGAACATGATGGCATCCCCGTAGTCGGGCCAGTAGTTCTGCTGGCTGTTGGGCAAAGTCCAGTTCACACTCAGGGCTCCGATGTCGTTGGTGACGTGAACGTGGAACTTGTACCGTCCGGATTCATATTCTTTCTGCATTCGGTGGATCGTTCGACCTGTTCAATAAAACTTTTGAGGTGGTGCAGATGGTTATTTTCATAAACATTTTCCCTCTACAATTATTTTAATTATGATAAGATAATGCCGAGCAATTAAGAATAATATTTTTGGATGATGACCTTGCAAGCTACATATGACAAAAATGCAAAAACACGCATCATTAAAATGAACAGTTTAACCTTCAGAGCCTATAATTTAGTTTTATTTATGATTAATGAATTCTTAAGCTGGACATCAAGGGAATACAAAAATAAAATACCCCTGTTGCAGCAGACCTGCATACTCAGCGAATTTCAAATGCAAAACAATATATTAATCTAACATAGCGAGATTTGACATGTTTTTGTAAGCTCCATAAGATTAACATGGGGAATGAGTATGCAGGTTTGCTGCTACAGGTCTGTTTAAACTTGTTGGTTTTAATTCAATATTTAGTAGATCTGAACTAGAAAAAGCCATTTACCAAGTTTTATCAAGATATGTTAAGAAATAAACGAGATATAGCATTTTACTTATTTCCCATAAGGTTAACATTGGGACAACGTACTGTGTTTACCACTTTCAATATCTCGGTAACCAATGGACATAGAGCAGTGATTCAAAGTACTAAATTGTTTGTTTTTTTGAGCTGAATTCAACGGTGCCAACAAAAATTTGATAAATTTTATTTTTCTATGTGAAAAACTCAAAAAACCCATTTTTGGGGGGGTTTATTCCCCTTTACCGCCCCTTCTTGTGGTCCGATAGGGCTGGTTCACGAACTTGTCCAATCGATTACCACTTTACATGTCTGTACCAAATTTCATCAAGATCGGACCATTTTTACGGCCGCTATCGTGCTAACAGACACATATATATATAGATATATAGATATATAGATATATATATATATCTAAATACCCCCGTTGCAGCAGACCTGCATACTCAGCGAATTTCAAATAAAACACAACATATTTTAATCCAACATAGCGAGATTTGACATGTTTTTGTAAGCTCCATAAGAATAACATGGGGAATGAGTATGCAGGTGTGCTGCTACAGGTATGTTTAAACTGGTTTGTTTTAATTCAATATTTAGTAGATCTGAACTAGAATAAGCCATTTACCAAGTTTTATCAAGATATGTTGAGAAATAAGCAAAATATAGAATTTTACTTATTTCCCATAAGGTTAACATTGGGACAACGTACTGTGTTTACCACTTTCAATATCTCGGTAACCAATGGACATAGAGCAGTAATTCAAAATACTAAATTGTTTGTTTTTTGAGCTGAATTCAATGGTGTCCACAAAAATTTGATAAATTTTATTTTTCTATGTGAAAAACGCAAAAAAACCCATTTTTGGGGGGGTTTATCCCCCTTTACACCCCCTTTCGGTGGTCCGATTGGGCTGGTTCACGAACTCGTCCGAGTGATTACCACTTTACACGCCTGTACCAAATTTCATTAAGATCGGACCATATTTACGGCCGCTATCGTGTTAACAGACATATATATATATATATATATATATATATATATATATATATATAAATTCGAACGAATTGTGTTTTTTGCTTCTGGGGACCCCAAAATGAAAAGTTAACATGGTCTCGGATTTAGGTCTTACCATGAGTACTACTGTAATAGCTTATTCCTTTAAGGAAATTCGCTAAAATTCGAACGAATGGTGTTTTTTGCTTCTGGGGGTTGCAAAACGAAAAGTTATCATGGTCTGGGGCTTAGGTCTTACCATGAGACCTACGTTAATAGCTTCTTCCCTATAGGGGAAATTCGCTAAAAAGATTCGTTGTTGCCATAAAATAAATTTTCCATGCCTGACATGAAAGGTTTCAGCCTAGAAACTTATGTGATTTTGAAAACTTGAATACAACATTATTCCTCAAAAATATTGAATATTCATGTTTCATACTTTTTCCTAGAAAGATGTACGAACATACAGAACTTTGCACCTGCATACTTTTATTAAGGAACCACATTCAAAGAAAAAATGCTGCCGGAATGTTCATACTACACATTTCAGTCACATTCACTGGTAAAAATAAGTGAGTAAGTAAAGTTGAGGAAAACAAGTAAATAGAATCATGAGACTAATCTGCCACATGGGGTTTGTCTACAGCGCCCTGCCAACTTGAAACTCTCCGTGGAGACTACATACAGACTGTTGGTAATTGGAGGAATGAAAGCCCCAGCAGTGCCTAGACATGACTCCCTCCCATGGGATATTGTGCAGCTTATGGAAGCAAGGGGTTTGCAGTATGGGAAAGGTATGACATGGTTAGTCAGCCTCACCCCTGAAGGAAGTAGGAAACATTTCCGACCGATTCCGCAGGCTCTTCCAGTGACCACTCACCCTCCCAGGTACTCCCAGAAAAGGATCAACATGTGGGAGCTCTCCTTGTGAAGAGCCTTACCAGGTCGGATCGTCCTCCAGACTAGCAGAAACTTAGAATTTTGTCCACCCCCTCCCAAATGGACAAGCCAAGACGATCCACTTCTCCTTCCAGTCATTCCCGGACCTGACTGGGTATCCAAAGCCCCCAGCCAAGCCGGAAATCAAAGTTTCCAGAAAGGCAAGGAGGAACCAAGATGATCAGGCAGCTGGTCATCCTGGATAGTTGATGGACTCGCCATAGAAAGCAAGCTTCCTATTACTGTAACCATTGCTGACCTCCGAACTAGTAAACCAGTCACAGAGCTGTCTCGAGCCGAAGACTGTAAATACACAGATAAGAAGGACTCTCTCTAATCTGTGTGATCCGCTATGCCGATTACAGTATTTTATCGTGGTGTTAAGTTTGAGTTGCCACGCTGTTGGTAGTTAGTCAAACTACCTCCACATTTATTTAGATTTTTTTTAAGGCGAACAGTTTTACTTCTTGAGACAATGAGATAGATTCTTTGACAATATTGTGACATGGAAAGTCTGGTTCAGGATTTTCAGCATAGGCAAAGAAAGTAGAGTAGAGATGGCCGTGTGAAAACAGTTGTACAGTAACATATTGTACGGTTGAACCGCGACAAGAAGACCAGGGGTTTGGCAGTCACTTTGTTTGAAATTCATTGTTGGTGATGATGATTTTATATTTTGATTTTGTTTTTGCGGACAATTGCCATGACTGATTAAGAAACTCAGTGCTCGGGTCGGGTGTGGACGTGCTCTCTCCTGTTTGGTGATTCTTAATACTTGTGATTTCTGTGTTGTGTTGTGTTCTCCATAGTGTTTTATGACTACTATGGTGTTGTATTTTCAGCATAGTGTTTTTATGACTACTTTTGCAGTTTTCTGCCGTAAGTTTTTTGCCCAGGTTTCGATCCTGGGTGATACAAATTTTGTTTTGTTCTAGGTTTTTTTCACCTGTAGACGGGCTCAGATTTCAGATCCCTAAACGTCGTGAAAAAGGTAATTTTAAAACATGTTTTTAAACTTTCTTAACCAATGCATGGACCAAAGTAGTCATTTCTGCAAGTCTTCAATAGTTTAATTTTTTACTCCACAAATGTTTTTGAGACTCCGTAGACAAGAACAAATATGAATAAATTTCTTGTTAACCAGGTTCAAGGTCCAGACACAGGTTCGTGGATCGAAAAACGCTCTGCTACTATACATAGTACTTGGGCAAATAAGACTTTACATGAGCAATCAGAACATTAAGTCCATGAATCGTACCTGCAGTCACAGCATACATGGCAGGGTGGTACGACAGCAGGTAACGACGGAACTCAAACACACAAGATTGGATCTGGGCCCACTTGCCGGTCACCCACCTTGGTTCCTTCTGTCCCTGCAGAATCTGGTGAAAAATAACAGTTTTAATATTTTTAGGTAACACTCACACGTAGTTGAGTATTCTTACTCCTACGCTTGCCATATCTAGAACTCTGAAATCTGAGATCGCTGTAGCTCAGTGACAGCTGGAATCTGCTGTCTGTCTGTACCTGATGAGACGAATACACGTCAAAACAGCAAGACAGAAACCACCCGAGCTTGGAGCTTCTGCTCCTACTGCCATCAGTTATTTCGCACGAGGCCGCAGCTTAGTAGTCATTCTTCTTTCATTCTTTTTGAGACAGGTACCTCATGGAGGACGTTACCCTGAATATGAGTGAAGGATGAGTGTGATGATCGTGATGATAGTGGCGCGATCTTGTAGCCTTGTTACTGACTAAGATTGGCACGTTCCTTAGACAGGATTGTTAATTAACAGCCCAACAATAAATGGCAGCTGGCTCCAGAAACAACCCTTTAAAAAGCTGCTAACTTTTCTCGGGATCGATCCGGCTACCTACAAGTTTGTAGGCGGGCACTATAACCACTACACCAACCAGCCATTAAAGTGCAGGTGTTTCCCACACTGCCTTAATAGCCATTGTCATTGCTATATGGCCATTGTCACATTGCAATGGCGCTGACGCCGTTGCTTTTGTTAACGCAGAGCATTCCCTGAGGAAAACTGCTTGTGGAGACTGAAGGTTAGCCCAACCATGACATGTGGTTCGCCCGCACCCGGTAGCACGGACAACCGACGGTCGACGAGCGTGATGACGGCTCAGCCTCTCACTTGACTCCGGCCCACTGGCGATCGTGTAAGGCCGAAATTTCAACCTGGGAGACTTGACATTCTGTACTCTCACGATCATCTGTGGGCCAGAGTCAAGTGAGAGCTGATAGTAAGCAGGTACTAAGAGACAAACAGCAGATTCCAAGGCCAGGGGACGTATTTTTGAAACGGTTGAGAATTGAGTAGTTGAGTCACTTGTCAAGTCAACTGTCAGCAGATGGTAACATTTTTTAAACCACCATGTGGGATGCCAACGTTTCAGACGATAGATCTGTCAAACTAGAAAGCCAAATGATTCTTGACCAATTTAAAGAATTACCTAATTTTTCGTGGCTTAAGCTAAATTATCTTGATATATTTATAAGTCAATTTAGTTGAAAGGCGTTTTATAAATAGTTCAAAGGCTATCCGAACGCATTTAAATATTTAGTACTGTATCAAAAAGTAAACATAACCTAATTAATTGGAAAAGCTTTCCACGATTACTATTATTACTTCCTAAAGAGAAGAAGAAGAAGCTTGTTTCCCGTCAACTAAAGCGTTTTTACTCAACAGTCTATTGCTTGGTGAGTAAAAATGTTTGGATTGGTGAAATACTCAATGTATATTATTATATCTATATTAGCATTATGAATTTTTAAGAATAAATTTCTATTTAAATTATATACACAGATATTGTGGGGCTAAATTCAGTAAGTTAGTTAAGAATATTTTTATTTTTACCTGAGAATTTAGTTTACAATTAGAAACAAATAACTTGGGGAATAAGTGACTCACTCAATCGCCAACTCACCCATTCAAAAATAGGGTCCCTACTGGGCCACAAGCCCAGAGGCCCCTCGGTCCTTCGACACACACTCCGGAACTCCCTCCTAAGTAAATGACCACTTTTTGTCAGCTGACATACTTAAAGCCAGAGTTCTCAATCGGTCAGCAAAAAAAGAGTCTGTTTAACAACAATTCCAGTCTACTCACTCTCCCAAATACTTCCTCGGGACTATCTATTTTGCTGACCAGCTGACTGAGGAGAAATCTCGACTGCATGGGAACTTCCGGTTGCCCGATAGACTTCAAAATTGGTAAGTTTATGCTACCAACTATCCCACATAATAATAAAAAACAACCATCCCCCTGAAATAACTCCAAGGGGTTAATAGAAAACACCCTACTGACTGGAAAGAAAACTCGAACACCCAACTGACTGGGTACTTCGGGTTGGACGATCACCCTCAAATTTCGTTATTTTATACAACCAACCATTCCTCAAAATAACTATAAACAAACAACCCCCTAAGTGCTAAAAGGGGTAGTTTAGACAACAATCCCTGTTGGCTAGGGAGACAATCTAACTGATCAGGTGTTTTCTCTAAACTACCCCTTATATTTTACATAGATTGCTTTTATTATTGTGTGGGATAGTTGGTAGTATAAAAATACAAAATTTAATGTCAATCAGTCAACCGGAAGCACCCAGTCAGTCGAGTTTTCTCCCACTTCAGTAAGGGTGTTTTCTGTGAACCACCCCGTTAGGGTTGACTTAGGGGGCGGTTGTTTTAATATTGTGTGGGATAGTTGGTCGCATCAAATTACAAATTTTGAAGTCGATTGGTTAACCGGAAGTATCTAGTCGAGTTTTCTCCTCAGACAGCTGGTCAGCAAAATAGGTAGTCCCTGCTTCTTCTTCACAAAGGTTGACGCCCCATATCGTCACCTCAAAGATGACGAGTGACCAGAAGTTGTACAGCTTCTCGGGCGTGTCGATGTGCCACTCCTCGTCGCTCGGCTCCTCGACTCCGATGATCTTTTGGAGCCACTCGTACAAGTTCTGTGTGCACTTGGTGAACCGCACGGATCCATCCTCCAGCTCCTCTAAGAACTTGTGGAACAAGCTGTCGACCCAGGGGCAGTCGGCTGTCACCTTGAACAGAAATTTTGCAAATGTTTACGTACAGAGCGTTTGCGAATGTTCAGAGAACGTTTGCGAACGTTCATAGAACGTTTGCAAATGTTCACAGAACGTTTGCGAATGTTCACAGAACGTTTGCGAATGTTCACAGAATGATTGCGAATGTTCACAGAACGTTTGCGAATGTTCACAGAACGTCTGCAATAGATTTTATTCTTTAAAGATCAAATTTTTAATAGACCATCTATTTTATTATAATTTACAGGGTGTTCAAGATAGAGGTATCCAATTTTAAACTGCTGCAGCTAAAGTATTAAAAGAGGGGTTTCAACGCTGCATATCTCAAGTTAAATGTAATATTATCTATAAGCTTGGATTCTGTATTGCACTATTTTTCCAGAAGCTCGCCCTACTAGTGATGAGCGTCTAATTCAAACAACTCATTGAGTGAGCCAAAAGAATGACGATAATTCTTGATTATTAAATTTCCTCTCTAAAAAATGATGTTGTTTTACTGATAATTGAACTTTTTTAGTTTTGTTTAGTTTCTAACCTAACCTAGACGTTCTGCACCTGGACATTTTAAAATGCTCACTCTATGGCACTTCTCCAGGAGCTGGACCTACCGTGAGGAACCACTCGATCTGGCCAAAGTCACCCTCGGTCTCCACCCGCTTGGGGCAGTTCATCGTCCGCGTGGGCGTCATTAACCTAAACCAAACCTAATCTTATCTTATTGTAACCTTGCCCGATCCAACCTACTCTAATCTAACCTAACCTAACCCTCAACTTCATCAACTTCATGGGTTGTTTGATGGGTTTTTCCTTTTTACCTAAGGGTTCCTTTTTCTATAGGTTGTTTGATCTTCCTTTTTTCCTTTTTTAACCTAAGTACACTCCTTCTTAGTACCCAAAGACAATTTGATTGATCCAACATAAAAATAGTTTATTAAGGACTCGACGATATTAAAACGAATTAATCGTGTTCCTGTACATCAATTTAAGAAAATACGCACAATATTATTGAGATTAATGAGGAACCTCTCGGAACCGTGGACCTACCGTGAGGAACCTCTTAGAACCATGGACCTACCGTGAGGAACCTCCCAGAACTGTGGACCTACCGTGAGGAACCTCTCGGAACTGTGGACCTACCATTAGGAACCTCCCAGAACCGTGGACCTACCGTGAGGAACCTCTCGGAACCTTGGACCTACCGTGAGGAACCTCTCAGAACCGTGGACCTACCGTGAGGAACCTCTCGTGGCCGCGGTTCTGCCATGCGGAACCTCTCGGAACCGTGGACCTACTGTGAGGAACCTCTCGGAACCGTGGACCTACCGTGAGGAACCTCTCAGAACCGTGGACCTACCGTGAGGAACCTCTCAGAACCGTGGACCTACCGTGAGGAACCTCTCAGAACCGTGGACCTACCGTGAGGAACCTCTCGGAACCGTGGACCTACCGTGAGGAACCTCTCGGAACCGTGGACCTACCGTGAGGAACCTCTCGGAACCGTGGACCTACCGTGAGGAACCTCTCGGAACCGTGGACCTACCGTGAGGAACCTCTCGGAACCGTGGACCTACCGTGAGGAACCTCTCGGAACCGTGGACCTACCGTGAGGAACCTCTCGGAACCGTGGACCTACCGTGAGGAACCTCTCGGAACCGTGGACCTACCGTGAGGAACCTCTCGGAACCGTGGACCTACCGTGAGGAACCTCTCAGAACCGTGGACCTACCGTGAAGAACCGCTCGGTGCTGAACTCGCCCTCCTTCTCGATCCACTTGGAGAGTTCGTCGTCCACTTGGGCGTCGTGGCCGGTCCTGCGAAACAGCCCAAACCCCACCTGGGCCGCCAGCTTCACCACGTATTCCTTGTTTATGGTCGTCACCTGGGGCGGGACGGATGGAATACAAAAAGTTATTTTATCATTCACAAATACATCTATACTATTAAAAAAGAAGAGGTGATTTCTGTACGTATGTTTAGATGAGGCAAGTGAACGGGAAAAATACAGAACTGACTGGGTTGAAATTTCACACAGAGTAGATCATGAAACTGGGAAACACATAGGACTATTCACTTCCTTAAAATCCGCTCGGGCTACGCCCCGTGAATGTCCTCAGTTTCAATGTTTTCATTTTATAAGGACACATGTAAACATTCAAACACAGAAAAGTAAACAGCGTTGGGTACTAATTTGACAGCTCTAAGAGCAGCGGCAAGATCAGCTGTTTCAAGCTATCTATCTGAGCGAAGCCACGGGCAACTGCTATAGTATTCCAATAAAGAATATAATACAAGCTGTCATAAAACTCTCTGGAGACCTTTTGTGGATTTTATTTTCTATTTTGTGTAATTCTATGCCTTTAATTTTTATTGTGTGTAATGTCTTCAAAATTACTGGCAAAAACAACCAAAATTAGGCTAAACAAAACAATTGTCAGCCCAGTATTAGATGTAGCTGAAACATGGAAACTAAACAAAAAAGAAGAAAGAAAAGTGATTGTATTTGAAAATAAGATTCTGAGAAAAATTTAATGGCCGATGTTTGTGATGGAGAGTGGAGGAGGAGACATAACAGAGAAATAAGAGAACTTTACAAGGGCTCGGATGTAGTTTGTGAATTGAAGTGTAGAAGAATCAGATGGGCTGGGCGCGTTTTGAGAACAGATGAGAAAAGTGGTCTGAAACAAGTGATACTGAGGAATCCGGAAGGAAAACTACCAAGAGGAAGACCATGCCATAAATGGTGGAGTCGGTGGAGTAAGTAAAGGTGGATTTTGAGCTGAAGATGCGGAAGATAGTGAAAGGTGGAGGGGCAATGTTGGTGCGGCCAAATATCTTCTTAGTTATGCATCATAGCCCTGGGAGTAAGAGTAATTTTTTATTGTGATCGGGAACAATTCAAACTCAGATCTAGTTTCTATCTAATTGTGACCTTTTGTTGGATAGCATCATTAATTCATAGCCCAATGATAAATGGCCACTGGAACCCGGTGAGCACTTTATTTACTCGGCTATCCAGTCAATTGGATTGGTCGTGGACTTAAAAGTGACAAGAAGGACTAAACTTAAAACAATACCTAGAGACCATGCAAAATAAGTTTTGTTTTTCATTGGTTCAACGAGTGAGGCTAATATCTTTATACTTCCTGATTTTTTACATCCTCCTGCGGACCTAAAACAAGTTTTTCTAAGTGTATCGCACTTTCCATTTGGGGAGGGCTTTTTTGGGTGTGTATAACAAAGAGATGAGTCGCCGGTATAATATTTGGCTATACATTCAAATGCTTTTAGCAATTAATATCTTTAACATTGGGCTTATAGAGAGACTAGCTGATCAAACCGGTTTCGCCCATGGAAAAACAAAAAAAATTCCTTGGATTCATTATTTAATGTTTAGGATGCCAGGACAACTTCATAGGCTTCCCTATAGTTCAACATTGAAACTTTGATGTACCATAGGGCGTAGCCCTGAGAGAATTTTGAAAAATCCGTTCTTAGTGGATGCCTACACTCTCAGAGGTACATCTATGCAAAGTTTCAAGGTTCTAGGTCAAGTAGTTTGGGCTGTGCGATGATAGGTGAATGATATTTGACAAATGGGCCATTTCCAACTGTACCTTGATCTCGTCCCAGGCTGTCGAACCATCTAAGAATTCTTGGTAGCGAGTCTTCAGAGACCTCCCAACCATGAGCATCAACGATCGGCCTCGCTGGAAACCCGTGAAATTCAGTTAAATTTTAAATCAAAATAATTTTATTTGTCAAACAGCACATAGCATGATGTACAAAAAATAGCTTCTCAAAGTACAGTGATGTAACAGTGCGAAGTTATACCTTTTCACATTTTTATATATTTTATACATTTTTACCTTTTGAACTCAAAAATTCATTCGGTTTACCTAGTTTACCTCTATATCTCGAATTACTTCTGTAAGTCAAACGTAATCAAGAATGACCTCTAAAACTTAAATACTGTAAAGTGTAACTAAAAGAAAAATCTCTGTCGCTGAAAATTTCAAGCCGCAAGAGTCGTCCATATTTACTTAATGATGACACTCACATGGGTTATCGCTCCGGGTTTCCACTTGTCCTTGTATATGGGATCATTAGGATAGGTCCTCGCCCTGCGTACTTCGGGAACTACCATTCCATGCTTTACGACCTGAGGTGAAAACAAATTTTTAGCAAATTTCCTAAGGAATAGTGAGCTATCTCCATCACCTGGTGGCTCTTAGGCATGGGACCGTGATAACTTTGATTTTTGGGGGCCCCCAATGTAAAAAAAACCATCCGTTAAAAATCTTACATATTTATGTGCATATGTGGGTGTCAACTCTCCAAGTAGGTAGCGGTATCACAATTATTTTTGTTAGATTTTCTTCAAAATTGTTAAGAAAATTCCTTTCTAAGATATCTTGAACAGATATCTTGCATGGTTCGCACAGTCATTAGTGCCTTTGAGAATGGGGAATATGCGTTGGCCACGTTTATAGACCTAAGTAAGGCTTTTGACTGTGTGGACCATGATATCCTACTGCGCAAGCTGCAGTTCTATGGCTTCCGTGGCAGGGCACTAAGTCTCTTCTCAACTTACCTTGCCCACAGGAGACAGGTTGTGTACATAGGAAATGAATCCTCTTCCATCCAGACAAGCAACCTAGGGGTTCCCCAGGGCTCTGTTCTGGGTCCCCTGCTTTTCCTAATTGCTGTGAATGACCTACCCTATAACATAGCTAGTAGTATTTTCCAATATGCCGATGACACCACTGTCCTCAATGTAAATAAAGATATCCTTGTCCTCGAAAATGAAGTCAGACAATGTACCTCTGAGGTCTCAGATTGGTTTGCTGCTAACAGCTTCCTCTTAAATGAAAATAAGACTCAAACTGTTATTTTCAGCCTTAAGGATGTACCGGAACGAATCATGTCCAGCCCTTATGTTAAGTTTCTAGGGGTAATTGTCGACCAAAATCTCTCATGGGAACCCCACATCAAACAACTTTGTATCAGACTCAGCAGGCTGACTTTCCTATTTAGAAAACTAAGAGACCTAGTTCCTATAGAATATTTGAAAAGTGTTTATTATGGCCTATTTCAATCAGTCATAGCCTATGGAATCTTGTTTTGGGGAAACAGCTCACATCTCAATGACATTCTTTTAATTCAAAAGAAAGTTTTAAGGATTATGGCCAAAGCTGATGTTCTCGAACCTTGCAAGCCTATTTTTATTGATTTTAACATTCTGACCGTTGTTAATCTGTATATTTTAAGTATATTGTTAGATAGTCATAAGAATTTAGATACTTATAAGTTTAGGAATGATGTGCATGATCATGACACACGTTACAAGAACAAAATAGATATTCCTTTTGCACGGCTTGAAAAATCAAAGAAAAGTTTTATAATTCTAGGAATGAAATGCATGAATAAAATCCCAATGCATGTACAAAGGTTGCCACAAAAGGTTTTCAAACATAAAATCTCCTGTTGGCTTGCAAGTCACCCTTTTTATAGTATTAAGGAATTTTTTGATTACCCGCTGGCTGAACTTGATATTGTTTAGCATGTTTTAACAATAGGTACTCGAACTAAACTCATTGTGCTTGCTTCTTACTAGGTGCCAAAGCCTATGAATTATGTATTTTATTTTATGATGACGTTAACCTATGTGTGATATTTTATTTATAAGTTATATTTCTTGTTACAGCAACTACTGCACGGACAATTGCCTCGCATGATAAAATTGACTATATCAAATGCATGTAAATATGTCTATTGATAATAAAATTGATTATTGATTATTGATTATTATTGATTATTATTGATACAGCTAATAATACCAGTGCAATTTGTGGCATAACAGCCCAATAAACTTGACTCTGCTAGAAAAAACGGGGAAGAAAAATGAATTAGGTTGCCAATTTGCATGGTCCTTCATCTGTGGTAGCAGTTACTGTTGTCCAAAAAAAACCTTTAGGGTTTGTACATCCCTGGATTGTACTGTGTGCATCCCTGTGATGTACAGGGTGTTTTGTTTTTAAACGCAACCCATTTTTAAGATTGAATAATGCACATATAAATATGAAACTATCAATGTTTTATTGATCTTTACATTTGATACAACCTATTATTTAAGTTTGAGCACATTTAGTTTACATTATGTGCTCAAACAGTCCGCCACTGGCATTTATATAAAGTTATGTTCTTTCCATCAAATTCCCGAACCTGTGTTGCAAGGTACCTCTTTGAATTTCTTGCATTAAATTCGTTATGTTTGTTTGAGGTACTGAATATCCTGTGAATTGTTTTCGCATGCCTTACTTTTTATGTATCCCCAAATAAACTAATATATTGGGGTCAAATCCGGGGATCATGGGGGGAAATAATCCTTCACCGATAAAATAAAGTTTTGGGTTGCGTTTTTAATTGGTGTGTCTTTAAGCACGACAACTCGCGTAAAAATGGCCCAAACTGAATGAAATTTGCCACAGACATGTAAAGTAGTAATTATCTTATAAGAAAACAATTCATAAGATATTCAGCATCTCAAAACAAACGTAACAAATTTAATGCAAGAAATTCAAAGAGTACCTTGCAACACGTGTTCGGGAATTTGATGGAGAAAGCATAACTTTATACAAATGCCAATGGCGGACTGTTTCAGCACAAAATGTAAACTAAATGTCATCAAACTTAAATAATAGGTTGTATAAAATGTAAATATCAATAAAACAATACTCATTAAATATTTATATGCGCATTATTCAATCTCAAAAATGGGCTGCGTTTAAAAAAAAACACCCTGTATAATGAATATATGTTTATATAATATGATATTTCTAAGTAGCAATTACAATTATAACAGTTGTCCAAAATAATGCTTTAGCTCATCACAACCACAAACAACTTTGTTTTCAGGGAAGTAATACAGTTAGAGTCATATGATATGGCCCAGTCCTCCGTAAGATCAAGAACAAAGTTACTATTGGGTTTACAGCCTGGGCCACATTTTTTGACAAAGCCTATACTTGATACTTACAACGTAGCTGAACTTCAGTTCTTTCTCAGGAGGCGGCAGATCTTCTCTTGTTATAAAAAAATGATTCCCCAGAATGTACCCGGTGATTCCACTGGGTAGTTCTTCCCTCTCTATTTCGTCTGTTTCCAGGTTTCCGACCACAACCAGGTTAACAGTCAACAGTAAGCCTGCGGAAAACTATTTTGTATCTGTTGAGTCAGCTGATATTGTGTGACGCTGAATAACTTGAGTTTACACAGTAGAATTTCCCTCATTCAAAATTCAGGGGGGAACAGCTATTTATTTTTAATAAGAAAGTTTGAAATATCTAGGGTTTGAATTAGAGGTTACAGTACACTCCCGGTTATTTGAAGTCTTCGGGACCGAGGCTACCTCGGATAACACGATCCTCGGATAATACGGAGTTCACGTGTGTTTTGAGGTTGGGCTATGATAAGACCACTTTAAAATGCTTTTTTAGATTAGTATTAACCAATAAATACGACAATGAACGTCCTTTCGAGTTGCAATTAATATAATTTTAAATAGAGACACTTTTTCCATGCTTTATTATAACGCTAAGTAAGAAAATAAAAAACGTATATTTAAGCTTAGAGCTGCCTCGGATAACCCGGAGCCACGGATAACCGGGGCTCGGATAATCGAGAGTGTACTGTATTGTCAAGGTTCAAATTATGAAGTTCAGTCCGTTTACGAGCACGATCAACGTTGCAAAGAAAACTCACCAATGGATCAAGAGAACATCAGGATTGCACTTCTATGTTTTTTTTTTGGGTTCAATTCAAATTTCAGAGGTATGTTGTGGTCTCATTTTGAACTGTAGAGGTTGACTTCAAACATGAGAGAGTAAGTTTCGAATCACAGCGATAAAATTTTAATTCTAGAGGCTGGAGTAGAGAAATATTAATAATTGAGAGGCTAGAATATGCGTTAAATTATTTCTAATTATCAGTGTATTATTTTTTTAATATTACAGGAATTGTGAAGGGAACAGAAAAACCGAACTAATGATAGATGTTTTTGAATAACCGAGGTTCGAATAAGTGAGGTTCTACTGTAGTTGACACACGATGTAGAGGTCTAATTAAATGGCATGGCAAATCCGCCTAAGACAAATGTTAATTTTAACATTGAATTTACAGCCTGCATCAAGACATTTGATGCGACCTGTAGTGTCGGGTATTGTGTCGGAATGATACACAAAGAAGTGGTTAGTTTAATTATTGACTAGTGGATCCGAGCGCACGGAATCGTGCGCTACTCTAGCAGAGCGATAATTCAAATGGCGACAAATTTAAAACACAATCATGCTAACACGATCCGTCTTGAGGGTTATGTTTACACAAATTAAAAAATAAGAGCAATTAAATTATCCAGCTGATCAAAATGTAAACAATTATGTTCTTCATAAGGATAACATGGGAACTTTAAAAGCCAATGGGGCAGAGCCCAAGGGACTTTTTCAAAAATGTAAGGCCAGTTTGCAAATCTACGCGACATGCTCTTTCCAATGAGCCGTCAATGATCAAAATCGGTTAAGAAATGACGGAGGAGTTCATAAGACAAATTTCGTGTTGGCGTATTAATTATATAGATTATTGAATATTTGTAAACAATTAAAGTTTATGTTTATTGGATTTTTACACATCTTCATAGTCACAAATGATGGCTTTGATCTTCTAAGCACATGGGCGATTCCCCCCTGATTATTGGTGGATTTTTAACAGCATTTTCACAAGAAAATTTTTCTAGCATAACTTTTTATTTTTTTATAAAATAAATAATTTTTTCCCTACCTACAATGTTGCCTTTTTATCCTTGTAATGAGTGAGTCAAATAATATTTTGTCCCCCAGTAGGAGTAAAGTGATAATTTTGTCTCCCGGCAGGAGACAAAGTAAACCCATAAGAATAACACTGAAATCTATAATTCAAAAATCGAGCGCCTTCAAATTTCTAAGCAGACATGCTAATATGTTCAGGTTCAACAGATTGCAGGTGGTAACAGCTGATCAGCTGTAAGAACATCAATGAATTAAGCATGAAAGAATGTTGCAACAATCAGCTGATCACTGATGCATAAGTGGTTGCAGCTATTCGTATGCAGGCACTAATTGCACATTGAAACAAAATGGATATTGTTTGTTAATTACTAAGTTAATGAAATATATGTTTAAAGACTGGGTTCTTATTATTGCAGGTAAGGGAAAAATGTTGTGTGTATTTTGAGAGTAAAGCACATTGTCTCCCTCATGAAAATTGTCACCCTAGCAAGCTCGGGCGCCAACATTTTCACTCATGAGAATGTTGTACTTTACTCACTCAACATAACTATAGATCTAATTTTGTTTCGTTTTATTCCAAAGATTTTGTCTTCACTTTTTTACTTGTTAAAGTTTGCACTGTATTAAAAAATTATGTCAATTATGTCATGTATATTTTAAATTTCTTAGGACTTTTCTAACCAACAAATGAAGTTGGTGCTTAAAAGTTTAGATAGGCTTCCAAAGGGTCTGCTTTAAAAGCAAAATATGTAATGTATAGAATCTTAAAAAATGTTTTCTAGCTCTGATCAATAATAGTATTCTAGCCATTTTTATGATAATAACATGTATGGATTGGTACTTTTCATAATTTGAATGGGCTAAAACATGAACTTCTGAGTGGGCTAAAGATCTTGTGTATTCTATAACCATTTACAGCATTTCAAAACATCAAACGCTAAAGGAAATAACCAATAAAAAAGTTGGTTGAAAAAATTAGTCTCGGCTCTTAATTTTCTTCGGTTGCGGAAAGTTTTCCAATTCCCAGAGTTCATTAATAATTGCTCACTTTACCTGAATAGTAACAAATCTAGACACTTTGACCTAAATTTAAAACAAAGAATGTAATCTGGTTAAAAAAAAAAATTAGTAGACTATGAGCCGAAAAATTGGTTTAAAAATTGGTAATTCTAGTTAAAATTCACTTAAAGGTATTTCAAAAGCCAAACCTTAACAAAGCCGTATCACCAACAATACAATGTTTCATTGTTTGATATTATGTGTTTTATTGAATATTGGAACTGGCTTAAAAGATTGGTTGGCATAAAAGCGAGTGATTGCTTCAAAAGTGGAATGTATTCTTTAACATCAATATCCCTACTTTACCATTCAATAGGTGGAATCTAAAATTATTAATTCACAATGGAAAAAATACTCTTTCAAGCTGGTGTTGCTTTGAACATAAATTAATTATTGTGATTGCATGTGAGATTTAATTTTTTGCAATACAGGTGACAAAGGTCTTGTAAATTACTGGTTTGAGTTTAACGTGGCTACAAATGAGAGTGAATAATTTCACACAAATAAATCAAAGTATTAAAAATATTCCAATTGAGAATATTCAACAAGTCCCAAAACTTTTGTTTGAAATATGTACATCATTGCATACTAAAAAAAAAGAAAATGGAACCTGAGATATTTAATTTACCAACAACAGGAACAGTTAAGCAGAGACACAGTAAACAGATGAATGATTTAAGACATTTAAAAGTCATGTCATTTTGCAGTTTCAAAGATTAATTTCAAACGAATATCTATTCTAAAATACTCACCCAAATACACATGTACTGGTCCCATTACAAAACTCAATTCTTTGGTCAAATATAAAATATATTTGACAAAACAGTAATCAAACCGTCATTCACTTTATTTACCAAAACAAAGAGACAGTAGAGTTCCTGTTATCTATTACTTCACAGTCAGACATTGCGCTAGCACTTTGGGCAGAAAATAATGTTGTGTGGGATGTTAAATCCATCAATCACACTGCAGGTGTTTAAGGCGCCAGTTAGATGACAAATTGCAAATAATTGGTCTTAACAGTTGCTGCAATACAATGACGATTCTAACAGAGGATATTGAACGTCTCAGTTAATGGTAGTCCATGGCAAAAGTACATTAGTTGTAAACCAACATATACAGGGTGTCCAGCTTCGCATATACAGTGTGTGAAGCTTTTACAGGTTATTCAGCAAGTCAAAAAATGTCATTACAGACTGTTCTATTTCGCTCCAGTTTCTATCTGTCGAACTGTATGTATTTTTCACATAATCCAATTCAAAACATTTGAGGCACTAAATTCAAACTCGGTACAAGTATGATGAATAATAGGACCTATTTTTGTGCAGAATATCAAGTTTGAACTAAGTAACATTTCATAATGGTAGATATTTTGAATTTTCAAAGCTGAATGTCTGTAAAGAGTTTTATCAGGTTTATTAAACGAATAACAGGGGAAATTTGAATTTCATTGAGATAAAATGGAAAATTTGCTACAATTTGAGTATATTTCATTTTTTATCCAAGGCTGTATGTACCTAAGGCCTATGTAGCGTATCAGGCAGGCACAGGGAGCTCCAGGACAAAAACAGTGGATGAAAAACCCCTGCGAGCAGGAAAGTCCTGCCTGTACCGCGTAGGCCCGTCATAAATAAGGGATTTGGAGTAATTTTGTTAAAAAAGTCACACTTTTGCCGAGAGCAGAGGGGCCTCATTTTTTAATTCCACCTGGGGCCTCCACGGCCCTGGTTTTCTCTTATTAAATGTACATCAACCTGAATAGGGCTGTACTTTGATGGATGTAGGGGAGAGTTGTTATTTTTATAACAAACCTAGTAAACTACTTTTTTCAAAGTACATTAAATTTTGCATCTTTTTAGCTTGAAAACAATTGTTGGGAACTTGAACAGTTTTGAGATATTAACATTTGAAAATTAAAAATGTCAGCAATTTTGAAATTATGTAAAGTAAAAACTCATCAACACAAAAACGTACTATGTTACATGTGTACTAACTCAAACCTCAGTTTTTCAGCTCATGTTAGTCACATTCGTAGAACTGTTACTTGCAAGTTAAAAACCTTGTACAGATTGAAATTCATCCTGCCTGAATCAGCTAAACTAGAGATCACCCGCTCCACAATATTTCCAACAATTAATTATGCAATCCCAGTCTTTGGAAATAGTCTTTCTCGTGAAAACATCACGCTCCTCTCAAGGCGTCAAAATGCCTCACTGAGATTTGTATTCAATGTCAAAAAATTCAATCATATCAGCGATTTCAGGGAAAGAGCTGAAGTACAGGGCATTGTCTAATGTTGGAAAACTCAAACCGCACAACTGGTTCATAGGGTTCTTCTGTCACGAAGGCCTGTGTATCTGGGGAGAAAGTTGGTCTACCGAAGCGATGTGAGTCTCCGAAACACCAGGCAGATCTGCCAATTGCAGCTCCCTCGAGTTAGATTGGAAAAGGGGTTTTATAGATCATGTTTCTTTAGTTTTATTACTTGTTTTTATTTAAATTGTTAAATTGTTGAAATAAGACAACTCTAGATCAATGTCAAGTTTTACATAGATCAATGTTGAAATAAACTATGTTGAATTAAACCTTATTTTTGAGGTCAAATCACTTATTATTTATGTATACTTTTACTTCAAGGGGAAAAAGTCTTTTTCATTTTTTGGGCCTGAGGTTTATAATGCGCTGCCTCCGAACACCAAGGGGCAGCAGCTACAAGCAATTTAACCCTTTGACGCCCAAGTTTTCTTTTAATTTCTTAAGTTTTAGATGAAATATTTTTATTTTGTTCGTATTGTGTACATTTTCTTGGTTATGTCCTTTGTAATTAATTGCCCACATTGTTGACAATATGCTACAACAAATTTAAAATCAAAATAAAATGCCCCCCCCCCTATATAAGGGTAAAAAAGAAGCAAAACAGGTGTCCACTGCAATCCCTATTAAACTTACAACAGCCATCATTTTCGACCCAAGCCGATCACCGTTTGTTTAAGGTCGGACCTCCGTCAGCTGTACCACACTATCGCAGCCTAATATAGATTGCTTATGGTGCGGGAATCGAACCCGCGCCACGGCGTATAGACCACACGGCCGCGCAGTACCATCAGACCAATGCTCGTTTGAGACTGTTAAGGCCTACGGCTCTAGCGAACCCTAGCAGCGATTCTTTGAACCGCTTGAGCGATCGGTTTGGTGGCAATTCATTGAACTAAGTGAGTATAACTCCCTTAAGCAGCACCAGATGCTGTTGACGCGCCGAAGCGAGCTTGGACTTCAAGAGGTTCAGAAAAAAATAAGAGACCTGTTTTTTTAAGTTGTTATTACAGTGTTCTCTAGTATCATAAGTATATTTGACCTAAGTTAGTAGTCTTGTAAAGCAGAGTGTAAACTTTGAAGAACGCTTGAATGGATATTATTTATTATTTATTTATAATAAATTAATGGACATTATTTATATAGTAAATGTACTATGTTTGAATATGGTAACTTAATTGGTTGTAAGTTATGTGAAAAATACATACTGTACAGTCTGACAGAAGGAAACCGTAGCGAGATGGACCTTATGTGATGCAGAAAATTGAAGAGACCTCAAGTCGGGATTTCCCGGTTTTTAGTTAATATTTTTCTGAAACAATTTGACATAATTTATAGTGCTTTGATCTTTTGACTTTGAGTTGCAGGCATTTGAATTTTAACTAGTCAAAACAGGTATTATTAATCAAGACCCAAAACTTCAAACGTTCACAGAAGATACAATAATTTATTAATATTTAATAAATGAATTAGGTATCTATATAAAGCTGAAAACTAGATCTTTAAATCTAAACTAAAAAAATACATGATACAATTTCACTTACAATTTCAATGTTAAAATCAAGCATTTCCAATGAGAAATCGGGAAGTTGAGAAAGAGAGCACAAGTCCGAAGGCAGAGTCCCGAGTGAATAAGAGAAATAAATACATTGTTGAGATGGTGATTTTTGGACTAGGTGTCCAGAGAGACTATTGTTGTGATGCCCCTAACTACCCAGCCAACACAGGCCTGCGCATTAGGGAAAAGGGACCTAAAGCCGCCGGCCATGTTATTTTCAATTTTAGCCACTTGACATCCCTTTTCGTGTGCATGATATAGTCTGTTGAACTTACTGTCTTAAAATATTATTGGAATTCTCATTGCTGAAATAACTGAATGAATCTGTACAGGAAAGGTTTAGGAATCATATCCAATCGATACCTAAAAATCAATATTTTAAGTCTGATTAGAGTAAAATGCCCGTACTGTAAAATTTACTTCGCAACTTAGGTCCCTTTCCACTTTCCGCATCACACAACCATGATGATAGGTTTTGTTGGTTTTGACACGCTGAATAAGTTTCATGGACACCCTATATTTTGTCAAATTCTTACACCTCGGTATTACCTTCCTCCTCTGTAATGTCATGAACCATTTTAAGTCCTTTGCCGATGTGACACCTAACCTGATGTTCCTTTCATGCTTAATGAGACATTAATCTGGAGTCCTTTTGACTCTTGCCACAAATTGTATACTTCCTAGACATCTCAGCTTCAATAAGCAGGGATATCAGTGCAGAGCCTGTCAAATAAAACCCATCATAAGAATAATTCGAGGAATTAGTACCTTATGCAGCTTTGCTGATACGTAAATGTGAAAATTGGAGATTTCAGGCTATTATACAATATATTTAACTATATCAAGCCACAATTCAAGTTTTACTAAAATATGTAGCAAAATAAGCGAGACATAGAATATTTCTTACTCCCCATAAGGATAACATAGGTGTAATGTAAAGGGTGTATACCGCTTTCATAATCTCAGTGACCAATGGACATAAAACAATGTTTCAGGATACAAATTTCTTTTTTTAGCTAAATTTAATGGTGCCCACCAAAATTAGATCATTTTAATTTTTATACATCAAAAACTAAAAAAACTTGTCCTTATTTTTAAGAGAAAATCACAAAAAACCCTTATATTTAGCACCCCATCACTTGGTAACCGTTAGGAGTAAAAATGAAATCCCTCAGTACCATTTTTGTTGGAAATTTAATAGGCTTTATTTTGTACATTTAAAGTTTTTATCTCTGACCAACGGTTCTCGAGATTTTTACGAAAAACCAAAAAGATTCTGTTTTCATCAATTGCCACTAGAGCTCCTTGTGGCAATACCAAGAGTTCTTGTAAATATGTGCATATTTACAAGGACTCTTGGTATTTTCATCCTTAGGTACTTCTAAATAAGTGTGCGAAGTTTAAAAATTAACGGAATTTTTCCGGGTCAGACCTTGTTTCGACTGGACTATATTCCAGTTGAACTGAGTGAGTAGTTTTCTAGTATAAAATAAGGTATCACTGTCTGTGTTACAGGAGGGGGTGCGCCGCAAACTGAGACCGCATCACTGAATTGCAAATAACAAGGTACCAAGGGGAGGGTGGGGGGTATAAAGAGCCTTAAGGGATTCCTGAAATGAGGCGTGAGGTACGGAGTCGGACATGACTGCCGACACCTATTATGCCAGTTTATTTTTAAAAAACAAGAGAAGAGCAAGACTCCACATGCGACCGCTCGAGGGTTAATGGATTTGTCATTTTTTGGACTTCGACATCTGTTACAACGAAAAGAAGTAAATGAAAACAATTTAAATCACACTGTCTTAAATCTTAAATTAAAAATAACACAGTGGGTTTTAAGAGTGAATTCAATAAAATACAATCAATAATTTATACTTATATTTCCAATCTGGGTCACATAGAATAATTATATAAAATTTGTCTACACTTAAGAAAAAAAACCTAACGTCTCCTATCAGTAGTAAAATTATATACAACAGTGAAGCGACTGTCAAAACCGTTTGGTTATAAAATGAAATTCCAACACTAATGCAGCTGTAGACATGTTTGGTGGGGGTAAGACAGAATTGCCTTTCACTTTTGGTTTTACAGTTTAAAATTCGCGGCGATGGTATTTGTCCGGGTCGAAGTAGGAAGTGACGACGACTCGGTTGTTGAATTTCCTTCCCGTCAGCGATTGTTGCGCCTTCTGACAATCCGTGACGGAGTTGAACTCGACAAAAACCTGGAAAAAAAATGCAAGAGCATAAAAAATGTATTATCACGTTCTATAACCCTCATACTGTCAGCCAACCTACAATACTACAGGTTAAAACGCATGGCGCTCCCCTTCATGTTTGTCCCCCTCCCCCCATGTTACTGACCACCTTGGAAATAGGCGACATTCGCAATTTATCATCACCTCGGTTCATTTTTCAATAACCAACAAAAATATTGTGTCACCCTTTCATGCATGCTCAAGCCCCCTCAGCTTGACTATATTTTTTGTTACTGTAGGCTAGGCTAGGTTACGTTAGGGTTGGCTAGGCGAGGTTGATAGATTAGGTCCTTATTAGGTTAGGTCAAGTTAGCCTAAGCTAGGCTAGGTTCATTTTGGCTTAATTAGGTTAGGATAGGTTAGCCAATGCTAAGTTAGGTTGGTACAGTTTGGCTAGGTTAGGTTGTTATATAAGTTAGGACCAGATTAGGTTCAGTTGGGCACGCCATGCTAAGTTAGGTTGGTCTAGGCTAGGTTATCTTAGCCCAAGCTATGTCAGGTTAGGTTAGATCCAGATTAAATTGTGTTGCGTTAGGTAATATTGTTTTGTAATATTGCCGTAGGCTGAGTCTGAGTCTTAATATAGGTCATTATGTCAATTTAATTTACTTCTTGTTATTGAACGCTTACCATCTTAATGAAAATGTTATTGTCATTATCTCTAAGTTCAACTTGTTAATATTAGCCTGATCAGCATTTCATATTTATGCAAACCGATTGGCCCACACAAACTATCTTAAATAGCCTACTATTTTGTTTACTAGGCTGAATATGACGTCAACTACACAAATTGTACAATTTGTAATTTTTTGTAATAAATCCTTGATTCTTGGTAAAATATGGTTAGACTAAATCCAAATTACATTAGCTTAAGTTATATTACACATCCAATACGACTCTGCGCCTACCTTGCCGCAGCCCGGCACGTCGACGCCCTCTATCGGCCGCGGGATCTCGAGGCTGCGGACGATGCCGTACTTGTTGCACTCCTCGCGGATGTCCTCCAGGATGTCCTCGTACTCCTCCTCATCCTTCAGCTCCTCGGGCGTCACCATGTTTAGCAGGCACAGCACCTGCCGGGCACGGGGTCAAAGGTCAATGATTGAGGTAATGGTCGTCAGATGGTCAATAACTGGGGTAACAAGGTCAATGATTCAATTCAATTCAATTCAAAACATCCTTTATTTGTAAAGTACATTACATACATAAATAGCGTCATAACTATACAATAATTTTAAGAGTAAAAGTCCTCAATCTTATAATAGCATTTTTCACATAAGTAGTTAAACTAATTATTTTTTTAATGAATTCAATGACCTTAAACATTTCAAGGAGTTCAGCAGACTATTGTACAATTTGATTCCAGAATAAGGAGTTTGTTCAAGAGTGGAAGTGGCATGTCGAGGGTATATAAAATCAGCTCTTTGTCTTGTGTTATAATTGTGGTTGTCAGAATGGATTGGAAAATTTGATATATTTATAAATGTAAATGCTGGGAAAAGTCAAAATTTATTATTTTTAAAAATAGGCTTACATGAATTTCTGGTTTTAAGAGAATATATAATGCGAAGGATTTTCTTTTGAAATTTGAATACTGTTTGCCCTCTGTCTGAATTTCCCCAAAAAATCACCCCATAACTTAAGACAAAATATACGTAACCATAGTATACCATCATCAGAGTAATAATGTCAGATGACCTTGATAAAATTAGAATTACAAAGTGGGCTTTACTTAATTTATTTATTACTTCCTTGATGTGGTTTTGCCAGGTCAATTTATGGTCAACTGTTATTCCTAAGAATTTAGTGGAGTCTACAAAATTGTATGGTATGTTGAGGTCAAATTTATAAGATGTGTTCTGGTTAAAGTAATTTTTCTGGAACTCTACAAAGAGTGATTTGTCTTTATTTAGCACCAAATTATTAACTGCAAACCATTTTTCTAAAAGACCAAGATCATGCTCTATTTGCTCCGAAATAGACTTCCCTGGATGAGTGAAAATGACAGATGTATCATCTCCAAACATCGCTAATTTTGAATCAATTGTTTTAGGGAGGTCATTAATATACAGTAAAAAGAACAAAGGTCCAAGGATTGACCCTTGAGGCACACCTTCTGTAACCAGTACATATTCAGATTTCAAATTCAATGACCGGAGATGTACACATTGTTTTCTATCAGATAAAAATGAAACCACCCACTTCAATGCCATTCCAGAAAGTCCATAAAACTGTAATTTCTTGATAAACAGATTATGGCTAACACAGTCAAATGCTCTTGACAAGTCACAGAAGAGACCAGCTACATCCTGGGACCTGTCAAGTGCACCCGCCACCTCCGCTATGAAACCATATATAGCATCGACAGTGCTCTTCCCCTTCCTAAAACCAAATTGATTTGGATCTAAAATCTGAGATTTCTCAAGATGATCCCATAATCTACTGAAGACAACTTTTTCGATAATTTTAGAAAATGAGGGTAACAGTGAGATGGGTCTGTGTTCAAAATGTTAAAAAGTGATGTCAAAAGGTCAATAATCGGATAAAAAGGTCAATGCTGAATTCTAAAAATCAACGGTAAGGTCAAAAGGTCAATGAATTACTCCACAAGGTCAATAGTGGGCTAAAACTACTTCACAGGTAACATAACGTAAAGAGGTCCATTTCCTCTTAATAGGTATTTCGTATACCTAGTATTCCATGAACCTAGTCCTCGGTGTACCCAGTATCCCATGAACTAGTATGTGGTATTCCATGAACCTAGTACTGTGTGTACCTAGTATCTCATGAACTACTGAATCTAGTATTCCATGAACCATTACTCTATGTGCCTAGTGCCGCATGAACAACTGAATGTGGTATTCCATGAACCTAGTACTGTGTGTACCTAGTATCTCATGAACTACTGAATCTAGTATTCCATGAACCATTACTCTATGTGCCTAGTGCCGCATGAACAACTGAATGTGGTATTCCATGAACCTAGTACTGTGTGTACCTAGTATCTCATGAACTACTGAATCTAGTATTCCATGAACCATTACTCTATGTACATAGTTCCCCATGAACAACTGAATATGGTATTCCATGAACCCTCGGAAGGTTCCTAGCTCTCCAGACCTATTATTCCACGAACCCAGTACTCTGAAGACCTAGTAATAAATTAACCTAGTATTTTGTGAACCTAGTTTCACATGAACCTAGTACTCCATGAACCTAGTACTTCACATACCTATTAATCCATAAACCTATTACTCCCACGGATTTATCATTCCACACACCCCTATTACCCCCATGGACGTGTTGTCGGCACTGACCTCCGTAGCGGGTCCGCTGGTGCCGACCATGAGTCCAGGCACTTGTATGGTGACTGGCAGTGCCTGTCCCAGCACTGTGTTCTTGGCACCGACGCTGGCCCGTTGTACGATCAGCTTCTTGTCTCCCAGCTGCATGCCATTCAGACCTGCAATCGCCTGGACAACAAACAAAAAAGGTAAAAAAGAGGCCACCACCCTCTTTTTAAAAATAAAAAAATAAAAGAAAAGTCGATAATTAATTGACTGGACAATCGAGTGGATAAAGCGCTCACAGGGCTTGTAACAGTTCTTGAGGTTGAAAAAAATAAAAAAATAACTAAAATAAGAAAAAAAATAACCAAAAAATAACCTTTTGAAAACAAAAAAATGTTGTTAAAAATTAGAAAACCGACGTTATATTGGGGATAATACCTTCTTAACCTTGGTAAAAAAGAAAATCTCAACAGACTAATCACAAATCTGCCTAGATTTGACGGCGAGACTTGGTTTTCACGCAATCTAGGATGATGAGATTTGTCTGCCGCGATGCAGCTACGAGATCGTCTGACAGACGAATAGTGTGAACAGGGCTTTTAGCAGTTCTTGAGGTTGAAAAAAATAACCAAAATTCCCAAAAAAATAACAAAAATAACCAAATTCCAAAAAAAAACAAAAAATAACCAAGAGCAAAAAAATAACAAAAAAAACCCATTACAAGCCCTGCGCTCACCTCATAACTTGAGGGTCACCGGTTCGATCCTGACCAGGACCGAAACTGGGTCTAGTTGCCATTTGTCATCGGGCTATGAATTAATGATGCTATTTAACAAAAGGCTGCCATTTGGCAAAAAGACCCGTACTTCATTCATGTTTCTTTTAATGATCAAAAATTTATATGCAAAATAAATACTTACTTACTCGAGGGTGGAGTAAGTATATGCAATTCCTTAAAATAGATTTACAAGAACGCCTTGTACTGAAAAAGTTCATGATTCTAAGATACGTTCCCGGATTTTGAAAATGACATTGCCATTTGAAGACCTGCCCCAAAATTCTGCATCACAATGCCTTTGTGAAGCATATAATTAACTATAATTTAGTTTTTAGGTCTGTTGAATGTGGTAAAATCGTCATCTGAAAACAAACTGTACTAAACTATCATTTAGTTTTTAGATCTGTTGTATGTTGTACAGTCGTCATTTGAAAACAATCTGTGTACCAAGAGGGGGAATTTATTAATGTTAGTTCAACACATTTCCAACAGATGCAGTTGACTCTAACTGACACAAAATACTATGGGACTACGATTTTTCTTCGAGTTACATAATATAGTTTGACTTAGGCACAGTTAGAGTAATAGAGGTATTCAAATTAAAATTAAAATTCAAAATTCAAATTGGTAATCTTAACATAATTTCAACTTAGAGGTAATTTGAGGTAAATTTGAGATATAAAGGTAAAACAAATGAAATTTCGAGTTCCAGAAGTAAAGAATAGCGACCGTGGACTGGATATAAGTCACTGATGTGTTGGGGCCTGTGCGGCAGGGTTTCAACCTATAGAGGTCCGGTGAGGAAATTTTTGAGCTGTAGAGGTAAACTTTGACTTGATGTAAAGTTCACATTTAATTCAACTTACCTACTGAGCTACGAGTTTGAGGTAATTTTTGCGTTTGCAGGGGTTAAGTGTAATGGTAAAATCATTTTGAGCTAAGCATGGTTTTCGTTTTGACTTAACCCTGCAGGTTTTTCGTAGGGCATAAAAATAATTCAAGTGACCAAAGAATTTTGACAGTTGGTTGTAGTAGTACATTTAATTTTTAAAAATATTAGCTCCTATTGTATATTTGGGATTGGTTGAAAACTAAACATGGTAATAAAATCTACTCATGGAAAGTCACCTAACTCCACAGAGCGGGTGCTTATTAGAAGAAATATTTCTGGCTAATAATTACTGTAATTTAGTTTAAATGTAGTCTCAAAATAAACAGTTGAGAATAAATAATTTAAAGAGAAGTGAAAAATTATGCTTATATTTAGGGGTGTGGGAGTATTCGACCGGTCGAGCTTTTCAGTATTCGGCTCGGCTCGACTTTTTTCTAAAAAGCTCGACACTCAAGCCGAGCTTTTGATAAGATTGTTCTTATCGGAAAGATAATTATTGCGATCTATTTTTGGACACAAACCGGAAGAGCGTTTCCCTCCCACGAAAAACAAGCAAAAAACATTCCCTAGTGATAAGTAAAGGACATTGACAGGTAACAAGAAATATTATATCCATTTAGACGGAAATCTGAGCTATATTTAGTTGACCTTGGGGAACTTGAAATACAGCATTTAAGTCTATTGTTTTATCAAGGCTTATCTCTTTTTGTACAAGTTTCATTTTGGTCTCATTTGATTTATAAAAATAAGACAAAAAATATGAGCCGTCATTTATAGCTGTATGACAAGTAGTTTGTATTTTTGCATTTTGTAGTAAGGATTCCTTATCTCCTAATTAACTCACGCACTGAATCAGACAAGAGCAAAAAACAGGGAAGGGGCTTGAAGTAAACAACCTCCACCCCCCCTCTCCCTGGCCACTGATAAGGAAAGAGAGAGGGTTAGCTGTTTCTTTCTTTCTCTCTATTCCGTTCTTATTTATTTATGATCTTTCTTCTTCTTAATTGTACATTATTTTCTTCACAAAAGTTTAGAAATGTAACTAATTTTAGGATTACAATAAATTATTGTTGTTAATAAATATTATTTCATTCATATATTATATTCTGAAATAATAAGTTTAGCCATGAATATTATGCCACAATTGGGACTGCTATTTAATTTTTTATCATCTTTACTTAGTGAACATAAAAAAAATCAATCTTGTGTTTGACTAGGTGTATATGTGTGATTTTTTGTACTAAATAAAACTAATTTAAAACCTTTCAACTACTTCTTTCTTCTCTAGAAATTAAATTTTGTAGTACCTATATGTAACTAGTCTAATTATGTAATTTTAACTATTTATTTTAAAGTAAAGTATTTTGGGATTGGTTATTACTTAAATATAATGTAGATAAATGTAGATTTTAAATTTGGTATTTTTCTTCATAAATTATTTGTTGAGCCAGTTTGATTAATTTAATGTAACAAAATTCAAAATACTGATGAACCTATGAGATAATTCACTTGTTTTGGGGATAAGCTTTCTATTTTTGAGCTGGCGCTCACTTAAGGTATGCAAACATTAGTCTATTGTATCTTTAAAAATTAAAATCAAGCTTCATAATTTCCTTTAATAATTTGGTGATTGTTAAAAAGCTCGGCTCGAAAAAGCTCGAGCTCGAAAACTTTTGAAAAAGCTCGGCTCGGCTCGGCTCGTCTCGAGTTCAAAAATCACTATTCGCACACCCCTACTTATATTAATTTTACCAGGATAAAAAGTTTTTTTAATTAATCTTGTGTAAATGAACAACCCTTCCACCCCTTATTCCCAAGTGAACATTAATAGCAGATAATTATTGGGCAAAATTACTCATTTCTAAATTGTAAAAATGTGCAAAATATGCTTTTAATAAGAGTAACTAACTGTTTAAATTATAGGTTGTTTTAATTAACAGTTCCCGTTAACACAGTTATTCATAAGTATCGCTTCAGCTAATCACTAGTGCAGAAACTAATAACTGTTAGGAAAAAACAATTTAGATATCAGGTTGTTTTAAGTAACAGTTACTGTTATAACAGTTATCCAAAAGTATCACCTTAGCTCATCACGAGTGCTGGAACTAACCTGATCAGTCATGATGACGTCGTAATACTCGCAGAACGCGTATCCCTTGCTGAGTCCCGTGGCCGAATCTTTCACCAAGTTGAACGCTCGGAGACACCCAAAACTCATCAGCAATTCTTTCACCTGAATGGGGAGACAGCGAGAAACATCACACAGTGTTTACAATCAGTATGCCTATGTCACAGCAACAAAAACCTTGATTTATCTCATAAATCTACCTCGTGCAGAAACGAAAGTTTTTCAAAAAAATTACCAAAAGCATTTTAGTTGGTTTTACTATATTGGTAGAAAAATCAAAAACTAACTGTATAGAATGGAGGTAGTAACAGAAGACAGGGAATCAAAATATTTTCCAAATAAAAAACTATGGGTTAGAAATAATGAGTTTTCAATTTCACTTCTGCTGACTTGTTAAATCAGCTTTTGAAATATACTGGATTCAAGTCAAATTATTAAAAAGGTCCAGTTATTATACTAACATCAAAAAATTGTAACGTTTGAAACTTCAAAACAGCTGGCTTTTCCGGCGGTAAATGACCGCTGTTTCAGTTTTGAGTCACAATTTTTAATGGCACTTAATTTAGGAAAAAGAGAAAAAAAATTTCTCCCGGTTTTACAATCTTCATCAGGTAATCTAACAAACAAAAAAGCTAATTGTAAAAACAATTTTTCTTTCTTTAGAAAGGTTGCGACCTTTCTGCATTTACTGACCTTTCTGGATTTACTACTATTTTCACAATATAAAAAGAATTTACAATACAATAATTCAGACAAAATAGCCTTAAGACAAAGCAAAAACACCATTTCTAAAAACTTTTGGTTCAAGTGCAGAGAATGATTAAGAGTGGATACTACATAAAAGAGAATGGAAGTGAAAAGGCAAAGTACAAAGTACAATGCTTACCTTAACCTGGTGGCAACCTATACCAAAAATAAAAACTGGAAAAATAACAATTTTACCTGACAATGTTGAAATGTTGGTGTTGGTTTAGTATTATGTCTTTTGAAATCATTCAAATAGTTTCATTATGAGAGATTTTGAAGAAAAAAATAAAATTTTCTTGTTTTAGTCCATGTGGCAGCTACCAACTGAAAAATCCTTCCCCTTAAATTTGGTTAAATTATCCTTTGCTTGCGATCAAAGCTATAAATCAAATTTAAATTACAAACCAGTCCCGTATTCAAATTTCAAGGAACTATCTTGAAAAAAGACAGAAATATTTTGTGCTGATACAAAACAATGTACCTTGTTGTATATTGCATTACTTATTCAGACCCATGAATTTAAAAATACTAAACCAACGACAAACTGACTCGCCGAACGGGGCACTGCAAAACATGTCGGCTCCGGGATTTAAGAGCGCTTACACAATATTCATACTTGCCTCTGGCGAACGGTGCTCCTCACAGCAGCGAATGTTTAAGTCGAGAAGAAGTATAGCCGACAAATTACCCACGATGACAATACCTTCGCTATGACAAATGGGGAAAAGCAGTGCGTGGATCAGTGATTTTGTCAAAAAAATTGCGGCAATAAATATAAATTAATACCTCAAAAATCCAAGCCAGCATTGAATGGATGGTGCGAAGTCTCACGAATCGATAGTACTTTCGGATTATGTTTTAATATGTATTAGTTCTGAACTAGGTATATCACAAAACTAGGTATAATGAGGGCACAAATAAATTACTAGATGTTAAAAAATAAAAAGTTGAAATTTCTAAAATGTGTTTTTATTTATTTAAATAAATAAATTCAATTTATTTCTAATGTATGGAAACATTTTACAAAAATGTAAATTATTTCAATAATTTTTAAACAACAAAAGTATGTGGCTTGGATAAAGAGCTGAAAACTGTTAAATAATTGGTACCCATTGGACCTGAAATTGCAAATAAAACAATCTGGAGGTTTCTCCTGTAAAGAAACATATTGCATTTGGCGTATCTGGCCTGAAATAAAATGTAACTCGCTCAGTGGCTATTGTTGCCTGAGCTGTAATATTTATCTGGAAAATGGAGCTGCAAAAGAAATAATGCCAGGAAAGCCGGGGTGACTAGAAACATTTCACAGCTGTAAAAAAAATATTGTTGGAGTAGGAAGGACTGTAAAGAGGGCTAAAATTGGCTGAAAACGTTTGTTTTATGCTAAAAAGGGCTGTCTAAAAAGATAAAAACTGTACACTGATAACAATTTCCTGTGTTTAGCTGTAAAAAATGAAAACCACCGCTGTAAAGGATGTTAAAATGACCAGCTGCTGGTATAAAAGGCCAGTGACCTACTTGAGCTGTAAAAGCAGAAAAGTAATCTCCAAAATATTCTGTAAAAGCAAGCTGCTAGGGAGTAACCTAGAAAAGACCAGCGACCTAAACGAGCTGTAAAAAAGGAACCTTGCCTCTGTAAATGATACCGTGCTGTAAAAACGATCCACAGGAATCGGCTTGGAACGGACCAGCTACCTAAATCAGCTGTAAAAAAGGGTACGCGATGCTGTACAACCCAGCTGAAGGAATAACTTGGAACGGGCCAGCTACCTAAAAGCTGAAAAAACAAATCTTCCACTCCCACTGCTGTGTCGCAAGTCACATACAGCAAGTTGGGGGCTCCCTGCAAACCCTACCGACTGACGTTAACTTTCAAGTCCGGCTGGCATCGGAACTAGAGCTCACGGTTAACGATGATCTGAACCGAATCCTGAAACGACAAAGGGACAGAGCTGCAATCTAGCTGTAAAAAGCTGAGTCGCTTTTCTTAGAAAAAGAAAAGAACCACCTAGGAAAAGAGAACCTGAGACAGCAGTAGAAATTCATGATTCTGAGAAACAACCGACTTAAGACCAAAGAGTTAAGTGAGCCCCCAAGCTTGTGCAATGACCGTACTCAGTGCTTCCTTCTATGGATCTCCGACTGCCTGCTTATTTGGCCCCGAGCCCTCGACACTTTACCGAAAACCTCATTCTAATTGAAATACCTCTTGAATTCTGTGTGATTCTTTTTCCCCCAGTGTAACTGGTACTATTTTTTTACCAAAATGTAAATTTTAGTAACTTTTACAAAAATTCACTCCTCCCACTCAGAGCTTTAGACACAATTAAAAACAACAACATTATGAATTTGTAACAAAAAAATCATTCTTCCAATAGATTATCAATAGTTTACAATCAAAGAATAAATCACTCTTCACATCACGAGGTAACTAGAGAGTTGTAGGTAGTGTCGAAGGCTCGAGGGAGCGCTAAATGAAGAAACAGACGCGACAATCGGCCGAACGACTTACCTGATCTTCGTTGAGGTAGTTGGGCAAACCTCCGATGAAGATCTTGTGAGGCGAGTCCGGAACAACGGTACTGATCACCCCGGCTGCAAACACAAAAATGTCGTTAGCATCGTTTCGGAATCTGAAGTAGACAATCCATTTCCTTTGTCAGGTTTTGTGTGAGCCAGAATCAAAGAGCTCCCAGTTGTAGTGAGTCACCAACAGTGTTTCAATAATTAATCAAATTATGTCAACTTAAATTCTAGTTCCCTCAAATCAAGCTACAGCCAGGTTATATGAGTGAGAGGTCTTTGATTATTTATAGTCAAAGTCACCACATAAGGCCCAAAATTGTAAAAGGTTTCAAAATAAAAATTTAATAAAAATAGTAGTAATTGATTCCTTATCCATATTATGGCAGGTATAGCTTTTTCAGTTTACATACAGTAGAGTCCCACTTAAGGCCCATTTTACGCACTAGATACATAAATAACTATTTTTAGAATTTCTTAGTTTTCTTAAGCCCTATAAAAAATATTTTTAGATTAGATAAGTAATTCTTTAAAACCCTCTGCACATCATGCTTTCACTATCATCCTACACTCATTCTTCATTCATATTCCGGTTAAAATACACAGCCAGTGCTGCATCCCGGTCTTAAAGAGGTATTAAAGGTATTTCGTTCTGGATGAAACACTGACCGGGTACGTTGACGGCCGAAGTGTCGCTGATGCCAGGAGTGGGTTGGTAGTCGTGCGGCCGTCTTATTTTCAAACTCTGTCCCTTGAAGTTGATCCCGTCAAACGCCATTGCTTGCGTCGTCTCGTCAATGGATCGGAACTGAGGGACAAACGAAAACATGAGTAAGACGTGTGAAGTATGTTTATGCTCATATTTCCGCTCAAGAGTGCTTATGAACGTAAAACTCAGCACATGGAACGCAGCAATGACCCAGAACGGCCATAAACTGACCAATTGACCGTTCAAGGGTTAAATAGATAGGAGGGCTCGCCCGCCCCCAAAGCAGCAACATAATTTGAAAGATACCAAATTTTCTATTAGGCCCATCGCTGCATAGTTGTGTGAAATTAGAGCTGCAAGTCCCAACTTTGGATAATTCTAGTTACTGACATACCCTATCTTGAACATAGGCTTCAGTGCAGTGAGTTTTAACTTTAAAGAATTATAGCCTGCTAAGACTGAATCACCAACTGACACAAAGAGCCTTCAATGAACTTTTTTTAAGAAAGAGAGGGATTTCATCCCACTTAAAAAATTTTCGAATCTCTGAGAAGATTTTATTCATCAATATATTTGCAATCTGTTTGGTTAAAGACAGTAAGCAAATGTGAGGAATTAATTGATGACATGAGTTAGTATTTGTCTAGCGACAACTCTTACAAAGTTAATAATTTTTAGAATTTCTTAGTTTTCTTAAACCCTATAAAAATATTATTTAGATTAGATGGGTAATTCTTTAAAACCCTCTGCACATCATGCTTTCACTATCATCCTACACTCATTCTTCATTCATATGTGACGAATTTCTCATAAAAGGAATAAAATTAATTTTCCTAATGATAAGAGAAGTCGCCTCAGACCTATGCCAGCGGAATCGCTCAAGTCTGGCAGCTGGGTCTATTCCAGGGTTCTTTGAATGAATTTTAAAAAGGTACAGATTTCTACCCAACAAGAAATCACTTAAATTATTCAAGTGTGAACTCAGAGCCCGCAAACGCAACGCTACTGTACCATCATCATCGTTCACACCTGATGGTAAAGCCAATTGGAAACTGACAAGTTTAATTTGCACAAAATGGTTTAGCAAACAACTTAGGTATCTATACCAAACAACGTACTCACGTTACTGGACACCACGGATCTCCCCTACACCACAGTTTTACCAACCACGGTTACTCGGGAACCAACGCCACAGGTCACCTGCACACATAGGTCCTGTTCTGACACGCAGGTTCCCCACCCGCGTCTAAGTGGCAAAAGGAGTCGAATCACCCCGTGACAAACGCGACGGGGTTAATTAAATTCGACGTGCGAAACGGCACCGATGATTCGTAGGAAACGCTACGAATCGAAATAAAACTCAAACGAGTAAAACGCCGATCACAGAGTTCTGAGCTGCCGGCTAACACTGACTAGGTTCGTCGCGATGGATTCGCACCGGACGAGGTCTAGTAGAAACGACCGTACAGTTCAAGAACTAGGAACCGAATAAACCACCCGCTAATCCTCCGGGTTCATCCCTCCAAAACTTCCCCTCCAAGAAAGGGGCAGGGAGGGGATAAACAGCTGATCACCAGTGGCTGTGATTGTGTGACGTAGGACCACTGCCACTGGCTGATCGTCAGCTGTCAATCCATCTGACATCGTCTGTCGTCTGTCACCTCAACAAAGCCAATTGAGGTTATGTTGCTCAACACCAACGATGTTTATTATGGCCGTCAAGGGGTTTTAATATTTAATCATACAAGTGTGGGGGCAATTATTCACAACAACAAGTGTCACAAGTGTTTTAACTATGAAGTTTTATGAAATCAACTTCATGTCAACACTATGGGCTGTGACACCGGCGAGAGAGGTTAGCCCTGTGTTTGGTTTATGGGCTTTCAGCAAAGGTTAGCAGTGCGCCTAGTGTGATTTAGGTTATATTTCACTGCAATAACCATTATTCATGAGCTGCCCAACTACGTCAACCAACCAAAGGATGGGCTAGGCTTATGACAAACAAAGGCCTAGGCTAGGGTTCAACCTAGTTAAACCTACACCAGGTAACTTTACCCTTTTTATAGCTAGGCCTAAGCAACTAGCCATAGCAAATCACCTCCTCTAGCTATTAATCAGTAAATTTATACCCCCCTACAAATTTGACCCGTTCCACACCCCCTTCTTACTTCGGCCAACAAAAAAACAAATAAAAAAGAGTGAACGCTTCGGGGTTCAAACAAAGTGAAACCAAGTGGTAATCGCCACTCACAACACACCCCGAACAAACGTATCAATCCCCAATCGCCTGTGCACCTTAATCCTAGGTTTCAGTCACCTTAGGGGGTTTCAGGCACTCTCGGTCAATCTTCACAAACGACAAGTCTTCATCAATGAGGCTTGAGGTTGCTGACGTAAGCTGTAATCACAGCTTGCATGCCTCACCTCTTTAACCTCATTGAGGTTCGCACCTCGAGAGCCAGACGGTTCACACCTAGATTCTGGAGTCTGTCTCGGTAACAAAACACGGGTCATGGAACAACAGAAGACCTCCGCCCAAGAGTTTGGGCAACTGGGGCCTTTTCTCCAATGTTAGGGTCTCCATCGCATTCACTTCGAGTTCAGGTCTGCTGGTGGAATCAGGAGGTAAAATCACCCTACGGTCGAATCGGACCAGGTTCATCCCCTCCAAGCAATGCATACCCAGAATCATGTCATAAGACAGATTTGGTATGTAATAAGCTTCCCAGGAGTGAGTTGTGCCACCCACGTCACCCGAAAGTCGATACAAGGACCCAGACTCGCTATTGGTTCCATCTGCCATCCTCATTGCCACCCTGACTGGCTCGGGTTCCACACCTTGCTCAGTCAGGAGTTTCTGAACTTTGGAGCCCAACAAGTTCACACTAGCTCCAGAATCAGCAAGAGCCATGAAGGTTTTGCCACCCAGGTTCACCTCAACGAAGGGTCTCACATCACCCCCTGGGGTTCCTGATATAGCTCCGGTAAAATACCCGGTCAAGCTATCAGAGCCATTAGCCAGAGGTCTCTTGTCGTGCTGCGGCACTATACTCAGCCGGTCTCCTGAATGCTGAGTCCCAACGCGACTTCTCGCTGCACGACATTCACAATGAGATGTAGCCACACCCCCTCTCTTGCAGTTGAAGCACCGCAACCTTTTGGGCTGAGGGCAACGACGATAACGGTGGCCACACTCATCGCAGTTCCAGCAAATCAAGTCACCCCAACTAGGGTTGTTTGGCTGCTGTGGAGGCGTATTATCACACCTCGATGACTGCTCTTCCATGCCTGGTCCTAAACGGGACTGCATGGGCAAGCTCAAGGTGGCCGGTTCCACACCGGCTGCGACATCACCGTTACCAGTGAACGGTTCAACAGCCGCAAGGTCAAAGCCTCGGTCCTGCCTTTGCTTACAATCGTAAGCCGTCTCAGGGACCAGTGCCTGAGCAGGAGGAGGCGGGGGCCGAAAGCTTTGGCGGTCCTGCAGGTAGACCTCATACTCTTCGGCCAGCCTTATCAACTCAGGGATCGTAGTAAACTTGCTACGACACACCATAAGTTTATATTCAGGCCTCATATTTTTATATACGAGGTCCAATGACTTTTGTGGGGAAAATTCACCGCTTCTCCTTATGAGCGTGGAGACAGCGGTTAAATAGCTGCGGAAAGGTTCATGTTCACCTTGCGTCCGCTTCCTTATTTCCTCGTCCAGGTTCCGCTTGTAACCACCCGGAAAGAACTGGGTTTTGAAATCCACCCAGAAGTCCGCAAAGTTCCGCCACGAACCTTTCAGGTTTCTGTACCACAAAATGGCCTTACCTTGAAGGAGTTCGGGCAGGGCCCTCAATAGGTCCTCATCAGACAAAGAATATGTCTCGATGAGTTCCGAGAATCTCTCAAGGAAGGAGACAGGATCCTTCCTCCCATCGAATCTCAGGTTCCACTTTCGCACCGCGTTGCAGACCGATGCAAAGTCGCGGCCTGGAACTCTAGTCATCACCCGACTAGGATCCTGCGTTTGGTCCCAAACAGGCCTTGCAGTCCCTGGGTACCACCCTTCAGCCGTTTGGTAGCATGAGCTAGGCACCCATTCCCCCGATGGGTTTAGGTTTGGCCTCACACGACCGGGCTCACTAGCTTCGGTTGAATAACCTGGGTTGAGAGACATCCCACCCAGTTGCCAGCTAGGATCGTTAGCCACGTGTGAAGTCACCATGGCTGAGGGTTGTCTGTATCCAGCATCACTCCCCAAAACCGGGTTGTCACCCAGGCTCACCCGCACATCATGTTGTGGGTTACCAAGGCCCAAGGAGTGAGACTCAGCGAGAGGCATGGTCACTGATGTTGGTAGACCACCCCTGCTACCCTGTAGTCCCAACCCTGCAGTAGTAGGGTTCACACAGGGAAGTGGCGGCGGGGGTTCAGAATATCCACCAATTGAAGATTTCGGACATCTCTCGCTGTACATCACAGATTCTCTTTGCTGCCTAGAGGTTTCCACCATCTCGACTATTGCCTGCTCAACCAGCTGGATGTCAGCATCGGGTGATAGGCCTAAGATCTGGCGCATTTCCCGCAAAACCAGTAACTCGTCGTCTAAGTCCGGTTGCATCACCTCTCGATCACCCATGTTACTGGGTTGCATCAAATCAGAGAGGTTACCACCATGGGACGCGCCTTGAGACAAAGTATCCGTCACCTCACCTTCAGTCAAGACCCTTGACAACGCAACTGTATCCGCAGTTGTTGTATAGGCCTGACTCTGGGAGAGGTTAGTCTGACGAGTCGAAACTGTAAACACAGCCGCACTCGTGGTCACAACTATAGGACCAGTGACAAAGGTCTGAGCACCTGTCACTGAATCTTCAGTGGTCTTAGGCATGATTATTTACCAAAATAAAAATAAATAATCCCAAGACACCAATAAGTTAGAATAAGTCCACCCTGGAATTTCAAAGTCACCGCCTACACCCAAAGGTCGGTTTAAATCAAATTACAGTAATCACTGTGCAAAATATTTCACCCTGGATAACAGTCACCACCTTTAAATAAAGGTCGGTTTACAAAAAATCAATCCAAAACACGGTAACTAATGTCTAATTCACCACCCTATCACAAGGGTCGGTTAAAATCTATAACAATATAAAAATAACATTTTTAACCAATCACCCCTCTTGTTAAAGAGCAGGTTTAAAAGATTTTAATTAAATTTTGAAAATAAATTTTAAAAACAATCGGCACTCCCAACTCACCTACGCTAAACGGCGCTTTACGGTTAAACAGTCAGGATTGCGATTTGACACAACTGAATTTTTTTTTAAATCAGTCGTTTATTGCAATAATTTTTGTACAGCCAATAATTAACCCTATCGACACTCCCAACTCACCTACGCTAAACGGCGCTTTACGGTTAGTTAGTCGAGATTGCGATAAGTCACAACTGAGTTTTAAAAATTCAATCGTTTAATGCCAATTAAAACAATACAAAAACTTAGTCACTTCGTTCGGGCGCCATGTTATTGTGACGAATTTCTCATAAAAGGAATAAAATTAATTTTCCTAATGATAAGAGAAGTCGCCTCAGACCTATGCCAGCGGAATCGCTCAAGTCTGGCAGCTGGGTCTATTCCAGGGTTCTTTGAATGAATTTTAAAAAGGTACAGATTTCTACCCAACAAGAAATCACTTAAATTATTCAAGTGTGAACTCAGAGCCCGCAAACGCAACGCTACTGTACCATCATCATCGTTCACACCTGATGGTAAAGCCAATTGGAAACTGACAAGTTTAATTTGCACAAAATGGTTTAGCAAACAACTTAGGTATCTATACCAAACAACGTACTCACGTTACTGGACACCACGGATCTCCCCTACACCACAGTTTTACCAACCACGGTTACTCGGGAACCAACGCCACAGGTCACCTGCACACATAGGTCCTGTTCTGACACGCAGGTTCCCCACCCGCGTCTAAGTGGCAAAAGGAGTCGAATCACCCCGTGACAAACGCGACGGGGTTAATTAAATTCGACGTGCGAAACGGCACCGATGATTCGTAGGAAACGCTACGAATCGAAATAAAACTCAAACGAGTAAAACGCCAATCACAGAGTTCTGAGCTGCCGGCTAACACTGACTAGGTTCGTCGCGATGGATTCGCACCGGACGAGGTCTAGTAGAAACGACCGTACAGTTCAAGAACTAGGAACCGAATAAACCACCCGCTAATCCTCCGGGTTCATCCCTCCAAAACTTCCCCTCCAAGAAAGGGGCAGGGAGGGGATAAACAGCTGATCACCAGTGGCTGTGATTGTGTGACGTAGGACCACTGCCACTGGCTGATCGTCAGCTGTCAATCCATCTGACATCGTCTGTCGTCTGTCACCTCAACAAAGCCAATTGAGGTTATGTTGCTCAACACCAACGATGTTTATTATGGCCGTCAAGGGGTTTTAATATTTAATCATACAAGTGTGGGGGCAATTATTCACAACAACAAGTGTCACAAGTGTTTTAACTATGAAGTTTTATGAAATCAACTTCATGTCAACACTATGGGCTGTGACACCGGCGAGAGAGGTTAGCCCTGTGTTTGGTTTATGGGCTTTCAGCAAAGGTTAGCAGTGCGCCTAGTGTGATTTAGGTTATATTTCACTGCAATAACCATTATTCATGAGCTGCCCAACTACGTCAACCAACCAAAGGATGGGCTAGGCTTATGACAAACAAAGGCCTAGGCTAGGGTTCAACCTAGTTAAACCTACACCAGGTAACTTTACCCTTTTTATAGCTAGGCCTAAGCAACTAGCCATAGCAAATCACCTCCTCTAGCTATTAATCAGTAAATTTATACCCCCCTACAAATTTGACCCGTTACACATATTCCAGTTAAAATACGCAGCCAGTGCTGCATCCCAGTCTTAAAGAGGTATTCATGAAGACAATTTTGATTACTTGAAGCGTGTCGTCAAGTCTAGGATACAATGGCGTTTCAGCCTATAATGTGGTCACTGTTGTCAAGTAGGTTTACTGCAAGATTATTAGGGTGGCTGTCCAATTTTGAAAGATATTTTTCAGTGAAGCATTCAATTTGAATTTCTGCAACAGCAAAGGGAATGCTGACATTGTTGTGCAAAGTATGGTTGTTGACATACCAAGACTTTGCAGTACTGAACGGATGAATTTAGAATCATTAAAATTTAAAATCATTGAAATAATTTGGATGTTAGATAACGCAAAACAAATTATATTTTGTAGGTAAAAGGATTACACCCCCCAAGATCCCTCGATTTGACCCCTCTAGATTATTTTCTTTGGGGATACAAAAAAAGTAAGGCCTACGAAAACAACCCACAGGATATTCAGCTGCTAAAAACAAACATAACCAATTCAATACAAGAAATTGGAAAGTTTGAACACTTAAATGTAAGCGAAATGTGATCAAACTGAAAGAAATAATAGGTTGTAAAAAATGTAAAAATGAACAAAACAATTCTTTACCTAAATATGTGCATTATTCAATCTTAAACATGGGTTGCGTTAAAAAAAAGAACACCCTGTATTAGTGTGGCATTTCCAGAAATATAGCAGGCAGTTCCAGGGCGAACCTACCATCCGCCGCTGTCAGGCTCACCTCCAAAAAGGCGAAGTTCTTGTCCAAGTTGATCTGACACGCCAGCACGGGATTGCCGGCCGCTTGGGCCAAGCCCGACAGATGCATCTGCTGGTTGAAGAACTCCATCATCTCGTCCTGCAACAGATGGAAATGTCAGCGGAGAGGATTTTTTTTTTTATGCCATTAGCATTTAGACATCAGGTGTAATCAAACACTTTTAATGAAAGCAATCCAAACCCCTCAAATTTGTGTGGGCATGCTGGGGATCGAACTCGTGACCTCTTGAAGCAAAGTTCAAGATGCCTAGCAAGGCTAGGTTAAGCTAGGCTAAGCTAAGTTAGGTAGGTGAGGTTAAGTTAGGTTAGACTAGGCGAATTTAGACTAGGAGGGGTTGGAGATCAGGATAGGTTAGGTTGACTATGCTGTTAGACCAAGTTAGGCTAGGCTAGGCTAAAATAGGTCAGGTCAGGTTTCACCTCGGTGACGCCGTTCAAAGGGAAATGTTTTAGGTTAGGTTAGTTAGGTTGACTATGCTGTTAGGCTAGACTAGGCTAAGCTAAGTTAAGTTAGCCTTGGCGAGTTTAGACTAGGAGAGGGAGGATGGATCAGGATAGGTTCGGTTGACTACTGTTACGCCAAGCTAGATAGGTTATATTGACTAGCCTACGCTGTTAGGCCAAGTTAGGTTAGGCTAGGCTAGGCTAAGCTAGGTCAGGTCAGGTCAGGTCTCACCTCGGTGACGCCGAAGGGAATGTTGCCGACGTAGAGCCGCCGCGCCTGCCGCGTGATGGTGGACCCAACCACGGGGACGGCCGCCTGCGGAGTGTCCGCCACGATGTTGGCCGGGATCTGACCGGCGGCTGCGGACACCACACAGAATGTTGCCATCAAAATATAGCGACAATGAATAAAAAAACTGTGGGTAAATGCTACTACCCTGGTTTCCAGATACACCAATGACAGGTCGTACACGAAAAAAACTGTCGGGTACTTTGGTATTATACAGAGGCCACTATTTTTAAATAGTTTTTTTACTGCATACACAAAATGACTCCATACTTTGAAAGAACATGCTTTAATTGACTTACTGTCCCAATTGCACAGTGAGCGGTAATTACAATGAGCGGTCTTTGTTTTCTGCTTCCCAGAAGGCAGCGATGTTAACGAGGATTGAGTTAAACACATCATCACCGTCGCTAGTGAATTCACCCGATCGCCACCCTTATACGGCGCGCTGCAGCTGTTATGATAGGTTAGGTTACCATAAATATGTTAGTATGACTTTCCTTGTTTCGTTATGAATCAAACGTTACCAGATGAGTAATACTTTCGCCCGCCAAATACCTTTCAAGTAGGCCAAGGTCAGGTCATTGACTGGAGCGCATACATCACCTGTCAATGGGATTTGGCAGGCAAAATATGACTCATCTGGTATCGTTCGATTTGTAACGAAATAGGGAGTCCTACTAACATATTTATGATAACCCAGCCTAACGTAACCACCGCAGTGCGCTGTATAAGGGTGGCCTCCGTATAATACTAAAGTACCAACTGCCAACCAGTGGTACAGATTTTAATTCGACATTTAATCTAAGACAACCGATAACCTTTGTTCTTCTTCCGATTTGGACCGATGGTCCACTCCGCCTCTTCACAGGAAAACAAAAAACAATTGTCTAGAAATAAAATCAAAATCATCTTCATTCTTACTTACAGATATACTTGTACAGAATGGCACAAAGTCATTGTTTAAACCAGAGTCTCGTATTGTAATTAACAATTTCAAGTACATTTGCAAAATATAACAATATTAATTAATCCTTCAACACAGTATTTAGGCCTTAACACTTTCTTTCAAACCAACGCTATCTAACACACTCAACCAAACCATGATTTATCAATCAATTAGTTCTTGATCTATCTCAAAATCTATTTAATAACTATCTTTTTTCTGAATGCAATGAGAATTAAAATACTTAATGCCAGCATTTTAAGTTCTTTTCATAGAATTTTGTCCTGTTCATGTCAAAACTGATGTTTGCCCTACAACTTAACTGGTGTTGTAATTAAAATGAGATCGTAATTATGATGGAATCCAAGAAAAAATGTATGATCGGAATTTCTTTTTAGAATCAGAATTAGGTGATAGGCTTAATACAGTCATAATCCCCACTGTTCAAAATGTTCTTTGACAGGATCAGAATATTTTTAATTTAGGCTGATAAAATTCGAATACCTCTTTTATGTAGTAATACCCTATTTAATTAATTTTCATTTTAGGATCCACCACCAACAGTCAAACCAAAAATTATAGCCTATATGAGAGTGTACGAAAGCAAAGTAGGCCTAGTCTGATTTCATAGCCTTTGAATTGCAAACTGAGGAAATATTTCTTCAGACTCCAGTTAAAGACAAAAGGTTCCTAAGGGGTAATATCTTTAACAGGGATAGCTGAAATTCTCAGTTTTAACTGAATAAATAATAATAATTCTGTGTAACCTTTTGGCCACGGTCTGGTGTCAGAGTTTTAAGGTTGTACTAGAGCCTCTATTATGACCTATCGACCGCTGCAGAAGCCGGGACCAACAGTAAGGCAGTAAGATCAATGTGGTGGCAAAACTGACTCCATCTGTCACTTAATTGCGAGCTTCAGCACCGAAAATTTGTTCACTGCCTTCAACTCCATTCAGGAAAATTGCCGTCTAGTCAATAAACCATGTAGCTGTTAAAAAAAAAGAAAGAAATATATATTTCATTCATCATTTACTGACCTTGCATGGCCTTGTACTGCAGGGGGCTGATGTGTTCGAAGCCCGGAGGAGGCACGTCCCAATACAATGAGGCCTTGCGCCTTCGCGACTTTGGAGGCTTCTTGTCGCGCGACGCAGATCGCGATCGCTTGCTGCGATGACGATCGCGCGACCTGCAACCGACAATGTGTGACTTACCAGCCAAACCGCCAATAGGATATTGAAGGTGTCTGCTGCATCGAAAGTGATGAAGAGGAGGATTTTTCTGAGGAATTGGGAGGGCGTTTTCAGTAGGCTAGGTAGTAAAAATCAAAATTTGTCAATAAAAAACAATTAAAAATGCCTATAACTTAAGTAGGCCTATTCTGATAAAATAGGCCTGAATAAAATAATTAGGTCTCAAAATCCATCCCACTAACTAAAAGAATCAAAAATCATCTGGACCTGCTTCTTTTGTCCCGCGGACTGCGCGTGCGTGATCGTTTCCTCCGGTCACGTGACCTTGAGCGATGGCGCCGGTCGCGGTCTCTGTCTTTTTTCTCATCCTTGTCGCGATCCTTCTCCCTATCTCTGTCTCTGTCCTTCGACTCATGGTCGCGATCTGAAAACAAAAGCAGTTATAATTAAAGTAAGATTTGTTATTTATTTGATCCCATTAAACATGGATAGCTAAGGCTTTTCAGGAAGTATAACTGTTGCTAAAGCAGTTTTGAGTGGTGGGCGAAACTTTGATATCCGACTCCATCGTATTTATCAATGTTTACAATCGATTTATCGAAGTTATGTCGATTCTACAAGTACCGTAACCGAATACACATCTATCACGTAATCTAACAACAAAACATATCAACATCTAACATCACTACAAAGAAACCTGTACTAGGGATTCTAATTTATGAATAAGACTCATTAAATATTAAGATAAATATCATAACTCAACTATCAAGTAGCTGAACATAGTACTCAAAACTTAGCTATTCCACTCTGTTCACCATCTTGCACTTGATTGATTCATTGTCAATCGTTGTCAGTGTCATGTGTTGTGTCGTCTGCCCAGTCAATTGAAGATTGTCATTTTATTAATGGTTTTGGTTAAGTTTTAGTTTTATAGTAAAGTCTTGTTTATTTGAATGTACAAATAAGTGTTCAGTTAACTTATTATCATGATTAGAATCACGCACCTAACCTAAATTGATGATCAAATAATTTACCATCACAGCCATTCCAGGACAAAATGAGCCTCAGTGTCAAAATTATTTTTGCTAATTTACCCGGCCTTTTTTAAAAGTAAAATATCTTAAGTTTTATTACGGTAACTGAGAGAGTTATTTTGATATTTTATTTCTTTCTTCGGTTTCTTCTTTTTTCTTTTCTTTTTTCGGTTTTTTTATTAGAATAGGGCCTCCCAAGGCTTTTACAGTAACTCCGCAAATGCTCCCCTCAAGTTATATTTTTTGTAAGTTAATTTAAGTTTTTTGATGTAACGGAAATTTCTATGCAATATAAGTGTTAACAAAACATGTTGTTATATTTTTTATCTCCAAAACTCATTATCTTGGGAAATATGCATGGTTTTATCACACACGTAACACCCGTTACTATTACTGTAACAACCGTTACCAGAAATATTTGCTCATAAATCTGAGAATAATGTTTGAATTAAATATTTTTATACATCAATTTAAAGCCTGGAATTTTAAATTGTTAGGCTATGTAATTTTTTCAAAATTCTACCTTATTTCAATTCACAGAGTTTTGAAGTGAATCACTGACACCTCAAATAGCAGGGTCATTTACCCGTTACCCTGTTTTTTGCACTAATTTTCATGGTTAGTTTGCTAGTAACAATTTTACTCTATGATACTCTTAAAGAGTTAGATAATATGGTAAATGTTCACTTTCCAATGGTTGTCTAGAAATTGAAATTTTTTTTTTCAAAATGTAGGAAATTTTGCGCTGATTCCGGAAATGATAGTTTTTTCCCGCGGAAAACCTCGGAAAATGCCGGAAAATCGGAAAAACGACAAAATAATATTTGGCTCGGAAGTAGGTCATGTGGGTACTCAAAATAATCGGGAGATTGAGATATAGAAGAATATGCAAGAATTTCCAAGATTAGACGCGGATTAACGGAGTTATGGCTGGAAACGTGCTGGAAAAGTCATGGATTTGCACAAAATGGGTTAGTTTTAGGTGAGTTACGCTAAACTGTGGGATCTAAGGTTAGGTTAGGTTAGTTTAGGTTAGGTTAGACTATGTTAGGTCTAGTTAGGTTATGTTAGACTATGTTAGGTTTGGTTTGACTAGGTTAAATTAAGTTTGGTTAGGTAATATTGAATTTGGATAGGTTATATATTGAATTTGGTTAGGCCCTCCCTAGATTATACCTATTTGGTTTGATTAGGTTAATTTGGTTTGGTATTGTTAGATCAGGATTATAATATCACATTCTTTTTACCAACCTTAACCTTGCCTAACTTAACGTTTTAAACCAATCCTAATATAACCTAAAATAATGCAACTTTTATCACTATCTAAACATAACCTAACCTAACCTAATCTAACCAAACCAAATACAACCTAAACTAACGTAACCAATCCCTATCTAATTTATTCCAACCAAATCCATCTTCACATAACTTAAACAAAAGTTGATTTAAAATTTTTTATGTTTTTTGGCTTCATCTCGACTTTTGTACGTCAGATCGTGAAAATTACTGCAGATTGTTGTTCAGCGTGCAATTTCCTTTAATTTGAGTACCCACATGATATGTTTTCGACAAAGTTTGTTTTTGGCTTTTCCGACGCTTTTCCGGCCGTATCTCCGTTAATATCCGTCGGATCTTGAAAATTCTTGCATATTCTTGTTCAGCTCGTTCTCCCAATTAATTTGAGTACCCACATTACCTATTTCCATAAAAAATGTTTTTTCCGGTTTTTCCGATTTTCCGGCATTTTTCGACGTTTTCCGCGGAAAACGACTATCATTTCCGGAATCAGCGTAAAATTTCCTATATTATGGAAAAAAATTTTCAATTTCTAGACAACCATTGGAAAGTGAACAATTACCGATAATATTAAGTATCCTCAAGCGTGATTGATACATAAAAAAAATTTCTTGATTTTTACTTGAATTTTTTGTTGTCTGGTGTAACACCCGTTACTCGTGGAATGGCTGTTCACTAATATATCATGTGAGATCGTTGACAATTAATTGTTCCGATGATTAGAATCGGTTCTTCACTATCGGCATTCGATGGTGAAGAGCAATTGTAAACATCAGTAAACATGATGGAGTCGGATATCAAAGTTTCGCCGAGTGGTGCATCCACGGACCGGAATGTGACCAGCACATGGTACGTAACGACTTCCTTCCAGAACGTGGCCCGCAGCGAATGGGTTGATCGAGGCTCTCCACTAGGGTACAATGTTTTGCTAGACCTACCTATCGCCTTCATCAAGACTTGTTGAATGAAATAGAAACTTTGGACATTTTAGGCCTTAGCAGAATTCAAGAGAAAGTTTTCTTAACAACTCCAATGTAATATACAAGACTGAAATTCTTGCAAGAAAATTAACCAAATATACGGTTACATGCTTAGCTATATTGGGGAAGTCACTGTACCGTAGCCAAGGAGGTAGAAAAATATTAATACCACCGTAATTGATCCACGCCTAATCGTATCAATTGTAAGGGTAGAAAATGCTTCTTACCACTTTTGTTGTTTTCTTCTCCCATTAGTAAAATATGAAACTTACACCTACACAAGATAAATCAACTGAATTCTAATATTAATAACTATCCGCGGTTTCACAGGCTCACCAAACTTCGAGTTTACAAGCCTTGCGTGCCTCAAAGAAAGATGTACGATGGATGCCGAGATGCCGTCGAAAATGGCGGAGAATGGAGATTGGCGATGAGGTGTTCAGGACAGTTTTAGAGGACCGGATTAATAGCGGTGGCAAGTAGTAACCATTGAGTGTGTACTATAATTAAGTACTTCTCTACACCCTATAAGCGAAAGGAAAAGTCCAACAAATTAAATGATAACTATAATTAATGTCACTAATTAAAAAAATCTCTTAAAATTGCTACTTCTTTTCTTTGAAATTGCTCGCCTGGTCTCCGGTAAAAGCGTACTTGCGCCATTGTCCCCACAATGTTATTCAACCCACATTTTGTTTCATCGTTATTGAAAGTTTTATGCTACATCATCGAGAGACCAAGCTTTACTCGAATGAATAAACAGCCAGCCAAATATAATATGAATCAACTGTTTTGGCTAAATTTGTTCATAACGATTACAAGGGCGCGTTGGAGGGCTATGGGACGGAAGCCGTATTTTTCCCAGTCTTGTGACCAGCTCCAATCGATTCCTCGTGGCCAAAGACAGATCAAATAAAATTAATTATCAAAAAGCTTTGGACGAAAAATACTCAATTCGCAATGGTATTCCTGAGGCCCTCTGAATTTGTCAGGCTAAAATATAAGGGGGAGTAATTTAGTTATTGAGTTTTTGTACTTTACCAAACAAAAACCAAATGACTCAGTAATTTGGAAGTAAACCCATTTTATTGATCGAACATAAAAAAATATTTGAAAGATTCGGCGATACTAAATTGATTTAATCATGCTCTATTATACTTCAATATATGGAAATGCGCAGAAAATTATTGAACTTATTAAGAAATTAACAACTGATTCTGATTCGAATATTCAGTCGGTTTATCAGGTTCGAGTCGCTTTAAATTGCCGTTCACAAAGCTTTCATTTACTTAAAAATTACTAAATCACTCATCTATTGCCAACCTGACAAAACAAAAGGACGGCTTTTTCATCAACAAAATGCATTGCAGCGACACATTTATGGTATATCACAGGAACTATTTCAAATCTTGATCATCTGTTTTTTATAATCAAATTTGAATTATAAAAAGTTCACAGGTTCAACCACAAGGTAGAAGCACTTTCGCTGGAATTTCAAAAGCCTCCTGTATGAAGGCTTTTCATGGGATATTTTCCAAACCCAAAAAAGGCATATCTAGAGAGTAATAGCTTTAATTTGATACCAAATATGTGTGGAAAATATAATTTATAGAGGCCGATTTGCTCTGTACAAAATCCAAGAAATTCTTTTAATAATATATATATTAAAATTTAATTGAGTAGAATGTATTTTAATAAGAAAATATTTACCAGCCGACCCAGGTTAAACCTCTTACAATCAAAGATCCTTGATGAGGTAAGAGTCATTATCATTCCTGTCATGAAAAATAAGTATTTTAGTAATATGACACCATTTTGGACGCCATCTTGAAAATGAGGCACTTCCAGTGGTCAAACTTTGGTAAACTTTTAGTAAGTTGTCCAGCACACTAAATAAGACAGAAAAACGCAAAAATCTTCCTTATAGGAATTTTTAGGCATAGGTGTTTTTTTTTTATAACTTTCCTCGACTATATTACTATTAGCGAATTTCCTGTTAAAAACGAGCTAGGCATGATCCAAACGATGGCTACGCTGAATCAAGGGGCTATAACTTTTCGTTTGGGTAGCGAACATGTGAATTTACCAAACACAGTACGTTGTCTTAAAGGGATTTTGCTCTCTAGCAACCACATCCAATTTATTTTATATTTAGTAGAGATGTTACTTTAATGATCTGATTGGTAAGTTACTTCAATAATAATAAAATACCCAATCTAGGGGAAAATACAACTAGAATAATTTGGGGTTTAAGGTCCAAAACGGGTCTTAATAGTCTAGGAATTACAGGAAAACCGACCTAACAAATCCTGACCGAAGTTGAAACTTATCACAGATGTTAAGTAAACCTCCCTAATTAAAATCCCAAATGTCCCCTGAAATCCGTGCTGTGCTCCAGTCGTTATCTGTCCATGTTTTAAATTTGTTCAATTAACACGAAAAACACAAGAGATTCAACAAAAGTGTGAATGACGTTTTTAAGGATAAAAATAATACTGAACAAGTATAAAAATGTAAAAAATTATTGATAATAAATGCTGATATTATTAATTTCATTATATGTCATAATTCCCTGCCATTAGGAATACATAGAAAAACTTGATGTAAAGTACACTCCCAAGGGGGCGAAGCAGCTCTTTATTATAATAAATAATAATTTATTCCCAAAGAATCCTGATAAAATTCAAGTTATTTGACACCTAAATTATCAACAATGGTTCCCAATAAAGACGCGGTAAAAAATAATCCATAAAAGAAATTTTAAAGTATTACCATAAGGAATCCCATTGTGAGCGTTCCCACGCTATTTAATTTATGAAAGAATATTTATTCAAATTTAGACGATCCTTTATATGAAGGCTTTGCTTCATTTGAAGCAGAACAAACTTGAAATAATGCTAGGCCTATTTACGTATAATTATTATGTAAAAACTTTTGTGTTGGTGTCAAGTAAAAAAAGGAGCATTCATAAACTTGTTTACACCTTACAATATGAACTATAGATACTAAAACCAGATTCAGAAGTTAACAAGAGATTAGAAATACAAATTAAAGTTAGTAAAACATATCTAGGTTTTCCCCAAACCAACATGATACATGATACAAATGAGTTTTCCTATTAGCTAAACGGTAGGGCCCACTAATAAATACAAATCACCAAGTCCTTTTATTTTGTTCGTGAAAATATTGCACGAGGACGTTAAATTGCAATAAAAATGTATTACTGAATTAGTTAAAATAATTTATCTTGAGAATACTTTCAAATCAATGACAAAAAACTATACAAATATGTTTTTTTGTTTTTATGGAACGTTAAGTGTATGTTTTCATAAAATTTCAAATGTGTAACCTTGCTATAGGACCACTAATTATTGACTTTTTCATCAAAAGTTATTATAATAATAAGCGATTCTCACGTCACATCGTACATCTTTACGTTTTGTTCTTGTTATGCACAAATAAATCACCTGGGTCCTTTTATTTTGTTAGATAAAACATTCCTCGCGTACGTTTTAATAAATATGAGAATGAATGAACTAATATTTAATATAACAATGTATTTTGAGTATAATTTCAAATGATGAACAAAATCACGATGTATAAATCTGATCTTCTTTGATGTTTTTGGAACGTAAAGTATATTTATTTTCATAAAATTTCAAATCCTATCAAACATCCTTGCTATACGACCAATAAATAATTGTTGAATTTTTCATCCATAAAAGTCGTTACGATGACAGGTGATTCCACATTACACCCGGACGCACTCATGATTAGAGTCCTAAAACACACACACACACACACACACACACACACACACACACACACACACACACACACACACACACACTGATTCAACCTCAACTCGCAGTCTTCAAACGAGCCTTCCTTGAAGTATGCGTCATCACGTGCGCCTTCAAATGGTGCCGCAGTTTGAACGACTGCTGACACTCGGAGCACTCGAACGGTCTTTCATCCCTGTGAACGACCATGTGATAGTCCAAGTTACAGGATCGCGCGAACGTCTTCTCACATACGGGACATTGATAAGGTCGCTCTCCCGTATGAGTCAATACATGGCTCCGGAGACCTAATAGTTGTTTAAAGGACTTGCCACACTTGGGACATTCATGAGGTCTTTCCTTTGTATGGATCAAGATGTGAGCCTTCAAACCCCCTTGCTGTCTGAAACCTTTATTACACTCGTGGCATTTGAATGGACGATCCTCCGAGTCCGAGTGAGTCTGAATGTGACGCTTTAAATGTTGCTTCAATTTGAAGGTTTTCGCACACGAAGGACATTCAAAAGGCCGTTCGCCTGTGTGGATTCTTCTGTGTCTTTTGAAACACGACAGTTGCCTGAAGCCCTTTTTACACACAGGACACTTATATCCCAGATAGCACACAAGCTTATTGCAAAGCTTAACCTTTTCATTGCTGTAATAAATGGTCTAGCTAAGCTTTCCGTTAAGGCGTGGCTAAGATACTCGCAAGCTTTCTACAAAGCTTAGACTTTTCATTGGCACGCAAGTCTCGTGCAAAGCTTAGCCTTTCCGTTGCAGCGGGAAATGACCAGGCCAAGCTTTCTTTTAAGGCACGGCATAAGATACACTTAAGCTTACAACAAAGCTTAGCCTTTTCATTAGCACACAAGTCTCGTGCAAAGCTTAGCCTTTTCTTTGCAGCGGGGAATGACCAGGCTAAGCTTTCTTTTAAGGCACGGCATAAGATACACTTAAGCTTACAACAAAGCTTAGCCTTTTCATTAGCACACAAAACTCGTGCAAAGCTTAGCCTTTCCGTAGCAGCGGGAATGACCAGGCTAAGCTTTCTTTTAAAGCACGGCATAAGATACACTTAAGCTTACTACAAAGCTTAACCTTTTCATCAGCACGCAAGTCTCGTGCAAAGCTTAGCCTTTTCGTTACAGCGGGGAATTACCAGGCTAAGCTTTCTTTAAAGGCACAGCATAAGATACACTTAAGCTTAACACAAAGTTTAGCCTTTACATTAGCACGCAAGTCTCATTTACAGCTTAGCCTCTTTTAGTTAAATACATTAAAAAACTTAACAACTACTCTTTTCTCATATACATTTCTGCCTTAAATGAGTTAGATAATCATTGAAAAAGGTTTTCAAGCATTATTACTCACACAGATATTTTGGGCGCACAATGTTTTTTTCTTTTTAAATGAAAGGTACAAGAATGCCTGACAGATTGATTCAAACAAGAGTTAAGTTTTTTATTAAATAACCAAGTCTAAACTGTAACCAAAATTCAAAATACAGTAAAAATTTAGTTTAAATAGGAAGCGGATTTATCAACATGGCAATAACTATGAAACACGGCATAATTCTTGTGTAGAAAACGGCACATCTGAAAATAATTCAAAAACAGAGGAAGGAAAAGTTGTACTTCTTGTATGGAAAAATGTCATAACTAAAGATATGACACTTTTCATGAAACTTTTCTTTCCTATGTTTGGAAGAAAAATGTATCACCTAAAATGGCTCAAGTCGAAATGTGACTTTTTTCCACAAATAAGAAAGGGCATTTCCTTAACACGCTTTGAAAACCTACTGCACATTTAGGATAGTGATGTTTTCAATAGGAGATCATTTGAAAATCCCCTCATGGAAAAGCGACATAAGTGCTATCTGGATGGTTATATTTAAAATTACAGTTGTGACGATTTTTTACAGAAAAATATTGCCATTGATTGACATTTTCCTGTAATGAACAGAAATTTGAAAAGTTTTGAGTTGTGACGTTTTTCTTGAACATGAGCGACATGTAGTGGCGGTTATGTTAGGTTGGCTTATCATAAATATGTTAGTTTAGGACTTTCCTCGTTTCGTTACGAATCGGACAATACCAGATGAGTCATACTTTCGGCGGTGACAGGTGATGCGTGTGCTCCGGCCAACGACCTGACCTTGGCCTACTTGGAAGGGATTTGGCGGGCTAAAATTTTACTCATCTGGTATCGTTAGACTCGTAACGAAACGAGGAAAGTCCTACTAGCATATTTATGATAACCCAACCTAACATAACCGCCGCAGCGCGCTGTAAACGGGTGGCCTCCGTATAATACCAAAATATAACTGGCGCCAGTTCTTGGGGCCCACACCGTCCATAAGACTAATGTTAATTTTAGCATTAGTCTTATGGACGGCGTGGGCCCCAAGAATTGACGCCAGTTTTACCTTTCAAGGTTCTAGGTCAAGTAGTTTGGGCTGTGCGATGATAGTTGAGTGGTATATTTGACAAATATAAAGTAGATTATATTTACGCTGGCCAAGTAATCTGCATAGAACATAGAACACATTTTTAGTAATAAATTACTTAATTCAAGACTGTAAAGAAAATCCTCGGAGCCGTTTTTGAGATCGTAGGGCAAGCAAGCACGCACGCATGCAAGACAAGGTAACATTGTTCGTATAAGAGTAAAGGATACAATTATTTTCATTCTATATACACCCTGAAATATTACTCTTGGTAGATGGCTGTTATGGTTACTTTGTTTATATTTTCGATCTTATAATTAAAGTGGAGAATGGTATGGTAAAGTGTCTCCTCAATAAGGCACAGCCCTGACAAAGAAAGTTTATTCACCCCTCTTAGAACCTTTAGTTACCATGAAAATATCAATCGTCAAAAAATAATTTCTAATGATTTTACAATTTCATCCAATTTTAAGAGGTAAAAATATAACAACAATATTTTTAATTACAGTACAGTAATATAAAATCGTATGTATTTTCATGTTGGAATGATTTTTATATTAATAATATCATTGGTTATATCATTTATGATCTTAACAAACATATTCCTAAACCACTGTATCATTAATTTTCAGTAATCTACAACTTTGATAATATCATATCCTACAGATATTTTTAATATGTTTCATTTTCACTATGGTTTAGTTGACGTTTTTTAATTGTTTATAGTACATTTTAAACCATTACAACCATTACTTTTTAATTGTTTATAATACATTTTAAACCATTACAACCATTACAATGTTTGTTAAGTAACAATGTTTTTACTAATCTGTGATGCCAAATGTCAGAAAAAATCAATATCAAAATATTTATATCAACTTAGAAATTTTTACATCATACTTAACTTATACGAGTATAGTTTAAAATTAATATTGCTTTTACTCGCAAACAAATCCGCAATAATCACGTTTGAAGGGAAATGGTTTATGGACATTGTGATACATGCTCCGTACCATTAAATAACAAATATCGCAGTTAAAAGGTGTTCTCAAACCTCACACCAACCACGATGAGCACCTTTGAACTCATCGTGGTTGGTCAAGCGTAATGTCGGCGTCCTAACGGTACCATACGCGGGATTGCCCGGGAAACCCCTCCTCTCACCCCTTACGACATTCTTAGAATTGGCCCTCCAAGTCGCCACTAAACAAAGGGCGCGTCCTTGGACGCGTCAAGTTGGCTACCAATCTGAAAATTGACAATATGTTGTTTAGTAAGTATTATAAGTTAGTCTATTGTCTCCAGATTTCTTTAACAATTAATATAATGTATAGTGCTGTGTGAGGACTCTTTGCCACACTCAACCTACATCAAAAACCTTTATATTAGTTTTAACTGCTTCAATGTAATTGGGTTTTTAACGTGTTTTAAAGCAAGAAAATAAAATAAAATAAAATATTTTAACAACAAAATTTACAACAATCCACCATCGAAAATACGTTAAAAAATCTTTGAAAAGATTATCCCTCTAAGTTGTCTTGGTCTTAAAATACCTACCTGGGTAGGTCGCCATTTCAAAGTAATGTATCTAATGTATGTCCGATTGCTCGTAATCTATTTCTTATTTCGTACGCTAGGGGGTTTTTGTGATCATTACTCCTCCTAAAATAATGGGCCAAATTTAATAATTTAGGTGTCGTTGGAAAAAGCTCGGTGTGTAGTTTTGCCGGAAATAAAATTTATAAAAATTAGTCTAAAGGGAATGGCCCTAGATGCCCTTAAAGTTTTGTATTTGTCCATAAGTTTAATATGAGAAAAGAAATTTCAAATAAATCAGTTGATGCAGTAAACAAAGTTTTCCAGCAAAGCCAAGTGTTATTACTGGAATTGAATCCATATTGAATATGTATACTGAATCACTGAAGAAGACAAGCATTCATTTATGAATTATATAGTAGAGTTATTTATAGTAGATTTAGTGAGTGAATTAAGTTCAGGTTAAGGTTAAAAAGGGTTATAATTTTGTAACAGAACCTTGAGTTACAGAATAATGTTTGCTAAAATAACGTAAACCCCACAATTTCGAAATATAACTTACTTCTTCATTGTCTAATTAAAAGCAACCCATTCAAAAATATGTTTGTTTTCTTATAACCCGTAATAATTATTGAAACTAATAATTTAAGTATGACAAATGCGCTTGGTTAACTCGACTGAGTTTACAATTTCCTTTTACTCAGAAGCAGTAAGTTACGAGTTACTTTGGGTCATTGACTCATTCTAACCAAGGATGAGTTTATGGTGATGGTTAATGTGAAGTTTGTTTGTCAGTAAAGACCTAAAAATGAAAATGTAGCAGCCGTATAACGCGCTAGAACAATTTAATTAAATGTAACTATTTAATCTGTATTACTGAAACTATAAAATAAATGTAAATTAATTTGGTACCTATTTAATTAAGTGAGATCTGTGGTTGTTGTAAGGATGATTCATATAGGCTACACTTGAACTAGATATAATTCAACCTAAATCAAATCATCTCCTGAAAGTTGATAAAGTATTCACCAAAAATATTGTTTGTAAAGAACTTTGGTAAATAATCTCAGTATTACTGGAAGTGACTGAATTTTAACCATATCATAAATTTTTTTTCTAGAATACCATTATTGTTTTTATCTAGAAGTCAATTCAATACACATGACAATTGCTCGATTGCGAGCAACGGGTTTACTAGTAATTCATAATTTCAACCAATTAATAACAATCCCCCATTAAGGAGATGTTAAAAAATTCTTTGAAGATTAAATTTTTTTCCGGAATAGCTTTTCTGCAATCAAATATACCTATATAATTTTTAGATCAAAGCAATAGTTCCTCACTTTTAGTGAAAAACTACTCTGACAGACTTACAGAATGAATAGTCAATTTTTTGAAAAATTGTCGGATATTTGTTTTTTTTTTACTTGAAATGCTCTAGATCTAAGGGTGCGTACAAGAACATTTTATAACTGACATAATATTTTGAGACCTCATGCAGAATCATGGTATAAATGAATTTTTTCGGATGAAGGACAGGGTTTTCTTTGCTTGAGCCTGTAAAAATGCTACCGTTAGTTATCTTTAGAAACAGTTTTTTATCTACAATAGATGTCAAGTGGTGGATGGGTACACTACTGCTGTTTTTATCTACGATTGATGTTATGTGGTGTATAGTCACACCACTAAACATCTATCGTAGACAACAACGGGTTTTCATCTCCCCAGAGTCCGTTAGGAGGTGAATAAATAAAAGAATGTAAAATTACAGACAACTAAGAGCAACAAATTTACTTAATTAACGCATGGACATAGGTCGGTCCTATTTTTCGATCGCGGTTGATGGTGACGAATCGCGAGCGTGTGTCACAGGGACATCAAAAGCAGGGCCTACCGCATCTAAATATCGTCTAAAGACCTTATCTAACGGATTGTTTGTTTTCCCATATTATTGGTCAGATATTTAGTGAGGAATTAAAACAAAATTATATTGTTTATGAACAAAATTATAACTCATAAAATTGAATCTAATTATTTGGAAAACAGAGAAAAAAAATTCCTGATACGTGTGAATATATGGTTGAAAGAAAGCTAATTATATATATATATATATCCTAGTTAAAAATACCCCCGTTGCAGCAGACCTGCATACTCAGCGAATTTCAAGTGCAAAACAACATATTTCGATCCAACATAGCGAGATCTGACATGTTTTTGTAAGCTCCATAAGAATAACATGGGTAATGAGTATGGAGGTTTACTGCTACAGGTATATTAAAACTGGGTGGTTTTAATTCAATATTTAGTAGATCTGAACTAGAAGAAGCCATTTACCAAGTTTAATCAAGATATGTTGAGAAATAAGCGAGATATAGAACCACAATTTTGCCTAGTTTACAATTTACGAACTGGTCTATTTATAAGGACGGTCTTATGAACGTAGCATTCAATAGTGCGGACGTTAATCCTCACTATAGGGAACACCGCGTCCACAAGCCATCGCTCATAACTATCCAAAATATTCGTGACCTCCAAGTAGGTGGATTACAGGATACGCCACCGTCCCATATCAGTCTCGGAATCTCGGTATCTCAGAGGGTTTTCCCACCCAAAGCTTAAAAAATAGGAAAGCTAGGTACAATAGGAAAACTTTCAATATCACTAACTTTGAAAACGAAACTGAAAGAATGTTTTAATTTATGGCCTTGTATTTTTAGTTTTCTTCGAGCAGTGACGGATATACACTTTTCTGTCGCCTTTAGCAAAATCGGCGTTCACCCCCCTCCGGCACCAAGCAGGAATTCTATCTAATTGCTAACGTGTCTTTAATGAGATAGATGAGCAATTATATCTCGAGCAACTGTATTACTGTCCGTGGGCCGTGGGTGGGTAGACGTAACGTATCGATCGCAGGTAGCTATACATTTGCAAACAATTCCGTAAAATTTGAGTATGCGTATTTACCAATTGCAGGAATAACTTTAAAATAAGCAAAGAGCCGTTTAATTTTATCGCGCGTATTTGCCGTTCTCAGGTATTTGACGCGGCAGTGGCGGAAGTAGGTTTGTGAAAATAAAACAATGAAAACCGGTCCTGACGTGGGGCGGGGTTGGGGGTGGGGATGGGGAGCCAGACAGCCATATTGCAATGTTTGTATCCTCTTTCTCTGAGTTGCGTCGTTGCGTGTTGTTTATATCGGTGATTAGACTAAACTTTTGTTATCTCCAGTGTAGAAATAATGTGATAGTTTGGTTAGTTTGTGGTTTGAAGTTTAAAGTTTTTAAGTAAGTGGAATTTTGTATCGGTTTATCTGAGACTTAAGCAACCAAATAAATCAACTCAACTGCCGAGGACTATGCTTCTGTGATCTGACTCTGACTAGGTGAGTATTTTTTAACTGACTCCTTGTATAACATAAATATTTATAAGTTGCCGTTAACAGTGGTTGTGTTGCCTGGCATTAGTAGTTGTGAATGGAAAGCCCAACATACACATAAATACCCTTATACTGCAGGGGGTTCTTATGCTTATGCATGCTAAACTTAGTGAAAAAATTTGAAGACAAACAACAGATAACTTAAGTTATACAGGGTGTTCTTTTAAAACGCAACCCAAAACTTTATTTTATCAGTGAATGATTAGTCCCCCCAAGATCCCCGGATTTGACCCCATTATATTACTTTCTTTGGGGATATATAAAAAGATTGGCCCAGAATACAATTCACAGAATATTTAGCAACTCAAATCAAACATAGGCCTAGGCCTAACAAATTTAATACAAGAAATTCAAAGAGGTACTCTGCAAAATGTATTCAGGAATTTGATGGAGAGAACACAGCTCTGAATAAATGTCAATAGCAATTTTGTTTGAACACACAATATTATAAGCTAAATGTGATCAAACTTAAATAATAGGTTGTATAAAATGCAAAGATAACCAAAACAATACCCACCTCAAACTTTATATGTGCATTATTCAATCTTAAAAATGGGTTGTGTTTAAAAAAAACACACTGTATTTTAAAACTTGGTTTATCTGTATTAATTAGTTTTTTGTTATTGCTGATGTTGCAATTTTACTAAGTTACATATTTTTTTAGCAGGCCTAGGCCTACTCATTGTTTTGTGACTTGGTGATGCTCATTGATGTGGTACATCAATAAGTGATGCCATCACAGTTTTTGACTTGGCATAGGCCCTACTGTAAAATATTTATTCTACGACAATAAAGAATTATTTTGATTTAGGCTTTAGGTTATAATTTATAGTTTTAATCATAATTACTTTAAGCAACTTTATATTCCCATATTTATTTATTCATTTATTTATTTATATACCGGTACAGTATTTTATATTTACAATAAACATAATTTACTCCAAGTATTCTAAAGATTGATAAATATGGTAGGATCCTTATTAACGTTGCACATCTGCAGTTATCAATCTTTTTACCTTGGTATGTGCTGTGTATCATGTGATGGACGGGACAGATTTTAAGTCTTCTATAAAACAACGTGTATTCAAAATAAAAATACAGTTAGACTTTATTTTGATAAACCTTATTAAAGTAGGTAGGCCTACCTTGGCACAATAAATGTTATATTATGTTAATGCTATTTTGTAAGCCAGCACTCTCAGCAGAAAGAAAATTGGATGTTTTTTTATGATGCACGGGATACAATGAGGTGTGTTTGGAAAATTTTTGTTTTAAGTGACTATAACAACTTCAAACATCCATTTTATTTGATTAGTGTGTTGCTCTGAGACAAAGCAATAATGTAATTATATCTTTTTGTGAAAGTATTCCAATATAGCCCAACCAAATAAAAATATACATTTAAATCGGAATAATTTTTCTGAGTGATTGGTGTTTACTTTAAGATTGGTTAATTTTGCAAGCTAGGCTATTTTTTCATGATGTGGAGGAAAAGTAATATTTTTTATCATAATTATTAATATATTTTAATAACAATACACCCATTTCAGTACATGTTCTATAACATTACTTTCAAAAACATCATGTCAGTTTCACTTTCCAGAGAATCACCCAAAATCACATATATATATCTATTACCTATGCCTGTATAGTCCCACCTTAAATTGAGAACCGGAACTTAATTTTTTTACTAAGTTGGATTAAGTGCAGGGGTTAATTTCAGCCAGAGCACAGCTCCGGTACTTTTTAGGAAACCGGAGCTCACTGGAGCGCGGTTTCTCAACTCACCGGTACGGCTCCGGACCCTTTTTCAGGCCGGCCTCGTAATTTATTAATACTCTTTAAAAAGTGATTTTATTAAAGTGTACAACTCTTTCTAATTTGGAAATGCTCTAAGTCAATTTAACAACTCTATTTTTCTTTACATCGTTTCACGCAAGGTAATAGATGGCAGTTTTTTAACCGGCATTATGGATACTGATCACTTGATAAAGTCAAAGCAAGTGAAGGTGGAAGTTTACAACTATCTTCAATCAAGGGCAAATCCAATCCAGGCCAATACGAGCGTGTACTGGGTGTGTTCAGCATTACCGTACTCATTTCTACATCGATCTTATAAGGCCTCTTGCGCAAATAGTTCGTCAAATGTTTGGACAAATCAGTTGCGCCCTTGTTCGACAATAGTAAATTCCCACCGAGTCGTGAAAGATCACAACCTTCACGACCACTATGGCATCACGTACACTCTATCCACGGCAGGACAAACCTAGCTATCGCTTTCGTGTGGTCCAAATTGTTAACCTGTGGTCATAAACGTTAAAAAGGCATCAAATTTAATCGCAATTAAAAAAAAATCCGGGGGAGGGCCCCTGGACCCCCCCTTCTGCTGGGGAGTTTTCCATACCCTCCCGGCGGCCACTCGTGTTGATATTCCAATATAGCCCAACCAAATAAAAATATACATTTAAATCGGAATAATTTTTTTGAGTGATTGGTGTAATTTATTAATACATCATAATTAATATTAATAATTAATATTTATTAATACATCACTTCTGTATATTGATATTCCCAGGATTTTCAATCGTGTCATTTTTTTCATTTTTGCAAAACATTCCAATATTTTAATTAGGCCTACTTTTATTGTTTCATTGCAGGCCAGACTTCTGATCAATATAAAGGGAAACTCCTCATCTTACCTCAAGCCTAATTAGGAAGCTGATATAAACGAAGGTGTTGCAGAGGAATATACTTTGACGGGGAGAGTTACGACAGGTGTTGGCAAAAAACCTTTCAATAGGCTGCAGACCTTCACCTTCCCATTAATAAATGGTAACTATTTCGTTAATTTGACTTTAAATATGAATTGCAAAATGCATAATGTGTTTAACACGTTAGCTGCCAAGCATAAGTTATTTTTGTTCTGATTGGTACCTTATAAGTATCCACACACCTTTTTAGTTGAAATTTCAGTTATGGTACCTATGTGATTTTTTTGTACTCTTTGAGGTTAGTTATAACTTATATGATGACTTTTAACGAAATAAATCAAATTAGCCTATATGTAAAAAATTTGGTGACCGATCAGGTCGCTATGAAATTTTCACATGCAACTTATTACGATGACTGCCATGATCTGACATCGACAAAAAGATGGTTTGCTCCACGATCGCTATTTTAGATCGTAACGTGCATTGTTGTCATGGTTCTTCAGACTAACTGGATTTTTGGTTGTACACATCAGCACTCCGGCGCATTGATGTGGATAATCCGTAGCTGTATACAATAATGGCTTGTTTACATCACCTAAATTATATCTCCCCACTTTTTTGCAGAAGTCTATTTCTGGAGATTTAAGGATGGAGAAGAGAGCAAACTTCGCAAAGGAATAAGTGGTTGGCTGATGCAGACAAAATTTAGGAAGTTAAGAAGGTTAGTACTAAAAATTATGGATAGTAAGGTTAGTATTTTTTATGGATTGTAAAACAGAATGTAATGTTGAACATCCTATGTTGAAATATTTTTTAATTCAAGTGGGAAAGTTATACTCAATGTCAGATTTATAATTGCACTCGTGACAATCCACACTTGTTGAAGCTCTTAGCGAAACTATCTGTGTAGCCCCACATTTTGTGTTTGGAGAAACTCTGTAATTTTAGAATTTATTTGATTATTAATAAATTTAAAATATTGGATTGAAAAGGGGGATTTCAATTTGAAGTATCTTCAGAGGCGTCAAGTGAACCGAATATTTGAGGGGGCCTTACCAACCACCATGAGGTCTGGGGAGTACGGAATACTCCCCATAGGCCTACTAGCAGAGGGTCCGGAAAATTCTTGTTTTTCCATACTTAAAAGCTAATAGTTACATAATTTACTATGTAAAAAAATCGATTAAACTAGACTAACCTGACTTAACTTCACAGAGAGTGGAACTACTTTCTTGTCAGCTGATATAGTATTTATTTAACCATTATAAAATAAATGCAACATATTTTTATAAAATTGATGAAAATAAAAGAAAAAGTTTACAAAATCACATCTACACTAGTTTAAGTTGCCAATTAAAAGGAATCAACTTTTACGGAGGATTTAATTTAATCTTAAAAAATATTACCTAAGTGGGCAGGATTTGAACCCGTACCTCCAACATGGTAATCTCATGTCATACTAATTTAACGATCAGCTGAGTATAGAGGTGCAAAAGTATATTTCTAATGTCTTTTCAATATAAGTAGTCATTTTGAAACAAGTTTATAACTTCAGTTTGCAAATAAAAATGTACCAGGTGTTTCCTAACTCTCAATAGACCACTTGTGGATTTGTTTTCTTGTATCAAGATAAACATTTATGCGAAACTTTCATATGCCTAATTATTATGATCGTCGACTGCCATGATCTGATAACGACAAAGATGGTTTGTTCCAAGATCACTTTTTTTACATTTTAACATGCATTGTTGCCTTGGTTCTTCAGACTAACTGGGTTTTTTGTTATACACATCAGGACTCTGGAACATTAATGTGGAAAATCCATAGTGTGCTGTTTACAATCATGGCTTGTTTACATCACCTAAATAATATTTCCTTACTTTTTTGCAGAAATCTGTTTCAAGAGGTTCAAAGATGGGGAGCAAGGCAAACTCCGAGAAGGAATCAGCGAATGGCTTATGCAGGCCAAGTTTAGGAAGTTAAGAAGGTTAGCATTGAACTTAAAAATTATTGCATTTTTGCTATGAATTCTAAAACATAATCTTATGTTGAACATACGATGTTGAAATACATTTTAATTCAAGCGAGACAATTGCACACAGTGCCGGATTTATATTTGCAAATTTTTACACTTGTCACAATCCACACTTGTTGAGGCTCTTAGCCAATTAAAGTGCAGTGCAAGTGCCAATGTGCAGTTAATTAATATGTGCAGCCCCCCATTTTGTGTTTGAAGAAACTCTGTAATTATAGAATTTATTTGATTATCAATAAAATTTAAAATATTGGATTGAAAATGGTGATTTCAATTTGAACTATCTTTAAAATGTACAAAAAACAACTTGCTTTGTACTTTTTGCGGCCCTCTCTCAGCCCGAAGCCCTACCTAGCCCAGCCAGTAAAGATTTCATAAAATATAATCGATCCTTACTCTCTCCTTGTTATTTTTATTCATTACTTTTGTTAAAAAAATAACATATTTTCCATTCTGAAATGAACGCAAACTTACTAATTCTTAGCAAAGTTAATCTCTTAGAGGAAGTTTTTCAGTGTGCATTGGGAATCAAAAGTAACTATAAAACTTCTTATTACAGTACACTCCCGATTATCCGAGGTCTTCGGGACCAAGGCTACCTCGGATAACAGGAACCTCGGAAAATACGGAGTTCACGTGTATTTTGAGGTTGGGCTGCAATAGGACCGCTTCAAAATATTTTATTAGATACAGTATAGGATTTACCGATAAATACGACAATGAAAGTCCTTTCGAGTTGCAAGTATTAGAATTTTAAAGAAAGACACTTGTTTCACACATTATTATAACGCTTAGTAAGAAAATAAAAACGTATAATTAAGCTTAGAGCTGCCTCGGATAACCCGGAGTCTCAGATAACAGGGGCTCGGATAATTGAGAGTGTACTGTATTACATTTGCAATGTGTTTTTTTCAAAGAATTTATGCTGCTTTTTGTTTTAACTGAAAGTAACAGACATCTTGTCGCTAAGTTAGTTTTCTGTTTATTGTCAATATTTTTAGTACAGATTTTCGGTCACTTTCCTAAGTTATGCCGAAAATAGGTAAACCTTTATAAACCAAACACACTGTTATGCTCAAAGTAACAACTGTAATCATAATAACATTGCATCAAACAAACTATTTATCCCTAACATATAGATACAGGGTGTCTACTGGTGCTGGAAATACTGGAATTATACTGGAATTTTATTTTGGTACTGGAAATATACTGGAATTTCGTATTTGGTAGTGGAATTTAGTTGAAAACAAGTGATAAAATCCATTTAAAATAATTTGGTTCCATACATTCAAAACCTAAATTAAACCACTTGTAATTCTGTTCAATTACTAAACATCCTTAATCAGATTTAAAATTTTATATGTTGTCATTTTTATTAAGATTGAACATGTTCTCAACATTTCTAACATTGATTATGTATTGGTTTTAAATTCTACTTCTTCTATTATGTAAGTCAGGAGAAGAAGTAAAGCTGAGTGTGTTTGAAACTTATCAGTTTTGGCGAATTTCCGCTATAGGGAAGGAGCTGTTACCGTAGTTCTCATGGTAAGACTTAAGCTCGAGATCATCATAACTTTTTGTTTTGAGGTCCTCAGATGCCAAAAACACCATTCGTCATTTTCTTTAATACACACACACACACACACACACACACACACACACACACACACACACACACACACACACACACACACACACACCGGGTGTCCCATAATAGTCCTCCCCCTACCTTTCTCCTCAATTTTTTTTCGAATATCGATCCCACACCACCCCGGAACATTGTTGGGTAGTTAATACTTCATTTTGAGTGGATACCCAATTTTGGCCGCCATATTGGATCCAAAATATTTTTTCAAATGTTAAAGTTGTGCTGTGACCCATTATTACAAGCTAGATTTTTGCATTGGTTAGGTAAATATTAAGCGATACCCCTAAGTTAGGTAAATAGTGAGCGATACTGGAATTTAGGAAAAAGTTGTACTGGAAATACTGGAATTTTAAAATCAGATGTCATTACACACCCTGAGATAGAAGAGCACTGACCTGTATACATTGTCGGAACATAAAAAACTCATAAATAGGCTCATAAAAAGTTATAACGGTTGAAATGATCAGATTTAAGAGTGCATTATTTAGAATTAATTACATCTGTTTGAAATATCAAGCTGTATTTTTTAAAGAAATAACAAATTTTTTTAATCCTAGGGAATTACAATCAGTATGCACAGTTGTGAGGGAGCATATTTTTAGTTTAAAGGGTATTTTAGTTTGAAACCCAAAATTTTGGGCAGTATCCAAAAATGGCGATTGTGGGGATGTTCCGTTCATTCCCTAGACAGTTGTATCAATCAGATTATAGATAATAATAGCTCTGCCATGTACTGAAAGTAAATTTGGTGATTGCTGCGGCTGCCATAGTACAAAATGACCTCAAGACAATGTACTGCGTTCAGTAAAATCACATTTTTATTGATAAATCCATTATATTTTGTCCTGAAAACTAACAGAGGGCTTAAATATTTATATATATTTTTAAAATCATTTAATAACATCAGGACTAACATGACAAATTTTGGGCCCTCAAAACCTTACTATTCCATAAGAAATTTGCCAACGGCAACCTCCATTCTTTGTATTAATTTTTGCTATTTGACTAAATGTTTATTTTACAGGGAGAAGAAAGAGGAGAAGAGAACATTGGAGTTGGATGGAAACGATAACGTTTGAAACAATTGAAGAACCCTACACAAAAAAACGGCATTGTATCGATAGTTAAAATAAAAATTTGGATTTGTGAAAATATATTAATTGTATTTTTTTAACCTGAATTTTTTCCGAAGTAAGGATACACTTTTTCCAGTAGTAAGGAATAAGATAGTGAAATTTCGTAGATTTGACTAAGTTTTATATTTTGTAAAGAGTGATTTATTTATAAAAAATCTTAATTTAGGCCCAAAATTCCAATCAAATTTATGCTTTTATAGTGTTATTTTCTTTGATCTGAAAAGGTACAAAAGTGTGAATTGTTATAACTGACATTATCGGTTATGTTTCACATTTTTAGATTTCCTTTGCAAATAAACTAATTAAACACACTTATTTATTATTATTATTATTTTCTAGAAATTTCTTATTCATGCCAAAATGGCAACCCATTAGACACATGTTAATTTTATTATTTAAACATTAATAATTTTTCATGAACAGATAAAATGGTTAGTTGCTACTAACTCTGCATTTTTGTATCATGCAGTTTTTAGTTTTGTTGTATTATGTATTTTTTGTGATATATTTGTAAAACTTTCAAGCAAATTGCAAACTAATAAGTTTAACGAAGCTTAGCACAATGCTTGGCATAATCTTAGCACAATGCTTAGCATAATCTTTGCACAGTGCTTAGCACATTCTTAGCACAATGCTTAGCATAATCTTAGCACAATGCTTAGCATAACCTTAGCACAATGCTTAACATAATCTTAGCACAATGCTTAGCATAATCTTAGCACAATGCTTAGCATAATCTTAGCACAATGCTTAGCAGAATACTTAGCACAAATCTTAGCCTAATGCTTAGCACAATCTTTGCCCAATGCTTAGCACAATCTTTGCCTAATGCTTAGCACAATCTTTGCACAATGCTTAGCATATGCTAAGCTTAGCAATGCGAAACCTATGTTAAAGCTTTGTATTAAGCTTAATTTTCCCTTTGCCTGTAAGCTTAAAAAATGGTTTGCATGCGTAAACTCGTAAGCTTACCAATAGGTTATATTAGTCTTAGTTTAACCTTTTACCTTTGCCATTGCAAGCCTAATTAAAAGCTTAGAGCTTTGCATGGGCAAGCTTTGGGCTAAGGAAAATCAAAGCTTAATGTGCTATCTGGGATGGCTTCTCCCCGGTATGAATTAAAAGATGAGTCTTTAATCTGTACCTTTTGATAGAACATTTGCATATTGGGCAAGAAAGTAGGCTTTCTAAGGGCATGTTTATTTATTGCGAGTCACGTCGCCCGCACTCCGCTTGCAAAAGAAGTTTTATGCGCTGGTAAACCAAAATCATCAAACTATATTTCACCAGGTAAAATGTCTGCTCTTGTTGATCGGTTGTTTTACACCTGAAAATAAAACAAAGTTTAAAATTAGCGCATAAAGACTGTGGGTACTGGTTACTTAATTTAACAAAGGGTGAAACAAAAGCATAAATAGCGATGGAATTCTTATATTATTATTATTAGCGAATTTCCTGTTGATAACGAGCTATTTGTTCAAAATTAGGTGCTCCTTTACATGAACGCTTTGCTTCATTTGAAGCAGAACAACTTGAAATAAGGCAAGGCCTGTATAAATAATTAATATGTAAAAATGTTTGTGTTGGTATAAAGTTACTTAAAGGAGCATTCAAAAATTTGTTACTACCCTACAATTAAATTCCATTCAATTCAATTTATTTGCTTCAAATTGGTTCATACAGTTTGCTGAAATTTAGCGGTGAACATATGATATGTCAATTCATTAAACAATCTTAGGAACTATCAACATACAAGTAATAAATAGTCTATGATCCTGAGGCTAAAAACTCTTTCATCCTATACGGTCATATTTAAATCAATTTATTAGGTTTATTTTATATATTATATTATTTATATTATTTATTTTATTTCTCTCTTAAAGGTGTTAATACTTATATTTTCGTCTCTCAAAAATGGCGATAGTTTATAGTAGAGATGACATAATACACACTGAAAAATATCGCGCAAACGAAACCGCGCGATATGATCTTCTCTCTTGTTAGTTATCAAGAGATGTGATGTCTAAATTAAGCTTATTGTAATGGTGCACTTTTATCTATTGTATTATTATTTTTGTCTTCTCACGCTGAGGTTTGTGGTTTCATTTCAAATGATGAACAAAATCCTATATGTAAAGTAAATACGTAGAGTATTTTTATTTATTTTGATCACCAAGTTCTTTTATTTTGTTCACGTTATTATTAACCTGTATGGATTAATAATAGGGCCCCTTTATGATATAAACTTAATCTATGGCTTGGATTTGATAAAATCGATTTATGCCGTGTATTATAACTGTGAGTCCTTTTACAATTTTCAAACAAGGTTAAGTTATTTCTTATAAATAATGCCAAGTTTAGGATATATAATGCAGGAAGGGTTAAAAGACAGGACTACATGATTCTCTGGGACAAATGCCTGCTATAATTTATAATTCTTATGGCTCTTTTCTGTTGCTTAAAAATCTTTTCTGTTGAAGGCGAGTTAGCCCAAAAAGAATGCCATATCTTAGATCTGAAAGAAAATAGCGTAATAAACCAAAATTATTGCTTAATTATTTACTATAGTTACTAGTCATCTGCACTCAACTTACAAAAGAAGTTTTAAGCTGGTAAAGCAAAATTATCAAACTATTTCACCGGTTAAAAATTCTACACCTATCCATTGGTTGTTTTACACCTGGAAATAAAACAAAGTTTAAAATTAACGCAAAAAAGACTATGGCTACTTAGTTTACCGAAAGGGAAAACAAAAGCAAAAATATCGATTGTCATTAGAACTTCTATTAGGAGCTTAGAAACCAAAGGGTACAAGTGACATTTTGTGGCTTTTGACAAAACAACGATCAAAGTTTTGCTTTGACCCAATCTCAAAATTTTTTACAGAAAAGTCTACTGTGTGTCCCAAAAGTCCCGGAACGGTTTAATATCTTTTAAAGTAAGCCAGATATCAAAACAATATTTTTCATACCTTTTAGTACTAAAAATAACTACTTTTTGATGTATGTGTAATTTCTACCCCTGCCCCCAAAATTGGATTTTGGGGGGGTAGCCCCAAAATTTTAAATGTAAACCCCCATCGTGCGACTGCTTATTTTAAAGGGCTTGTTAAAAGAAAGACAATGCCGCAAACCGGAGGTCGATATCATCCTCCAGTCCAAAATGGCGGCCATTCAAAAATTTAAAAATGCTGTGTGTCAATTAAAATTGAGTATTTTCTGTGTTCAGCAATTCACATTTGAATCTAATAAGAACCACCAGAACACATATTAACTACTTTAAAGATACAAAAATAATAATTTCTTGTTGTCATTATCAAGGCTTAACCCTCCAAAATGGTTTTGGGGGGTGGGGGTTTGTCCAACCAATTCAATATCAACTCACATCGTGTGACCACTCGTTTTAATATGCTGAATGTGTAAAAAAAATAAGCCAAAGCTTGTTTTAATGAAATTTCAAAAAAGTTACCTAATACTTATAAATTTTGGGACACACAGTATAATTAGTGTTAATTCGACCTACTGTTACCAAACTACTTAACCCCTAAATTAAGTCCAAAGGTTATGTATCCAAGATAATGTTATTTATCTTACTTTGAACAGAATTTTACATATTTTATTTAATTACCTGTTACCTCCTTACACTCCTGTAAGGAGGTAACAGGAGTGTACCTCCTCCTCCTCCTGTTTTACACTTTTTTTACCTGTTACCTCCTGTGTCCGCCTCGTTGACAAAAAAAAAATGGCAAGAGACCCGTCATCTAAAGTTAAAGTCATCTTATTCTATTTCAGTTTTATTTCAGTCTTCCATCAGTCTTCAAGACGACGTCAATCAGGTGAAATGATTGATTTCCAGACTTTGAAGGAAATCCCAGAGCTGTTTTTGAGATAATTATGCAAGCAAGCAGGCACGGAAGATAACATTGTCACGTAAGAGTATAGGATTTTATCCAGTACAGAAACGCCATATACACTTTTAGCGAATTTCCCCTATAGGGAAGAGGCTATTACCGTAGGTCTCATGGTAAGACCTAAGCCCGAGACCATGATAACTTTTCGTTTTGGGGCCCCCAGAAGCAAAAAACACCATTCGTTCAAATTTCTAGATATATATATATCTATATATATAATTTCACACAAAGATCGCCTGTTCAAGTAAACTTGTCATTTCTTATATATTATGTAAACAATATCTTTGCTTAAGGCTTGATATAGGGACCCTTTTGGGCCTCTGGGAATGAACCCATTTGAGTTAGTAGTTGGACTCATTTCCCACAGATTGAAGCACATGTAAAATAAACAGTGTCAGCAAACTGCGGATACGGATACGCGATGCGGATGTAGATACACGACCAGCAAGGACAATGGCATGTAAGTGTATTTAGAAAATAGTGTGACGTGTTTGAAATTTGGATTTCAACAAAAAGGATTGACTGAGCGACTGGTCTATGCAACTTACAATAAAAGGTGAAAGTAGCCCAAGAAGTAGTAGGAATTTGTAAAAATTCAATATATTTTAATGTATAGGTCTAATATGACGAATTTAAACATCCTTGATTACCTTGGTTTAATTTCCTGCTTAACCAAAATATAAAGCCACCAACGGAGGCAGCATTTTGAAGGATCTCAAAATGTCAATAAGTGTATTTTTATGAATTTTGATTAAAAAATTTACATATTAATTTTGTTGAATATAAATAAATTCATCATGACATCCCCAGCAATTAATTAATTAACTTTGCTTAACGGAAACTAATCAATTTTAGTTTTAGCTTTAATATGTTGAATTTTGAAAGTACCCTGCAGAATAAGTAATTTAGTGTGAAACTTATTATTAACATCTCACTTTGACAAATTCATAGGTTGACCCTTTTAATATTAATTACACACTTGAATATTAATTAATTGGTACTAGAGACGGCCTCTGCACTAGGTCGTTGAGATGTCGAATTATTAAAAGTCATAATTGCTATAAGATGTTACATTATTTTATTTTATTTATATTTATAAAATTAATTTTTATAACTTTCTATTATAATTGAAAATAATTTAAAAAATGTTAATTAAGGTATATTGTAATAATTGTACCAATAAAAGTTCTAATAAGTGTTGTAGAATATGTGTGCTAAAAGTTCCTAATTGTTATTGTTGTTTAAAATCTTTCAGAAATTACACAACTTGGAAGTTTTAATGTTAAACTTACTTTACCTGAAAAATGATGTATTTGTATGACCAATAAATATGTTCCAATTATTTAATCACTTTAAAAATCAAACTTCAAGTAATTTTGCCTGTTATCATTAGTTAATAAACATTACATAGTCTTAGGCATTCTTTGACATAAGTAAGTACCTTAATGATAATGGTAAGACCACACGGTTCAGGGCACAGACATCACACTTTCAAACTCAGCTCAGTCTGACTGAAGTCTGGAAAGTGAAAACAAAACAGTGAAAATAAAAGTAAGACTGACACAGTCTCCAGAAAGGGCCTTGCCCTTGGTCTTCAGCATGTCCAAAGAAGGAAGCGCCCCAAAACCTGTCCTCCCAGGGCAGTCCTCACAGACTCACAGGTGCAACAATGGATCACACTAATCATGAAAACTGGATTGGTTTGATTTCGAGAACCTGCAGTCTAGAAAACCATCTAAAAGTTCATCCAACAGTAACGAAATTATATATTCCATGAAATAACAAGCGTAATAAATTAAAAAATTTTATTGTTGGTTATCACTTTAAATTTATTAAATCTTTGTTTTAAAAGTCCTTTACAATTTTAAATCCGTTCTGAATATGTTTATGGCAAATATTTCTCGTTTAGTTTTTCCATATAGGCTACAATATTTTAACCCTTGAGCGGGCGCTTCACCGGCAAAACGCGAGCGGGCGCATGCGGAGTTTTACTCCGCAACACTATATTGCACAAATTTAACCCATTTTACTTGTTTTATAACGAAATATTGTATTTAAATGTTGACAAACTGCATTAGGAATCACATTTCATCGTCGATGCAATTAATTGTTTAATTTAATAGGTGTAATATTTTAATTGAACATAGTAAGTAATTTTCTAGTATAAAATATGTATTAATTTTTATTTACATTTTTGGACTTTTCCTTTCGCTTCTCTTTTCCGAAATCGAAAGGAAAAGTCCAACAAATTTGATAATAATTACAAATCCTTCGCTATTATGAATTTTTAAAATAGCTATCACTGTCTGTATAACGGGAAAGGGCACTCCGCAAACTGAGATGGCATCTCTGAATTGCAAATAACGAGGTACCAAGGGGGGGAATAGGGGTATAAATAGCTTTAGGAGATTCCTGGAATGAGGGGCGTAAAGTATGGAGCCGGACACGACCGCCGACACCCATTATGTCTGTTTATTTTAACATAAAAAACACGTGCTGAGGAAAACTCCGTGTGCGCCCGCTCGAGGGTTAATGAGCTTAACTCGAAAATTAGTCTTTATAAATGCATTTATATGAGCCACTTTGGGCTTTTATGCACATTCAGTCAAAATGTATGCATTAGTAGTATAAATTAATTAGGTTACAACTCATCCTTATTGGTTTGTAAATATAAATAAATAAATAAATATCTTTAATTATAAGTACAGGTAGGTGACTCTTATATTTTCTTCTTAATTCTAATTAATTATTGTTGTTCAAGATGGCGTCATTATAATTAGTGTGATACTAGCCTATTTAATATTTAAATTTGAAATAAAAGAATGGTAATCTGTTACAAAACTATTATTTATTCAACAATAACAATAAATATGAATATCAAAATTGAACTCTAGGGGGACGTACAAGGATTATTACAGTGGATGGGGTTAGATAAAATTACTTATGCTAATTGGATTAATATGGTACAATTTAAGGGCATTAGCTCAGTTCTTGAGAAGCATGATCTCTTCACATAGGGTTCTGGGAATCGTGCGGGCATGACATTGAAAAATTAATTTGTTTGAATATCACAATCATAAATACTTTTAAATAGAATAAATAATTTTGATAATAATATAAATTGCCAATTCTGATCTCTTTTTATATTTAATTAAATCAAGTCTTTGTTTGAAAGTCTGTTCCTCTTCAACAATGGTTGGTGAAGTAAATTTTGGATGGGTCTTACCAAGAGTTTATCTCTTCACCCTGATCTTTTCTTCAGATAGATAAATTTGGCCACTTAAAGGGGAATCAACTAAGATCAGGTTTACCGCTGGCTAACCAAAAAAAATCTACTAATTAAGGGGGATGAAATTTAAAATTGGAACGAGGTCCAGGTACAATGAAGTTAACACTTGGCCATCTCTCTCTGGAATAGAAGCTGGAGTCCTTTACAATGGTTCCACTTTTCACTTTAACAATGTAACACATGGTTCACTAACTTGGTCTTTGGTAAACACTTCACTGAATTATTAGAGATCAAATTTTGAAAAACATGCTATATAAAATAGATAATTTGAGATAGCGTTCCCTGACCCATAAATATAAATTATATTAAATTATGAATACAGCTGATCTAACTTAACTTATCTAAAATTTTTATGGTAGATGGTAATAAATTAATGAATGATTTTAGGAAAATAACATTATCAAATAATTTATATTAACTGAGTGATATACTAGGTTGACATATTATATACAAATAATTATTAAGCTGTGTGTTTGTTTATTTATATGGGTGTTCATTTATGAAATTTAAATGTAAATGTTTGTGAACTATTACAAGGTTCTAGGGCACATAGGTATTATGTCATGAAATTTATTTTACCTCAAAGGTTCAATTTAAATAATACTTGATTTATTCAGTCAAGTACCTACTGTATTCGTATAATTTATATAAAATCAATTGTGTGATATCTTTGAATATAGCTCCATCAAATTATAAAAGCATTCTTCAATAAGAAACTTTCATTTAATTTTTAGTTTTTGAATTGATATATAGTTCCTCTTCAAGCTGTTCTCAAGCCAAAATAAGACAAAATTTGTATGAAGAATAATGCTAATGGAGTTTAGGGGGAATTTCAAACAAAAGTACCTAAGTATTAAAATGTTAGTGATAATTAAAAGGGATAATGTAGTTTTTAGCTTATAATTACTGTTTGTAAAGGGTTGGACTAGATTGAAAATACAGCTAAGGAAACCTCCAAGGTAATAGGTATTTGGTGAATTTAAGAGATGTACATGTACATACCTTCTTCTCCAAAAGATGGTGTGACCTTTTCAATTAGTTTCAATTTAAATTTTATGTTATTTTTTGTATATACAAGTGCCATTATCAACTAGTTTGTTCTTTTTAGCGAATTTCTCCTAAGGGGAAGAAGCTGTTACCGTAGTACTCATGGTAAGACCTAAGATCCAGACCATGATATTTTTTAGTTTTGGGGTCCCCAGAGGCAAAAAACACCATTCGTTCGAATATATATATATAGGCCTATATATGTCTGTTAACACGATAGCAGCCGTGAATATGGCCCGATCTTAATGAAATTTGGTACAGACATGTAAAGTGGCAATCACTCGGAAGGGTTCGTGAACCAGCCCGATCGAACATTCCAAACTGGAAAATTGATGGCTCATCTCTATTCTGAACAAGATAAGTAGAACATAATTTATGAGCGACAATCAGGAGATGGAGATGATCATTTAATCAATTTGTCAGGTAATCAATCGGTCATGAAAGGATAACAAATCAATTTTTTATATCGATCGCAGGTACTTACCGATTGGAGGTCCTATCACTGTGAAATACACGAGGGGCCGTTAAAGACCTGTGAACTAAAGGCAATGACACAAAGGCTGTAAAAAACAATCGCACAAACTTACCGGACGCCAGTAAATAATGGGTGCCCAAATTTACCGACTGCAAACAAGTGGGGAAAAACATATTTCATGTAAGACACAAGTAATTGTGAGTGATCACTGCCAGCACAAGCTTACTATCTGCCGAAATGTTTAGCTGCGATTAAGATTTTATGTCGCCTCCCTCCTCTCCGGATAACCGACGTTTCGAAGTTTCAGAAACCGGGCCACGTATAACCAACGTTCTAGGGGTTGTCTATGAATTACGTGCTTTTGGGCCATTTTCGGCTCCTCCCTAAAATCATCCTATTGTCACAATCCGCGTTCCCCCCCCCCCACCATAAAAAATAATGTTATACTTTAATTAAGTAAAATGATTCAGTTTTAACGAAAACCCTACATAAGGTTTCTTGTAAAGGGTTGTTAAAAACATCAAATTAAGTTTTAAACCCTTTCTTGTGCTAATTTCATTCATTCATTCATTCATTGTTAATCAAAAATTTAAATCAGAACTTGTAAAAACGATTACATGCTTTCCGATGAATTTTCTAAGCTGAAAATATTTATTGTTTATTTTGTTTCATTTATAACAAATGACTGGAACGTTCTTATCTAAATTGGTCATAAAAAATAATTTTAAAAATGACGTTATCTCAACGTTCACCCCCTCCTCCCCCATGCACATCATCCCACTATAATTTTTAATCTGGACCCCTCCCCTTATTTTCAGATGACGTAACTTATGGACAGTCCGGTACAATACCAAATTTAGGAACTAAGGATGAATAAAAGTGATTGCAGGAAGATAAATTTTGTAATTAAAAAACAGCAAGGTGTCACTATAGTTTTGAACTGGCTTCTACTTCATCTTGTGGTTGAGTGGAAGAAGCTGCACTTTTATCTTCTACCGCTTCCACTCTCACTTCCAAGCTGCTCCTTCCAGGTATTGACTTCTTTGGAACTTCTGGAGCTGGGATATGGTCAACATTTTATTATTTAAAATTATTTATTTGGGTATTTATTTACAGGTGCATCATTTTTTTCAAGAAACATAGAATATGGGACAATATGATGACATGATTAAAGTAAAATACTATATGAAGAAAATGAATTGATAAATATTTTTATTCAGTCAAAGGACATATAAATGCAATAAACATTTTCATTTTTCAGATAATCCTATACACAATTGGCAGTACAACAGTAGGCCTACATGAAAGAACATGCTATATAGTTAAATTTTGCTGTTTTTTTACTGTCCTTTGTTGTGTTTGAAGTTGTGAAAGCTTTGAATGAACTGTCATTAAAGTTTTTAAATGAGAGGGCGTAAAACTAACATGTTGCACAGCCTTGAGACGCTTGTTGCAGCATCAATATAGTAGGGGCTAGGTTCGCAATCACTATCTAGGCAATAGGGTAGACCGAGAAAATACCGATACCTTAAGACAATTTAAATTTTATTTCCAAGTAGGGGTGCCCAGCCCCCCCAAGGGCAATGGCGCATGCCCCCCCCCCCAAACCAAGCCTAATGCCCCCCCCAAAGCATGACAACCACCCCCACCCTTCAATTTCTAACATTAGTTAGCATGTCAATAAAACACACACACTTTATATCCTCCCCTATCAAAGGGTATTATTGCGTTTTGTAAGCATCAAGTAATAAAGTGATAAAGCATACAATAATAAAGCATTGGTAATAAAGTGATGTGACTTCAATATATAAAACATATGTATTTATAAGTAAGTCTAGTTCCAATAGCGTCAATAAAAAAGTCACAAATATGTTGCTAGTTAATGCAAATAATGAAGTTTTTTTTTACAGTATGTGATACTAGTGATACAATACAAATAAGCAGTGTTGTAATATATTTCACAAAAATGGCTGAAAATGAAAATGAGGTTTTGCAGGCTCGAGATCGGGTTTCAAGCAAATAAATGATCAGCTGACTTGGCCGAAAGTTTTTGGCCCTCTGGCGGAAAAAAACTGGTTTCGGCTACCAAGTAAAACAGGTGATTACGTCACGGCGTTGTGTGGCAAACAATTTTTTTCACCACACTACGACGAAATCACCTGTTTTACAAACTTCAAACGCGGGCCGAAACACACTGTTTGCCGCCACAGGATCGAAAACGTTTGGGGCCCTAGGGCCGAAAGTCAGCTGATCGTTAATTTGCTTGAAACAACATCAGAACATCACATAATTATACGGCAATCAATAGGTTCCGAAGACAAGTTAGTTGTGTGATAATATGATTTTTCATAGCTGTATTTGTTTGAATCATGATAAATAAGTTGTATCGTCGTTCATAACCTTAAAGTTTTATTTTCAAGTGAGTCAAATAATAATTATTTTTTAAAATAATTTTGGGTATATTTCATTGTGTAATGTGGTGAAAAATAGCGTTCGCACCTGACTCTCGATCGGTTCAAATTCTCGAATTCGTCTCAAGCCTGCAAAACCTCATTTTCGGCCCTTGTCGCGAAATATACTATTACAACCTACGAGTATTTTTAATTTTGGCAATTTAGTGATGCATTAATTTAATATGGTTTCCATAATGTTGGGGCGTTATTGTTTTTACAATAACCAGAAATTAATTAATTTTTTTTTTAACATTTAATAAATTAAGAAATGAATGGACATGGCTGTTAATATAATATAAATGTTGGGATTTTACATCATTAAACACTGCAACAGTGGTATTGAAATGGCATCATTCTCGCAGGAAGGTTCAAAAACATATTGGATGCTTGTTGATTAAAAAATATCTCGGTCTTGGGTGCTGGAAGAGCTATGAGGAACGTCAACGTCATGTTTGCTTGTTGATTGACTTGGGTCTGGAACGTACTTTTCCCATGGTCCGTTGTCGATTTCAATTTCAATCCTCAAAGACTAGACTACTAGACTAGGCTGGGACACAACAAAATTACCATAAAACTAACCCCGTAGTTTGCCAAAGATAAAAAATACAGAATACAATTCAGTTTCTGTATATATAATCAGCTAAAATTAATATCCAACCACGATATCACAACACAATGTGAACTTGTAATCACCATTCACTTCTCTCAGCAATTGCACTATTCGTAAAACTGCTTCACCACAGTCTAAGGACTGCACACCAACCGTGCTTCATATGACTGGCGATTGACTGTTAGTATAGTCCTATCTCAAACGGCCAGTGTTGCATTACACAGGATTTGGCATTTTACCCGCCAACTCTGTTAATAATCCTCACTTTTACCCGGTTTTTCGGCACTAATCCCTGCAAAATCGCCCCAGGTACCATAATCCGGTAGTTAGACGAAAAACCACGTAATGACTTTAAAAACAACCAAAACCGGATAGTTTCCTAAACTTGCTGGGTAAGGAGAGAAATATTACATCAATAAACTGCACACTACATATCAAAATATGTCTATACTTCAAGTATTGTTCTTGAACAAGTTCTTGAAAGCCATAAAACCCAAATTATTTTTCTCACCTTACATGGACATTGGATATTTGCAAAGCAAACCTTAATTCAAAAATCCCCGGCTTTACCCGTTTTTTATGTATTTAGGATGCCTGCCGGGTAAATCCCCGCAGCTCAAGTATAAAATCCTCGATTTTACTCGATTTTTCTTAATCCTCTCAATTAAGTCCCCAAACGGCCATCAAAATACCCGCAAACCGGGCTAATACCCGGTTTCTGGTAACACTGCAACGAAATAACCAATAATACAGGACAACTATACCAAATACAATACCAACTTTCGTTCAAAAAATAAAATATCTTGAGTTCCAAAAAATTCCTTGTACCTTGTCAATAATCCCCGATTTTACCCATTTTGTTGTTGAGTAAATTTTCTCAACCCAAGCCTTACATCCCCGGTTAAACCCGTTTTTTTAATCACCGCCAAATCTCCGCACGGCCTCCAAAATACCCAAAAACCGGGTAAATACCAGGTTTTTGGCAACATTGCTAACGGATGTATCAGACTGGGGCCACAGACCGTGTCTGATACCATGGGCCTTTTATGGGCCCGATGTCAGACAGGGTTGCCAGTCGAGCCATTGCCAACCGCCATTCAAAATAATTTAACAATTATAGATTAACATGGAGATTCCGGGGATGGTTTACAAGGCGAAATTGAATTTAAGACGATGGAAAACCTGATGAAATGGTTAGATAAATAAACAATAGACTACTTTTAACCGTTGCGTATATGGTTATGGACATTTATTTGTTTGTAATTTTCCCTTACTCGCTGGTTTAAAATTCCTCACAAAAAACCAAAATTCTGCCCGAAAAATCATGCCCCCCCAAAAATTTTGATGGCGCAAATTGCGCCATGCCCCCCCCTTCTGGGCACCCCTGTTTCCAAGTTTAGTTACATATTTTTTAGTGTTAGATTCCATTTAATTGGCATTTTCCGCATCAGAATAATAAATTAAGCTTCTAATATGGTACGGTATAGTTTAGTAGTATGGGAAAAATATTTTTGTAACTCTTGCAAGGTGTCTGTATTTCCCCGGTGATCTGGGCAATACCGACACTGACTTGGGGTAATGCCAAAATAGGTGAGAAGTGACAAAAAATATTCAGAAATCTATAGTTTATTGTTACATGAAGTAGAGTATAAGTTATAATAAGCATAAAAAGTATTTGTTTTAGAAAAAGTGCCTTCCATTACTAATTTAAGGAGGTCATAAAAAGTAATTCCAGGCATTACCATTTCAGCTGCAACTCTGATTACCAATCTCAGTTATGGACCGATTCAAATTGTTCTTCATCCCTTTAGACCCTGTCTTGCCCATTTTCCAGATCTCACATCAGAAAGATAATAAAAAGAAATGTTTAGACTCTACAAACCCCACAGTGATATTATTGTGATCGAATAGGCAGTATCGCCCTGTCGCTTTTGCCCCTTTTGGTGTGTCGACATTAACCCAGAGAGACAAGATGGCGGATTTTCACTAGGTCGTCTTATTACTATCAATCCTAAAATCAACTATACAGTAGAGTCCCACAAACCCGGACTAATGTGGACCGAACGGTGTCCGGGTTTGTGAAAATTCCGAGTTATCGGGAAGTGAGTAAAAATAAGAAAAAATAAGAATAGTTTCTGTTATTTCTATAAGAAATCATTTATTTATTGCAAAGTACAAAATATGAAAACTATTTAAGTTACAAAAAAAACTTAAAGAAAAACTGAAACTGTTTTAAGTATGCCACACCGTGCTCTGGCCTTGAATCTCAACACACTTTATTGCTCTGGCAGGCTTTCCGAGTTATCCAGAACTACGGGTTATCGAATTCCGGGTTTGCGGGACTCTAGTGTACCAAAATATTTGCTTTGAAATGCACTTTCTGGCTGACCAAGTTTTATTTCCTTATGACTTATGGTGTGGGACGTATATTAGTAAGTTTAGGAGTCCGAATCAAGATCAAAAAGGGAAAAATGACTTTTAAACTCATCACAAACTAACCACTTTGTCTGCTGACAAAAACTCTTTTGGGTGTTAGTTCTGGTGTCTCCGCAAGGTAGCAGCACTATCCGATAGCATTTTACTCTCATATTACGATCGCAACTTGAGGTGTGGACTTGCCCGAGGTGTCGTTATTTCCCGGTCTACCCAAATGACCCAATTAGGAATCTTTTGCTACCGGGATCGGTGGTCCACCACAATCCAGATAATTTGAAGTGTAGGTACAGTTAGATTTTTTTAAATAGAAGCTGTTAAGACGAGGTGGAATATCTTTGGAAATGCACTTCTTTTGTTTAAAATAAAATCATGTGTTTCTGTTTATCTTGTAATGCCTTTGTTTACAATCCAAAAAAATAAACAATTGTATGAAATGGCTTAGGATATTGTTTATTTTGATTAAACCTAACCTCAATATTTGACAGGTAGAAACATGTGATTATATTACAAACAAAAAAGTTCATCACCAAAGATATTCCTCCTCGTCTTGACCGCTTCTAGTTAAAAAAATCTAACTGCACTGTACTCACCTTCTGCTTGACGAGGGAAAAGTTTTCGTTTCCTTCTCCTCTTGCGGCAGTATCGAACGGCAAGTGTGACGAAGCAGACTGATATCACAGCTAGGACGAACATGATGGACCAGTACACGAACTTCAGGGCCGGCCCTCCCATTCCTGACGGACACAAAGAGGAAGTCAAACGACGTGGCCCAGTCTCTCCAGCATTGGGCTTACAGATAGCCTGGGTCAAGTTCTTTGGCTTGGACTATAAACAATACCGGGTGTCCGAAAAAGAACTCCCTAATTTTGAAGAACTTTAATTTGTAATTTGTAAATCATATCGACTCAAATTATGTATTAAATGATAGGAAAGCTCGCCAAGTTTTTGATACAAGTCACCAATCTTTTGGTGGATTTTACTTTGGGCTCATGGAAAACAAAAAACAAAAAATCACATTTTCCCTGCGCACCAGTAATTCTTAAAAATCACGTTGTAATGAGTTTTTTTTACAAGATTTAACAGTTAACTTGAAAACTAAGCATCCTACAGAATGCTTCTTTAATGTTATAAACTTAGAGGTTTCTATAGGATTCATAGTTTTCAAGATAACTGTTAAATCTAAAAAAAAAACTTAAAACGTGATTTTTATTCACTACTAGTTCACAGGGACAATTTGATTTTTTGTTTTATGTTTGCCATGAGTCCAAAGTGAAATTCACCAAACATTTGTGACTTGTAACAAAAACTTGGTGAGTTTACCTATCATTCAATATATAATTTGAGTCGATTTGATTTATAAATTGAAAATTAGAGGTCATCAAAATTAGGGAGTTCTTTTTCGGACACCCCGTAAACAGCCATCGGATCAGTTGTCCTGAATATAGTTAAGACTCGAGTATTTCCTCTGTAAACTACAGAATAATCAAAATCAACAATTTAAAAAATTTAAGTAATTTAAGAAAAAATCAAACTGGAGAAGTAATACGAGCTCCTGTAATCTCCAATTTTGCAAAGTTTGAAAAACGATCGCTTCGGTGAGGAAACTTCTTACTGATTGCAGGTAATAGTGCGTAAACAGTGTTTGTCACTTTGTTAAAAGAGGGGTCTTTTACTCAACTCTTTCCGTAAAAGACGCAGACGGCCATAAAATTTTATTATGAGTGAATACCAATCGCACGTAAACCACTGGAAAAAAATTCAATATTCACTCATATTCATGTACTGTTTACGGTACCCATAATCATGGAATATTAAGCCATACTCATTGAGTATTCACCCATATTTATTGAATATTTGCTTACAATCATTGACAAAATATTCATATTCATTGAATATTCACATTCATAATGTATATTATTATTGATGGGATAAGCACCCATACTCGGGGTCGCCGGAATTGTACCCCCCGGATTTGTACCCCCCACAAAAAACGCCTACGTCATTTTGACGTCACAGGACGGGGGGTACAAATCCGGCCGCGAACTTTTAGGACGGATAAATTATTATGTAGTTTGATCAACTGACATCTCACGGTTGGCTGAACAGTTGCATAATTTATATAAATCCAATTAAACATGGCTTCTTAAGTCCAACCCCGGATTTGTACCCCCCGGATTTGTACCCCCCGTAGCCAAATCTTAAAGTCCTACCCCGGATTTGTACCCCCCGGATTTGTACCCCCCATGGTCAGATTCTTAAGTCTGACCCCGGATTTGTACCCCCCGGATTTGTACCCCCCGTGGTCAGATTCTTAAGTCTGACCCCGGATTTGTACCCCCCGGATTTGTACCCCCCGTGCTCAAATCCATTTTGACGTCCATGGAAATATACCGGGTCAATATTCATTGATGTTGTTGACTTTTTTAATTAGTTCTCGTAAGTCAACGGCTGTTCGTTAAATTATTACCTAATATTATTCTACGAAAATGTCTTATTCTACGAAAATCTTACGTTGCATGGGTGACGTATGACTTTTATTCAGTATTTTTGCAATTAATTAAACATTTAACGCAAGCCAAGTAAAAAAAGTCGCTTTTTGGTTTCGTTTTTAGAGTATTGTAAATAAAACTAAAGTTTTTAACAGATGAATTGAAAAAGAAGTTCAACCTCAGGTGTTTAACGATAAATCTGGAATGTAATTGAACTCTACGTAGAAGGGCGGATATACATTACAGTTTTCTTGCCGTATGAGGGTTTCCCGGGAGGCAGGAAGTCAAAGAACATTTTCAAATGCCCTCGGCATGCCTCGGCATTCCTAAGTGGACCTGATGGAATGTACCGTTCCTCCCTCTGTAAGTACAATTGATGGGTTTTGGACGTTAACTTATTTATTTTTGGGTATTCTGTACTTGGAGTATTTGATCAAAACTGATCAGAGATCAATGCAGTGTTGTCCGTTAGAACATATTCTAAAATAATATATATACCGGAGGTTGGCGTCTTGACTACTGATTTAAATGATTAACGAATGCATTCAATATGAATATCATAAAATCAAAATCAGCTTTATTTCTGTAATCTACAGTATATTTGTCAAATACCACTGACCTATCATCACACAGCCCAAACTACTCGACCTAGAACCTTGAAATCTTGCATGAACATTCCTCTCAGGGCATAAGCACCCACTAAGAACGGATTTTTAAAAATTCCCTCAGGGCTATGCCCTATGATACATCAAAGTTTAAATGTTAACGTATAGGGAAGCTCATGTTTTTTGTCATGGCAACCTTAAAATTAAATCCAAGGAAGTTTTTCTGTTTTTCAACGGGTAACACCGTGTTGATCAGCTAGTTATTTATATAAAAGTATCAGTCACAACACATGTTATTTACAAATAAATTAAATATTTACAAAATAAATCCACTAATGCCCCTATTTAATTAATACCTGGTGAACTAAGCCTTGCTCGGTATTATTTTATGTTTACAATTTAATCCAATTACTATAAATAAAAACAATTCGAAAATATTCATGAATAATAAATGCAATTGTTATTACTCCAAGTAATTTTCATCTCTCACGCTGAATTTTTCCTAGATGACTGTAATTTGCAAATAGCTGTTATGATGACTTTATTTGTTTAAATTCTCCTTGTTTAGTTCGTTGCCATCATGGCAACTCGTAAGGCCAATGTTAAACTTTACAACTTCAAAATTTTATTACGTTTTACTACATTTTATTACGTTATTAGATTTTCTCTGCTAAGTAATCTGTAGATAACACGTTTTTGAGTCACATGTACATTTTATCTATTAATTGAACAGATTTCACAATTTTGTCTTCGCAGTTCTCTATTAAATATTAAAAAGAAAACCATAACCAAGAGTAATAATCATACAATTTCAGCTAAAAGAGTAATTTCAGTTCAAAGCCAAGCATAGTTCAAGAGAAATAACATTTTTCTTAAGGGACTTAAACCTAATATGGCGGGTAGTACAGCAGGCTCTTAACGGCTTATTAAGTAAAGAATGAAAGCAATATCCTTAAATTTTATTATTGATTCAGAAACATAACTATCAATATATTTCCCGACTTATTTCTTCCTGAAAATTAGCTCATAAGTCTCATGAGAACTTGGCGTCTAAATTTGAACTATTATAGATCACTTAAAAGCATGAAAAACTTTTCGGCGAGTAAAGGATTTCCAACTCCATTGTACCCAGGAACAAATTGTGGTTAAGTTATTTACTAATCCGAAGAACACGTGTCAATCAAATAAAGCAGACTCTTTCCATTGAAAACGTCCAAAACCCATTACTTGCACATACAGAGGGAGGAACGGTACATTCCATCAGGTCCATTTAGGAATTCTGAGGGCATTTGAAAATATTTGTTGAACACCTGCCTCCCGGGAAACCCCTACACGGCGCGAAAACTGTTATGTGCGTTGAAAGTCATTAACTATTACGAAGAACATGTGTCAATCAAAGGAAGTAAACTGTTTCCAGTAAAAACGTCCAAAACCCATAAATTGCACTTACAGAGGGAGGAGCGGTACATTCCATCAGGTCCACTCAGGAATGCCGAGGCATGCCGAGGGCATTTGAAAATGTTTGTTGACCTCCTGCCTCCCGGGAAACCCTCATACGGCAAGAAAACTGTAATGTACTTCCACCCTTCTACGTAGAGTTCAATTACATTCCAGATTGATCGTTAAACACCTGAGGTTGAACTTCTTTTCCAATTCATCTGTTAAAAATGTTAATTGTATTTACAATATTCTAAAAACGAAACCAAAAAGCGACGTTTTTTACTTGGCTTTCGTTAAATGTTTAATTCATTGCAAAAATACTTGAATAAAAACCATACGTCACCCATGCAACGTACGATTTTCGTAGAATAAGACATATTCGTAGAATAATATTAGGTAATAATTTTACAAACAGCAGTTGATTTACGACAGCTAATTAAAAAAGTCAACAACATCAATGAATATTGACCCGGTATATGTCCATGATCGGTAAAAAAAAATGGATTTGAGCACGGGGTACAAATCCGGGGTAGGTCTTGAGGATTTGGCCACGGGGGGTACAAATCCGGGGGGTACAAATCCGGGGTTAGACTTAAGAATCTGACCACGGGGGGTACAAATCCGGGGGGTACAAATCCGGGGTAGGACTTTAAGATTAGGCCACGGGGGGTACAAATCCGGGGGGTACAATTCCGGGGTCAGTCTTGAGGAAAATAATTTAATTTCAAACCAATTACGTGTTGATGATTTAATAATGTAATGGGGGGTACATTTCCAGTCGCGGGCTGTTTCTCGAGCGATTTAGGCCCCGCCTCCTGTGACGTCAAAATGACGTAGCATTTTTTGTGGGGGGTACAAATCCGGGGGGTACAAATCCGCTACCCCCATACTCGTATATTAACTCACAATTGTTGAATATTCACTTTTATTCATTGCATATTTACTAATATTCGTTGAATAATCACTCACCAGGGACCCTAGGTTCCGGATCGCATGGACACAATGTCATTTTGAAGTGCTTCCCATCCAAGCACATCGTTCTGAAAAGAGACTAAACTATTATTAACTAATAACTTACCTAGTTTTTAATATCTAAGTTATCGAGTAACACCTAATATTTCCCTAGTATTATTGTGAACCTATTATTTAATGGTTGGTTTATTAGTGACTTGTAAAAGCTAATAGTACAGCTTGGATGGTTTGAAAAATACCATTTAGTTTGTTTGTAGTTCAGTATAAATTGGGTGATGAAATCCAAGTTTTCCAGTGTATAACATAAAAACCCAAACCTCCTTGGCCATATAGCAAAAATTGTTGTTCATAGATTTTACAAAAGGTAAAAGTAGACATAATCCGTACTATAAAGTTGGATTTTGGAGTAATTTGAGATATATAATGCTAAAACGTTGACTTAGGCAAACAAATATTTGCACGCATTTCAACTGACCAAAATAGAGAGCTCATTTAACAGTATTTTATTTATATATGTTATCTGCTTGTACCCAACATAAAAGCTCAAAACTTGATCTAAGAACCAAAATGCCCAGTTGGTTGAATTTGGCTTAAAGGGTTTTTATTATATTTTTACTCACGACATATCATCCGAAAGGCAGAGACACCAATCAACAATAATTTCTTCTTCCTTCAAGTCTTTGAACCATTCATTCGAAACCTTCTCCTTTCTTACAAATGGAAGGTGGTATAATTTTGTCACAATGGGAAAGTGCGTCAAGTTCTTCGGAACATTGTGCATTTTAAGCACAACCTCGTTCTTGGAATTTTTCACCAACTCTTCAATTTCATCTTCGGCTGGTTCTATCCGCCCTTTCAGTTTACCATCAGTTTCTTCTCCCTTTGCTGTTGCCTTTGCTTTCTTTACCTTCTTTACCTCTTTCTCTTTTGCCTCCAACTCTTTAATTTCCTTCTTCAGATTTCTCAAATCCTTCCAAATTTCCCCAACAGCTTTCTTTACAGTGGGAAAGATCGGTTGAGTTTTATTCTGTTTTTCTAGTTCTTCTATGATCGGGTTCGATAGGGGTGACACCTGTTTTTGACGCAGGTTCTGCTCTGTTTCATCTGGTTCATCGGGTAGTATCTGCGGGATCACCGGTGAGGGCAGCAGTGGAGGTATAAACACTTTGGGCATCCCAGGAGCCATTGTTATAGTTTCTTCCTCTTCACTGCTCGGTCTAGTCACTCTGTCTCTTCGGTCATCTTCATCACTATCTTCATCTTCATTTCGCCCTCCTTCATTTTCTTCCTCTTCATATAGCCACCGAGCGTCTTCCAAATCGGTTTCATCCAACCCCTCTTCATACGCTTCTGTGTCCATGTCCTCACTTATATCGTTGATCTCCTCAATCGTGCAATCGAGCAAGAGAGTCGGATCTTGGACGTCTTCTCTGAAATAATTCATCACACAATCGAATGTGACTTCAACATTGAAGCCTTCAAACGGATCATTCAGATACTTCAAGACAACGGATGACAAGAGCGCGCATCCTCCCAAGTCTGTCAGTCTCATTTGCGATCCGGTGAAACACAGCTCAGAAGCATTGTTTCTCAAAAGGACATTTTTCTCAAAGAAACACGTATTCAAATCCGACACTTTATTTTCAACGCATTTATTTGGTTCGATGTCCGATCTTACATAGCCCCACAGGCAAACACAGCTGTTCGGTGCCAAGCAAACTCCGTTGATACAATCCCCGACGCAGATGGGATCGCAACTTCCTGTCTTCTTGTTCCTCTTGTATCCAGAGTGGCAGACGCACATTTTAGGGCCAACACAATCGCCGTTTTCACATTTTGAGCAGTACGGTCGACAACTGTTGGCATTGACCCTGACGTAGCCGTTGTTACAACTGCAGCTATCTGGCTCGGTGCAAGTCGCATTGACACACTCCTGTCTGCAAATGGGCACGCACTCACCTGGTTTCCCGGGAGGATTCTCATAGCCTTCCTCGCACTTGCATTTCTCCGGAGCCTCACACACTCCATTAGTGCAAGCCGAACACATTGGCGTGCAAATATTCTGATCCTTCGTCGGATAAAATCCTTCTCTACACTCACAAGTGTCTGTCGACTTACAGTAACCATTGACACACTCAGCTGCGCACTTAGCGTGGCAAATATGAGGTTCTTCCTCGTCTTTGACATGATCTGGGTAACACTCGCAGAAATCGGGAGCCGTACATTCTCCGTTGATGCAGGGTCTGGTGCAATGAGGAACGCAAGTGAAGGGTTTATCACCTTCTACATACCCCTTATCGCAAGTACACTTATCGGGCGTGTAGCACGTCCCGTGTATACACTCCTGCTTGCAAACAGGATTGCATCGGTGCTTGAGTGTGTGATCAGGTTCGTAGCCGTCGTTACACATGCAGACTTCAGGCGAGACGCAAACTCCGTTGACACAAGCTTGAGAACACGATGGATCACAAATGCTTGGATCTTGTGGGCTGAGCTTGTACCCCGAGTGGCACAAACACGTCTCCGGAGCGGAGCAAGTTCCGTTCTTGCATTCTCGGGAGCAGACGGGAACGCACACGTTGGGTCGTTCCACGTCTTTCACATACCCCTTGAAACAGGAGCAGACTCCAGGGTCGCTACATTCGGCGTTGACGCATTTCTCCGGGCAGACCGGGAGACATCTGAACTTGTCGTCGGGTACTTTTTCATAACCATTGTAGCAAGTGCAAGTCTCTGGAGCGGTGCAACTAGCGTTTAAACACGGCCTCGTACAAACCGGTTGACAACTGGCCACGTTCACCGGGTCGTTTTTGAAACCTTCTAGACAAGTGCAGGTGTTCGGGGCAGAACAAACTCCGTTGATACACTTTTCTTCGCAAATCGGTTCGCAGATGTTTGCATCGTTCAATTTATACCCTTCTTTGCAAGTGCAGACATTAGGCGCGACGCAATCGCCGTTAACGCAACCCTCTTTACAAAACGGTTTGCAGACATATCGGTCTTCCTTACTCAAAGTGTAGTTGGTCAAACAAGTGCATTCTTCGGGGCTGATACACATCCCATTTTCACACGGCTTGGAGCAAACCGGTTGGCAAAAGTTGGGATCATCCTGGTTTTGCTTGTAACCTCTCTTGCAAACACATTTCGAGTCATTGTTGCAGAAACCGTTGACACAAGGTTTCTCGCAGATGTTGGGAATGCAAATGTTGTCCTCTTCGCTCTTGCGGTAACCGTCGTTGCAGCTGCAATACTCGGGTGCTGTGCAGGTTGCATTGACACATTCCTTCTGACAGATCGGTTCGCAGTTGGAATCGCTCTGCTTTTCATACTTGTGGTAGAAGTAACCTGGAATTCAAGAAGTGTATGAGAAAAAACTGGTGTTTCTTGCTTAGCTGACAAAACAGGAGGTGTTGCCGTATTTAACAGCTTCAAAACTATTGAAAAAATCATTGTATATATGGGATGCCCCTCCCAGTGACTAAAATGTTTAATAGTTATATTATCAAGCTTTAATGAAGGAAATAGTTTAAGTTCTATTCATTTAGTAGGCCTAATATTCAAGGTTACGTACCTTACAGTCAAACAATTCTGTTTCTATAGGTTTAAAAAAAATTAATAAAACCGTTTTACTGAAAGTTACATAACCAAGAATATTTTAAATAACAGTTCAGGAGGCAAAAGAATAATGAATAAATTTTTTAGTAAATTAGCAGGCTGTAACTGTAACATTCAAGACTCTTGTAATCTGAGGATCTTTCATAAAAGAGAGGCATTGACTTGAAAACTGTAATTGAGTGTGAAAACATTTTGGAAATGGTGATATATAGTTTTTTTTTCGTGATAGGCCTAAATCCTTTTTTTTGGTTTGGAGAAAGCTATTTAAAATTCTTTCCCAAACTAGAGGACTTTTCTAGCATATAAAATTGAACCTTGCAATTCAATACCAAGTTGTAAATTAGAAAAAACCTAACAAAAACCATCAGCTAATTTTCAGAATAAAATACATTTCTCAAACCATAAAATTGGAAATAAGAATGCAAAGGTCGTGTCGATTAGCTTGACCCAGTCCGTCCATAAGACAGATGTTGATTTCAGCATGGGTCATGCAGAGGCCCAGGCCAAGTTGGTTAACTCTGTCTATATCCTCACCTTCCAAGCAAATGCACACAGTGGCCTCGGGGCAATAACCGTGGTCACATTTGACAAGACAGAGCTTCTGCGTAGGGTTGCACTTTGTTGCGTTTTGTGCATCGGGTTCGAAACCGCTTCGGCAAGAGCACGTTTCTGGTGCCGAGCAAAAACGGTCGGGGTCGCAAGGTTCCGAACAGTGTGGGTAACATTCCTGGAAAATTAATGTTCAAATTGCGATAAATTTTTGTAAATACTACTTATTGCAACTAATACGGAAGTAACTAATCACAAAATATTAGATTTTGAAACTGATACTTATCTGTAACTAATATGGAAGTAGCTAATACCACGAAATAACTAGAATGGCACATTCCTAAATTGCATTTTTTTGTCACTTGCAACTGTGAGAAATTTTGCAAAACTTGTCCGTGAGGTCCATGTATAAATATAAAAAAAATTAAGTTTGATAAACTAAAATAATGTTTAGTTTCACCAGAAACAAGCCATAAGATTACTGTCAGGATAGGACCTTGAGAGCATTGCAAGGAAACTTATGAAGACTGAGAATGTTTGCACTCATATCAAAATTTTTTTCAGTAATTTTTTTTAGCCATCAAGGGAGATTTTATCATCATACCAAAAATATGAACAGTGAACAGTAAACTAAAACATATTTTAACAGCAGAAAACTTTTATAGTTTAAAATATTTTTTTAGTTCGGCCAAACCCCAAAGTTCTAGTCAAAATCAATCCCTCCCCTTGCTTCCCGAAGTCAGAAGACACTGTGGGAAATACATCAAGTATCAAGTAAAGTAAGTGTAAAAAAATCCTCGTCACCAGAGATCTTTTCTCATAGCTACAATACCCAGTACAAAAAAATAATTTTTTAAGCATTCATTTCATTGCTCAAACCCTACCTGCCTACCTAAGCTCCGTTTCATTAAACCTACCATTCAAACTCCTCAGTTTACTAAAGGCCCTCGGTTCCCACCAGAACAATAATTTCCTGTCCCCTCTTATGAGGCTTGAGATTACTTTAATTTTTAATCCATTGTTGATACTTCTCTTTGACTCATGCCTTTTATAACATTAAAAATCAAAAAACTGAAAAGAACAATCCTAAACCTCTATTACCAGAACAGCTACACACTATTCTGACTAATACTAATAAATGCCATTTTACACACTGCTAAAATTAAAATGTTTCAAGCAGTGTTTTCATTAATAAAATTAATGAAGTAGAACACTTAATTTTAATTTTCATAATATAGTTTACAATAACGTGAGGTGTAAATCATCTAATTAATTTGTATGATTTCTGGCTAATACAAAACAGTCTTTTGCATAAAATATTGGCTTGTTCTGAATGCTCTCTTCTCAGGTGAAACGGGATTTTAATGTCTGGTTTTTTATTGTAATTTATCACTATTTAATGGCAATCTATGATTAAACTACTTATTTGACCTTATCTAGGTTTTTGGAACTAATAATGCTTTCTCACCTAAATGATAGTAAAAAATTAAGTTAAATATTAAGATGTTGTAACTGATACTTCTTTGTAACCATTATGTAAGTAACTAATATCGCCTAATATTAGGTTTTTTTACTGATACTTCATTGCAAGTAATGTGAAAATAAAAAATATCACAAAATATTAGATTTTGTAACCGATAATTCTTTTCAACTAATAAAAAAGTAACTAATCATACAAAATATTAAGTTTTTAAAATCAATAATTCATCGTAATTATAGTACGAAAATAAATAATATCACATAATATTAGGTTTTTGTAACTAACATAAAAGTATACTAAGTAAAGTATATTTCATAGAATATTTATTAGGTTTTTATACCTAGTACTTTTTTGCAACTAACATGGAAATAACTAATCTCACCTATGATTAGGTTTTCGTATCTAGCGCTTCTTTGCAACCAACATGAAAGTAACTAATATAACATAATATTAGGTTTTTGTACCTAATAATTCTTTACAATTAATAAAAAAATAAGCAATGTTAACGTTTTTAGTAAGTAAAATATTACGTTTTAGTAACAATGTAATATTTAACCTACAATGTGCTGTATGTTGTTATGTATATATTTAACAACATGCTTATACTTCCTAGCAACCAACATGGGAGCACATGCAACAAGCAACATCACAAATAATTACGTTTATGTAACTAATACATCTTTGCAACTAATTTGGAAGTAGTTAACGCCTCAAAATAACTAGTTTGGCACATCCCTAACTGACAATGACCTGTGTGCCCTCTTTCTTCAAGTAGCCACCTATGCATGTGCAGAAGTTGGGAGCAGTACAGACGCCGTTGATGCAACCCTCTGGCCCTGAGCAGACTGGAATGCATCTTCCGTTCTCCTCCTTGTAACCTTCACAGCAATACTCCATGGTGACTATCTCTGTCCACGTCTAAAGATCAAACCAACTTTAAAAAAAAATTATATATGAATAAGAGTAAGGATTAAAACTAAACTTGGTGCAAATTAAATTGTCATGTACATTGTTGACATGTTTTACTTTAATTTTAAGGCCTTTCACTGCCATCCGTGGCGATTATTGTGACACAATTTCAATGCTATGCAAAGTTTAATTTTTTTATTTTTTAAAACTTTTAGGTAAATAATATAAAAAATTGTTTGCCATAAAAGAAGTTATTTTTTGTAAATTGATAATTTATTCTTATAATAACGTGTAAACAAAAAGTTCTGGACCGGTTAAATAACTTTTAAAAATTGAGTCCTCCCTACCCAGCCAAAATCTTCAAAAAACAGCTCTCACACGGACCCATATAGACGCCCCATGAGGTAAGTGAAATATTTGAATTCAATATAGTTGTAATGGGAAATGTCCAAACTATTCTAGAATTGCTATTTGGAATTCCGATAACTTAAATAGTTTTTTTTTATGATCAATTTAAAATAGTAAACTTTGGCCATTAATATAACAAGTTTTATGACCTTATTCAAAAAATAAAAAAGCAATTCCAGCCGTTTAGAGTATTATTTATTTAAATAATACCGCATAGTATGGATGAGTTAAAAAATATGGGCATTAAATGGGTCCGCATGAAACCTTACATATCACAAAATGTGCGCTGATTTAGCATGGGCTCTTATGGACCCAAAGTTCCAAAAGTCGCCGTTAGTGTCGCAGAAAACCGAAAACTGCTGTGGGTAGGGAGGACTCTTAAAGATATTTTGCACTCCAGCCGACAAATTCAAGTAATTAATTGTGGTAACCCGAGCAGATTCATAGCCCATAAATGAACGGGCTGTCACTATTTCGTTGTTTTAACATTTCAATTGGCTCTATGTGGATTTCCATTCCTTTCTGGATTTTATGTCCTACTACTATTTGATCACAATAGTTGTCACCATACAAATGTTGTAAACCTAACAAATGTTGAACAATACTCTCAAATAACAGTTACTTTCAAATAGTATTTACTTTCAAATAAGGGTTAATTTCATGTAACAGTTACTCTCAAACAACAATAAAATTACTTTAAGTAATGGATACTTTCAAATAGTCCGTATTCAATAGTCAATCATCTTTATTCATGGTCATGTACATTGGTAGTACAGTGAATAATGTGAAGAAAAAACAAGTTATCTTAAAACGAACAAACAAAATAATAAATAAATCTACAGAATAATTTTTTTTTGTACCGACAGTTGTCTGTGGGAGGTGGAAAACTCTTCTAATGAATGTAGAGCTAAATTTATAATATTCTCTTTAAGCATTGTCTTAAATTTTGTCCAATTATTTTCTTGTTTAATACTTTCATAATTACATAATTAAAAAAAACATTACCTGCATATGATGGCTTACGATTTAAACAACAATTACTTGCAACATCAGTTATTCTTAAATAATGGTTACTTTCAAATAACAATTACTTTCAATACAGTAACAACTACTCTCAAATAACGGTTACTCTCAGATAACAGTTATCTAATCATTCTAATCAAGTAGCGGATTAGCCAAACGCACCTTGTTGGGCTGGGTGACCCACTTTCCCGTCGTCACCACCTCCTGACAAGTCTTCAGCCCCAGGAAGCCACACTTGACCAGCTGCAGCTCCGTGTAGCTCACCCATACTCGCTCCGGTCTGCTTCTCACCACCCTAAATGAATAATGAATAATGAATGTTTGAAAAAGAAAACTGGAAAAAGAACGAGGTTCAAGATTTTATAGACATTTCAGGGGTTTATTTGCGAATCAAAATGGCCACCCAACACGTAATATCAGTTGCTTTCAAATAACAGGTATTTAATAATGGTTACTTTGAAATAACAGATACTTTCACATAGCAGTTACTTTCAGATAACAGATACTATTAAATAGCAGTTACTTTCAAATATCAAACTTTCAAATAATCAATCAATCAAAATCACTTTATTAACAAAACATAAAGATTTGTAATGGCGTCATTAGAGTTACATTAGCGTGTCAATAAAGTACATTAGTATTTGTGGAGGTTTTGCTTCCATTTCAGGAACTCATCCAGGGAGTAAAACGGGTTTCTTGTCAGCCAGTTGGTGAAGGCGATCTACAATTTTTTTCCTGTTTGATTTCTGACATCTTCTGGATGCAGAACTTCCTTCCACTGTAAAAAGGTGTTTTCTCGTACAGTGCGCTGTGGTGATGTGGTAACTGGTAACTTGATGCATGCCTGGAGTTATGGCAGTGGATGTCTGACCTCTTTAGAAGAGGTTTTCCATCCATATAGAGAATCACCTCCTTGATGTTTAGAGCTACGACAGTCAGTATGTTAAGTTCTGTAAAATATTGCCTGCAGCTTTCTCTTGAATCTAATCCTTTGATAATTCGGATGGCTCTTTTCTGAAGAAGAAGGATCCGTTTAAGGTTTCCAGCTGTGGCTCCTCCCCAGGCTCCAAGGCTGTTTGTCAGGTGAGACTCAAATAGGGCATGGTATGCGGTCTTTTTGGTGGCTTCGTCACTTGAGTGTTTTATTCTCTTCAGAACATAGAGACTGGTGTTGAGCTTTTTGGAGAGAGTGTCAATGTGATGATTCCACGATAATTGTCTGTCAATTTCTACACCAAGGAACTTGGTATAGTCTTCAACTTCCACATCGGGCATTGTTTCTATGTCGTCCTGTTTATTGCCAAATGTTAATTGCTTTGTTTTGTTGGCGTTTACCGCTAGGTCATTGTTATGACAGAATTGATATGCCATATTGAGCGCAATGAATGAGTTCACTGACGAGTCTTCTGGAGTCTTTGCTGCAATTAGCAGGGTTGTGTCGTCAGCATATATCAAGGGTGAGCATTGGGCTTCCAGGTATTGAGGCAGGTCATTTGACAGAAGCATAAAAAGTACAGGGCCTAGAACAGATCCCTGTGGCACTCCTCTGTTAACTGTCAAGGTTTTGATGTTACATTTTGGGTCGTTCCATTAAGACTGTGTTTAATTTCTACTACTTGTTTTCGCCCCTCTAGGTAGCTTCTGAACCAGGCATTTGCCAGGCCTTTGACACCTACTTTTTCCAGTTTGTGAAGGATCAGGTCATGGCCTAAGCAATCAAAGGGTTTGCTGAAATCTAGCATTATGGCTATAACAAGGTTCTTTTTTTCTAGATTGTCTACTACAAATTCAATTAACTCAATGATTGCTGTTGCTGTTGATTTAACAGTTGTTAAATAATAATAATGTTGTTGAATAACAGTCATCTGGCAGATTAGCCAGTTCCAACTCCAATTATTGTTGCTACCACCAACAAAATAGTTACTTTCCAAAGCCTTTGTTTCCTTGATTTTGTTTTGTTTGCTTGCCGACTGAAAGGGGATTGGAATTTAGAATCAAATTTTATAATTTTTGTAGAGATTAAAGAATGCACTAAAAAAACAATGAGCATAATCAGTTGAAGGTTGAACATTTGTGGACATGAGGATGCAGAGGATTGCAGGAAATAAAATTATCAAGTTGAGAATATACGGAAATTCCCTAGACGCTATTAAGGTTCGGATTCGTCCATAAGACATAACATCAGAGGTGGTTTTTATGAACATTTAATTTATTTATCAGCAGACTGTAAACAAAAACTTAAAAGCTACTGAGCAGCATGTGTTCACTAGTACTTACTTAACATGACGGGGGTTCTTTTGTGATCGAGATTCCTCCTACAGAAACCGATTTTAACAATTTACGTATCGCTGAAAAGAGTAAGGCTTGAAGTTTTACAGGAAATAAAAATTCATGAAGGGTAAAGAGAAAGAGTTCTAGACACCATTAGGTTTTGTATTTGTCCATGACAAAACTTACCCGATTCATTATGGAAAAAATTTCAAAGAAAAGCTGGCTATAATAAACATTGTTTTATCAGCGGATGATCCTATAAAATGAATAAACAAAAACGTAGGAGCTGCCGAGCAGCGCATGACCGCTAGAACTCATTTAATTCGCAAACGGTTCTTTGAGATGAAGACTCCTCCTGCTTTGAACCGAATGTATTAATTTAGGTAAGGTCTAAGTTTTGAGGAAAAACAAAAACAATATTTGTGAGATAGAAAGAAAACAGGGACCTCTTCACAGCAATTTTCGATTTTGAGTTATTCATATTTTTGAATTCCTCATTTAATCCCAAAAAATTTGGTGCAAGTCCCATGAGTCTACGATTTTGTTGTTGTTAAAGTGATAGGATTCGAAATTATGTGGGAGAAAAGGGCCATTTTGAGAAAAATCAATTTGAAAATTTCAAATGTCATTAAACATATATTTTTCATATTTAAGCAACGATTTTTGTATTAAAAAAAGCTCTAAATGTTCTCTTTAATGGGAATACCTATTTTTGTCTTCACTCACAGTAGTTTTCAAGAAAATAATGTTTTTATCGAAGCATGTGGTGAAAAGTGATATTTCAGAAAAGGGACCTTTTTGCGGCCCTATGTTATTTTTCTCCATAATGGATCGCAAAATTCACGTAACTTATTGTTTTGACAGTACATTAACTTATTAAAAATAGAATGAATTATAATTATAATATCAATAGTTAATAATACAATAATCAAAGATTAACATGCAGTTTTAGGTGTGTCAGTACAACTATACTAAAAGTATTTGGATTTTAAACCTGTAAATAAAAGGTAGCTGGGAAGAAGAAAAGGATTTATATTACCAGAAGACATTCTAGATTTACAAAAAACTCATAGTAGTTCACCTCGTTGCCGCTAGAATTCGTCAGATTGCAGTTTTTAAAGTGTTGTTGCATAGCTATCTGATTTGTTTTTAAAAAGGACCTGTTAGTGGCAATGTTATTTCTCTATAAGCGCAAAGAGGTACCTTTTCTCAAGCTAGACATCAACTGCTTTAATCATATTTTGAATGTTTTATTCGATTACAATAGTTTCGTAATCTATTTCAACCGGTAAAGAACGAAATGGAGCATTTTACAATGGAAACAACCAAAATCAATATTTTTAACCTCAATCGTTTAAACTGCCCATACTGAAATTTTTACTTTGCTCCAAAGAGGTCCCTTCCACCTCACATTATTTAAGTAAGACTTAAAGAAAGAGTCCTAGATGCCCTTAATGTTTCAGCATTTCTCCATAAGATTTAACTTTGGAGTAGAAATTCAAATAGCAGCTTATTATAACAAACAATATTCTATCAACAGACTATCTAAAAATACCCCCGTTGCAGCAGACCTGCATACTCAGCGAATTTCAAATGCAAAACAACATATCTTAATCCAACATAGCGAGATTTGACATGTTTTTGTAAGCTCCATAAGAATAACATGGGGAATGAGTATGCAGGTGTGCTGCTACAGGTATATTAAAACTGGGTGGTTTTAATTCAATATTTAGTAGATCTGAACTAGAAGAAGCTATTTACCAAGTTTTATTGAGATATGTTGAGAAATAAGCGAGATATAGAATTTTACTTATTTCCCATGAGGTTAACATTGGGACAACGTACTGTGTTTACCACTTTCAATATCTCGGTAACCAATGGACATAGAGCAGTGTTTCAAAATACCAAATTGTTTGTTTTTTTGAGCTGAATTCAATGGTGACAACAAAAATTTGATTATTTTTATTTTTCTATGTAAAAAACTCAAAAAACCCATTTTTGGGGGGTTTATTCCCCTTTACCCCCCCTTCCGGTGGTCCGATCGGGCTGGTTCACGAACTCGTCCAATTGATTACCACTTTACACGTACGTACCAAATTTCATAAAGATCGGACCATTTTTGCAGCCGCTATCGTGCTAACAGACACATAGATATATATATATATATATATATATATATATAAATTCAAACGAATAGTGTTTTTTGCTTCTGGGGGCCCCAAAACGAAAAGTTATAGTGGTCCCGAGCTTAAGTCTTACCATGAGACCTACGGTAATAGCTTCTTCCCTATAGGGGAAATTCGCTAATACAAGAAAATTTAAAAGCTGCTGAGCAACAAGTGTTCACTAGCAAAATTTCTTACAGTTCACTTGCAAACTGCAATCACTTTTGAAATTAATCTTAGATTATTTTAATTTGTAAAAAATTGTACTTACTCAGTATCATTTTTACAGACTCCTTCTTTGCCCAGAAGTCCTTCAAGAGATAAAACTGATGTTGCACACCATAAAAGATAGAGTGACCTAAAAGCACAAAATCTAATCTATTACAACGAAAATGTATCTAACATAAAATATTAATAATGTTCTCAGAAGAAATAGTACAGTAGTCTCGCAACTTTAGCACATACAAATAGGGAAGGCACCGATTTTGTGCAAAAAGACTGGTTATCAAGAATACATATCTACATTCTTGATATAGGTAAACCACAAGCCAAAAACAAAATTCAAATTTGTGTTGAAGTGCCAAAACTTTTATTATGATTTTAATAAGGCCAAAGCCAGTACGAAATTTGTGCTGCAATGCTGCGAATTTTATACAAAATTTAAGACAAACATTTGTCTTGTGCAATAAAAACATAATACAGGATTGAGTGTGTGACAAGTATCTCTAAATAATAAGAATTTAAGAATTCAGGCTTTGAAAATTAATTTTGATTTTATGTTTTATGTTTTTTGTGTGCTCTTCAGCAGCTTTAACCACCAGGTAAGCCTGTTGATTCCCCTATCCTACCCTGAATTCTTACAACTCAGGCCTAGAGGCCATAACTCACCAAAATGATATTATAAGAATAAAAGCTGTTTGTTAGATGTGTGGAAAATGTTTTGGGAGCGACCCAAAGTTGATAAAGATTGTAGTTTGCCTTGCTTGGCCTTCAATGAGTCTGCAGCCCAAACTATTACAGTGTTAATGTGCATTCACTGAAACATGCAATCAAATTGTGACTGATTGCCCACACAACATATGTTAACTTCTATTTTCGACAACAGTGCACTTTTTCACCCATCGATGTGGCTGACCAGAGCAATATAATAATTTCTACATTTAACAAATTAAATTTCCATATAATTATAAATTTTACATTTCATTAAGTATCTTAGTCTTTTATCATGGTGTCGCTGTGTCGCTTTGTGTCATTTGTCGCCGGTCAAGTTCAAAAATATTTTTTGTGTTATTGCTTGTTGTGATGCGAAAAATGAGGGGGATTAATTAGTAATTTAGTAATGAAATAGCATTTTTTGATAAGCAGTTTAAAACAATTTGAATCTTGGCCACAAGTAAGTTATCGCCTGCCACCTGTCGTTTGGTGCTCGTATTGTCTTAATGGAAACTACACAATTCGCACAAGAGCTAATGTTCCACTACGATTCATGTTTTAGTTTAATTAAGTGCCTAACCTTAAATGTTACTTGGTTTATTCCATCATGATTGAAAGTGATGGATTTTCAGAGTTTTGTTTAAAACCAGAGGAATATACGTTGAATGTTGATGGTCGTAGATAAATTAGGTATGCAACAGAACGAATATATCCTTTGGTCTTTTGTGATTTAGCATAAAGATAAGCTGATCGGATTTTGGAAAAGCCAAAACAGGGCATTGCTGACCTCCAGGGGTTTGGGGGAGTCCCCCCCCCCCCCCCCCCCGTGAAATTGAGAAAAGTTAGGAGAACTTTGGTGGATTTTTAGAAATTTTGAGAGAGTACATGTATGCGATATTAATGTTGATCTTTACCATTTCATTCTATAATTGACTGTTTAAAACCTTTAGTAGATAAATTGGTAATGTCCTAAAAATTTGAACAACTGTGCATTAATATACGAGGTACAGTCAAAAAGTTCCCGGAATGAATTTTTGTAGACATGTAGCGCGATCGCCAGCTGTAAATTTGTCTTGCAGTAGTTGGTACGACTCCTTGGTAGGGCATTTCGGTAGTGGTGGCATAGCTGACTTGCCTTAGTGCAGCATTGGAAAGCGCTTTTCATGTAGGCTACCTGCAAGTCGACTTTGTCGGATTTTTTAATAATGGCATTTCATGAACAGCACACTGGGTGATGCTCATGAAGAAAATATTGGGGGATTTCTTCATCGTCTCTTCTCCATAAGCTTGAATTAACAACTCAAGAGTCTTTCTGGGTGATTTTTAAAGTCAAATAAGAACAATGTTCGTGTGCTGTTCATGAAATGCCATTTTTCAAAAATCCGACAACGTAGACTTGCAGGTACACGAAAAGCGCTTTCCAATGCTGCACTAAGGCAAGTCAGCTATGCCACCACTACCGATATGCCCTCCCAAGGAGTCGTACCAACTACTGCAAGACAAATTTCCCGCTGGCGATTGCGCTATATGCCGACAAAAATTCATCCTGGGAACGTTTTGACTGTATACCTCGCATGTATACAGCAAATATATTTGAACAATCAATCAAAATCAAATTTAATAATAATAATAATAATTTTATTGAGCCAGAATTGACAACATAGTTGCATTAACTCAGTTAATAGTTAATATACACATACAATTTTTCTTCACTAATTTTCATAGAAATGAATCATTCTTTATTTTGTCCAGGTATTCTTAAAGTTTATAACAAGAAGACTCAATCAAAGAGATCTTGAGTGTTTTCTTATATGGAAACAATTTAGAAATCAACTTCAAAACACCAAAGGAAGTTTTATTTAAGTTTTGAAAATAAGAAGTATTTTTTAGAATATTTTTGTACAAATAATGCCAAAAAAATAGGCGTCCCGAGAGAGTTCATCAGAACAAAGAGACATGTCACTTAAAAAAGGAACTGTCCCGTTTAAAAAGGGAAGTCTAGACATCTTACTTTAAGGTGTTCATAATATAACAGTTGTATAAACTACCCTCAAAGATGTTTTGGAGGATTAATGCCAAAAAATAGGCAAAAAATAGGTCTTTTGATTTAATATTCTGTAGAAAGGACTTACCACAAAGACGACATCTCTGATATTGTTGAGTCCAAGGTCTAGATGGATGGGTTTCTAGTTTCTAGGACCTTGGTACTTACATTATGCACAAAAAGACATTAAGAACTGTTTTCCCAGACGATACAGCAAATATGACCTATTGTTCCCGGTTCCTAGGATAGATTAGTGCCCTAAATGTACACTTCTTTAGGCACACTTACAGAACAAAACAAACATTCCTTATGTTTTTAAATCACTTTTTCAACAATCCTTCTTGTAAATGGTAAGATTTTGCATCTCATAACATGAAAAACTAAAAATATTCGAATTTATAAAAGAATTTCTTGATGAGAAAAAAACATTATTTATTTATGAATGTTATTATTTCAACCTTTAGCAGTGATTGCTCCCAAAATAAATAAAAAATCTTGTATCATAAGAAAACAATCATTCAATATTTTTTCCCATAGAAGAAGTTTATACTTATACTTTTCTTGAAATGGCAACCTACCCAGGTAGGTATTTTAAGCCAAGTATGAATGACAGATGAGTGAAGGATGATTGTGGCACGATCTTGTAGTCTTGTTATACTGACTAAGGCCTATCATTTCAATATCCTAGGAACCTGAAACCTTAAGAAAACCTAAAGGAACTTTTTCAAAATCCTAATAAAAATAAGAAAACTCACAAAAATTCAATTGAGATGAATACAAATATTAATAACCAAAAACATGAACATTTTTAACAATTAATCATGAATACAGAGATAATCACATTTCACATTTTTTACTGGTTTGCAAATTTATTCAAGGGTGTTAATTTGAGTTACAACATACAATGTTAAATTTTACAAATTTGATTGTTTTGAGATTGACTGATGAACAAAAGATTAAAGTATTAAATTTGTGTACTCATGAAATTTGATGGCAGTAAGCTCACAATTGATTTAATTAGTGATTGTATTTAGCTTATTTTAAAGGAATACTCCCAACTTAAGACCATACTAGCAAAAGAGTCAGACTGTGTTGTGCTGCGAGCATAAGTTGTTTAGCCAAGAAAGAAGGCATGAGAATACCTAATCACAAATACAGTTTATGCAACATTTCCAGGGTATTTTAAGCCAAGTGAGCTGAGAGGTGAGTGAAGAATGATTATGGCGTGATCTTGAAGTCTTGGCACTGACTGAGGGCGAAGTATTCCTTGGACAGGACTGTTGATTTCCCAAAAACCGATAAGACGATCATGTTTGTTGTTTGAACAGTATAGTTATTAAATTAGAGACGAGATTAGCTCGATCAAATATGTAAAAGCAAAAAGGAATTATATATTCACAAGAAGTCTTCAACGGCTGAATAAATAGTTAGTTATTTAAACAACTTTACTCTAATAATCTTTCGTTAAATAAGTTTATTCAAGTAACAAGAATGAATAAACTCATTCTTGTTAAATTAATTTGACAAGAATTAAAAATTTTATCCTGACAGGTGCAAAAAAATTATCCTGCCATCCAAACCTGACCCCATAAAAACTCTGGGTAATCATTATGGTTTCCATAACCACAGTTGACCTTGAAATTGATACAAATATATTAATTTCTGTTTATAACTCTCGGTCAGTTTGATTTTAAACACTTACCTCAACCAAAGTGCAAACTCCTTCATAGCTTACTTTATCTTGCACACGATTTAAAGCATTTTCCTCATAAAAATTGCCAAGGAACCGAATGTCACAAAACAAAGATATTAAAGAGAAATATAACCTAAAAAGCCAATATTTCCAGTGTTTAGACTAAGTGAGGCTGGCCTTGTTTTTAGAACTGTTTAAATAACGAGCGATTAAGACCACATGTCAGGTGTGAGTAATCATGATGCAGTATTCCATTGTTTCATCTCTTTTCCACAATTTTTTACAATAAAATAAAATGCCATCAATGAATTGGAAAAAAATTAATTGCAGGGCGAACATGGTGAATGAAAATTTAGGTCTTAAAGGGAGACCTTTAAAAGGTCGGAGACGCAGAGCATTAGAAATTAGGTGTACGAGAAAGTTATTCAGCCTCTCTTGAAAGACTGTTTAAGATTATCATAATTTGAGTTCAAAGTTATTTAAAAAATAAAATAAAATTGTAAGTACGACAAACTTTTAATAGTTTGACACTTGGTGGAATCCGGAGGTATTTTACATTTAACATTAAAAAGCATTGACAGTTTTTCCAACTTTTCCAGCTTGAGTGTGACTATATTGGCCCCAGGACCTATCACATGTTATTTTTCAAACTTTTTAAATCATAAATTTAAATTTAGACACATATTCATAAATTTAGTCCCACAGACCAAGAAAAAAAACAGTGACACATCTTGAAATTTAAGGGGTCCCCCGTTTTTTTAAGCGACAAAAACCTTAGTAATAAAGCATTGAAAGTTGAATTCTAAAATTTAGGGTTTTTCAAGGTTAGAACTTACAGGGCTTGTAACAGTTCTTGAGGTTGAAAAAAAAAATAAAATAAGAAAAAATTAACCAAAAAATAACCTTTTGTAAACAGAAAATGTTGCTAAAAATTAAAAACCCGGCGTTATATTGGGGGCAATTCTCCAGGCCTTGGCTTCTTAGTTTTTAAAATATAGTGTAAGCCATCTTTTCTACATTCCTTCCTAGTCTTATCCTTCCACTTTCTAATATTTACTTTAAATCTTTTATTTTTATTTACGCGATTTTGGTCGCTGGGCAACAACGCAACGCCCGGTGGGGAGTCCATCTTTCAGTGAATAGAACATTATTCCCCAGAAAGTCCATGGAGTCCCGCGAACCACACCAACTTTGACAGATGAAATAAGGGCTGCCAACTGAAATTTCTTCAAAACAAAACATACCACGGTGCAGCTCCTGTCCTTTAGAATATTTTCCACTAAATATCTCCGATTTTGTAATGTTGTCGCTTAGAATGTTTTACGGGAGACCCTTTCAATTGTTGGGGACAGCATGTTGGGCCTGTGATGCCTGATTCTTTATTGTGGGTAAAATTTAAATTTAAACACTCTGAGCTCTGTTTAAATTTTAACACTCTGAGCAATGACATCGAATCAGCGGATATTTACTAATGACATTGAAAGGAACTTTATGAGTTAAGGTATATATCTCGTGGTCATCTGCAAAGATGGCTACTTTTGCCTAAACGGGTTTTGGTACTTATCGGTTAACGGGAGGCCACCCATTAAACGATCTAAAATTGTTGAAAATATTTTTCTAGTGTTTTTAATCAAGAGATAATCTTTTCAAACTGATTACTGCTTATTGGTATTCCTCAAAAAACAGCCTGCATTGTTGTTACTAGGTCAAGGTTGGGCAAAGGTCATTGCTCCGCGCACTTCGCCGCTTATCATATCGTTCAATTGATTTAGTCGTCCAGTTGCTGTCATTTCATTCTACAGTCGCATTGAGCATACCTTATATTTGTCGTGCGTTGATTCTCTGAACATGTGTGATCGTATGCTAATGTGGGACTTACCCAAAACCGAGAAAGAACCAGTTTCGGTACTTTGGTATTATATGGAGGCCACTATTTTTAGAAAGACTTTTTTAGAGGATACCAAAAATATCTACATAATTAGAAAGAACACACTTTAATTGACTTACTGTCCAAATAGGATATTGTTTTCTGCCTCCCAGAAGGCAGCGATATTGGTGAGAATTGAGTTGAGCGTGTCACTGGCAGGGGTGGATTTACATATGGGCCTAAAGGGCGAGATAGCCCAGGGCGGCAGAATTTGGGGGGGGCGACAAATCAGAGATAGAAGTTATAACCCCCTCCTGAAATGGTAGAAATAGCCTTGCTTAGGGCCCGGGGGGTCAAAAAGCACACGCGTGAGTAAAAAAAAATACCCCCGTTGCAGCAGACCTGCATACTCAGCGAATTTCAAATGTAAAACAACATATTTCAATCCAACATAGCGAGATTTAACATGTTTTTGTAAGCTCCATAAGAATAACATGGGGAATGAGTATGCAGGTTTGCTGCTACAGGAATATTAAAACTGGGTGGTTTTAATTCAATATTTAGTAGATCTGAACTAAAAGAAGCTATTTACCAAGTTTTAACAATATATGTTGAGAAATAACCGAGATATAGAATTTTTCTTATTTCCCATAAGGTTAACATTGGGACAACGTACTGTGTTTACCACTTTCAATATCTCGGTAACCAATGGACATAGAGCAGTGATTCAAAATATTAAATTGTTTGTTTTTTTGAGCTGAATTCAATGGTGCCCACACAAATTCGATAAATTTTATTTTTCTATGTGAAAAACTCAAAAAAACCCATTTTTGGGGGGGTTTATCCCCCTTTACCCCCCCTTCCGGTGGTCCAATCGGGTTGGTTCACGAACTCGTCCAATTGATTACCACTTTACACGTCTGTACCAAATTTCATAAAGATCGGACCATTTTTTCCGGCTGCTATCGTGCTAACAGACACATATATATATATATATATATATATATATATAAATTCAAACGAATAGTGTTTTTTGCTTCTGGGGGCCCCAAAACGAAAAGTTATAGTGGTCCCGAGCTTAGGTCTTACCATGAGACCTACGGTAATAGCTTCTTCCCTATAGGGGAAAAATTCGCTAAAAAAGGTCACCACTTTTGCCGGGCTGGAGAAATCCCCCCGCCGTCAGCCATACTCACCCTGTGTAGTCCAGGGGCGGCAAATTTCCAAATCCGCCTCTGGTCACCGGCGCCGCTAGCGACTTCACCCAATCGCCACCCTGATACAGCGCGCTGCGGCGGTTATGTTAGGCTAGGTTATCATAAATATGTTCATAGGACTTTCCTTGTTTCATTATGAATCAAACGATACCAGATGAGTCATACTTTAGTCAGCCATTTATCCTTCAAGTAGGCCAAGATCAGGTCGTTGATCGTAGCGCACGCATCAGCTGTCAACAGAATTTGGCAGGCAAAATTATGATTCATTTGATATCATTCGATTGGTAACGAAACGACGAAAGTCTTTATAACATATTTATGATAACCTAACCTAACATAACCGCCGCAGCGTGATGTATAAGGGTAGCCTCCCGTTAACCGATAAGTACCCGGGTTTTATTAAGTTTTGAAATTGATCAGTTTTTTTTGGGGATACGGTGTATAATAAGATCATAAGATTCATAAGATTTTGGGACTGATAAAAAGACATTATTTAATCACAACATATTTTTAATGACAAACTCAAAAAGGTGGTAAACACAATAAATCTACGATCATATTAAAATTTGCCATAAAATGTATAAACAATTAGTGAAACCAAATTGCACTTTTCACACTTATTCTTTGTACAATATTCACAAATTTCACCGATGAGGTGAAAAAGGCACGATAATCCAATCTCTCAAACCTTAGAGAATGAGAATAATTAAGTTGAATTAAAACAAAACTTATGCCAATTAAAAATTGTTTTGACAATATTTGCTATTATGTTAACTTGCATATATTATTATGGTATAAAGATTATCCAATTTTATAATTATATATAGCAATAAATTAAGCTTGAAACTCCAACTTCCTTAATTTTATAAGCATTAATCTTTCCAATCAGTATGAAAACAAATATTATAACAAAAATCAATGATATCCTGATTATGTACTTCAAAGAAATTCAACACAGCAGTGAGAACTCATAGACATAAACTAGAAAGGAATACATTTTATTTTAGAGATTTAATCCTTTTTTAATTTTGATTGTTTTGAGATTGCACTAATAATCGAGGCAAATTTTATTTCAGACCCCTTAAAAGGTATTCTTTATCCGCCTAATACAAGTTAGTGACAAAAACAATGGGAACTAACAGAAACACAAAGCCATTAGAATCTGGTGAATATGATGTACTAATTTTTACTACATCATTTCATTTGATTTTAAAACATTAGAACCGGTATTATTATTGCCGGTTAAATACTAAATTAGGAGGGCCTTTCAACGGTTTGTGCTGTTTGTTAAAAAAACCCACACAATAAAAAATATAAAAACCATTGATCCTAACAATCTTAAAAATGAAGGCTAGTTTTTATCGCATCACAATCCAAACGAAAAAAGCCTAAACTAACAGGAAAACACAGAAAAATCACTTAGCTTTAACAAAACCTTATCTAAAAACTAAATATATTGGTGAACACAAACAAATCTGCTGGGGAAATTATGTGCACTTGGCAATTCATCAAAAGGTAACCATTTTTACAAAACAATTAAAAAAATTAAATTATTGATTTTGTTGAATAAAAAAATGTTTTACTGACAATTCTAATTTTACATCAATATGTTTTAATTTATTTCCTAATGCTTTTCACTTTTTCAGATTGATAATTTATACAAATATTTTTTGACAGGACTGAAATTTGTATACAATGACTAACTTTGAAGAATCCCACAACAGCTATACAATATAAATTTATTCACTTTAATACAAAATAACAACAACACTTAACATTATTTGTACTTAAACATAATATACAAATCAAAACACATTAACCACTAAATTTAAAATCTAAAAGTTCAAAGCTAACTTCAACAGAATGGGAGTTAATCATAAGAACACAAATATTAAAATCATAAAACAAACCTATACTCAGAGTATATTAAAGGCATAAAAAACTGTACATCTTAGTTCCTTTTGAAAATATTATGTACATTTATTATTTCAAGTTAAACATTGCATTATGACACATAAAATTACATCTTTGGTTTACTTTTAATCATTGAAATCCACTGTAATAAAGCAATAAAAATTTAACTAACCTAAATAATTTTTGAAGATATACTGGTAAGGATATAATAAAATATATGAAAACAGATCAAATAAATCTAATGTGAAAAATCCTATGAAGAGTAAAGTAAACCTACTTAAGTATTGCTTCTAACAAGCATTAGACTAGGTAACTAAACAATAATCTATATAAATAAATAATCACTATTCACTGTCTCATCTGACATTGAATAAAATGCAATCGATTCCTAAACTTGCCACAACAAGTTTAAGCAAAAAAAAGTTATTGACAAGCAACAAATGTAGAATACCTATTTTGTAATTAGTTTTCAGGTTTTCAACAGAGTAAAGTGACATTTTTTATCAACTAATACATTTTGACTACCACAATTGTTTTTGATAAAATATTTATAAACTGAATAATATCCTACAAAATAATAAAATTTTAAAAGAAGCAAACAAATTTTTATGCAACCTTAAGAGAATGATATTTGCACAGATCTTTATGACATTTGCAAAAATCTAAAAACATGTTACAGCATATTGGAAACAAAAGCAGATAAGGTATGGTTTTCAGAGAAATTTGGTTGTTTATTTTACAAAAAAAAAAAGAACAGGATGCTGTTTGAAATTTCACGCTAACGTCGTTAACCCTCCAAATTCTGAATAATATGATCATACAACAGAAAATTTTATATCAAAAGTGATCTTTCCAGCCTACTGATTTATTCAAAGCTGAAGCTGACCAAAATGATCTGTCTTTCAAATGTTTTGCCAGAAGAAATCTTTGTTACAAAAATTCATTTATTTAAAACAAGAACTTATGATAAAATGACAAGTTCAAAAACTGATGATAAAATGATGAAATATAATCTTTTCATATTTTACAAAAAAGACATAAAAGACAGGATAGAAAAATCAATACTTTTTGATACTTAAAGATTGCTGTTTAGCACAAATTCATAACAGTATTATAAATTAATTTAATTTACAAATCCACTGGCATCTTCTTCCGATAAAGTTTACTTGAGAAAGAAATCGTTATCAAAAAAGGAGCTGATGGTTTTGAAAATTAGTCTTGTGCAAGTATTTATATTTGTGCTGCTCAGCAATCTCTAACCATCATGGCAAACATACTAATTTTCCTGTCGAACCTTTATCTTTGACACTGAACATCAGAGCCTAACTTGAACAAAAATGGCAAAAAGTATTATGGCAAAAAAGTAAAAATTTACGTTGTAGGCAAGCCAATATTTTGTATTTCTTTAAAAATAAATAAAAACAACGATCGAGGCATTGGAAATATTCATCAGTAGTAAACAGAAATAGTGTTTGAAGGGTTAACGTAAGTTTTACCTACGTACCAAGCTCCGTAGTCGAATCTGACTTTGGACTAACGATTGAAGACTTAGGACTACGACTAATATCGAGGATCTCCCTCAAGAAGGAACTGATTGGTCGAAATCCTTGACTAAAACGAAAGAATCGACCAATCAAGGCTCATGTTCAGTCTTCATTGTAAGTGGGTGGCTGGTGGCGAGCATTCTGCAACCGGAAAAAAAAGATAAACAAAATCAAATGGAAAAACAAAATTAAAAAGATGAAAGAGAAGAAATGAGAGAGACCGGAAAATCAAGGTGAGAGTTTGAGTTGGAGGAAACAATAGTGTTTAATGTATTAGTAGGCTGCCACCATAGACGGAAAATGCTGTTTGTTGCAAGGGAAAAATAAATGGATTATATAATAAAGAAGTATTGGATAGAATATTGAAATATTTTAACATACTATGGATGACTGTGTCTTACCAAAAAGAGTAAGTTTAAGAAAATCTTCCGAAAAAGAATTGTTTGAAGGAATTGAATATAAATTGAAGGAGTACTTGATTTTCGCAGACAAATTATAATAAATTACCTTTGATTATTGTATACAATTAGTGATGGACTACAGAAACTGAACCTCAAATCTTGAAACTACCAAAAATTCACCACACCAGTTTCGATAATCGAATATTAAAACTGTGAGATTCCACTAGACATGACGGCAAGATTCGTTGGTCGTGGAACAAAGAAGATATTCATTGGTCGCAAAACGAAGACTGTATTCAAAGACCGAGGAATCAGATATCATGTGCCAGTCTCAAAATGAAGGTGGGCTTATTTACCGTGACATGACGATGACAAATGAAATACTTATCCAAGTAAATAAGTTTACTGCTTGAAGAATGGCAGAAACTAATTTTTGCACTCATGCTGTTTATCTCAGGAAAAAATCAAGATTTTGATATAAAGAATTCACGATTCAATTTAGGAGTTTCGATTGCAGTTTCAAGATTCAAAATTCTGATTTGAAGTTCTGGTTTTGACCATCACTGTATAAAATAATTTGGCAATAAAAACAAACTAAACGTTTCGAGGGTTATTTAGTAATAACTATCAGGACCCTACTACATCTATTGTAATGTAAACAAGTGATATATATAAGATTCGGTTCAAGTTTAAATTGAGTAAGCACTAAGAAGAGACAGATGTAAGAAATAAGAAAAAACATCATTGCACAAGAAATTGACATTGATAACACAAAAAATTGTGAATCAACAATATAAACAGATTATAATACTGAAAAACTTTGAATAAACCATACTGACAACTAATGTTTTTTAATATTAGATTTGGATTAAAATCAAATTTTTACACCCTTAACTTTGTAAATTACAATAATTTTATTTGCTACCAGGTCCCACACTTTAGTAAATAATTCACAATGATAGTAAAACAAATTAATTTACATCATACTATACAGAAACAGCTGTTTTTTGTGTTTTGATGTCTGCAGGAGATTTGCTCCTTGCTGATAACTGCTCACTAAATTTACCATGCAATTCTGTTTGAAACACATGTACAGCTGGTGACTTGGGCCTCAGGCGGGCAGTATAGGCACGGGGGTGAGTGGAGAGTGGTTGAGGTATAAGAAAAAGACCGGTCTGCAAACATTTCTGCTGAAGAACACCTTCACGCGGGTCGCGAGGGCGTTGCCGCAACCTGCTTGACGGAACATAATGTTTTTGAACTAGGCTAGTACCGACCGAGTATCGATCGGTCAAGTGCCAGCTTAGAAGTCACCAGCTGTAACCACATGTTTATTGCAACAATACCAGGTTAAATGTTAGTTTGCTTATGTATTAAAAAGAGAGGGTTTAAAGAATCAAAAGAATGTGGAGGACTGAGTAAAAAATTTGACTTTTCTATGTAGCATGATGTCAAGAATCGTACGCTACTTGCCCAGTAAGTTTTACCTAACTCGTATGAAAATCCTGCCCCCATTTCTGGTTCCCGCACAAAATATCATGCTCTTTTGGTAAAAGAGTACTTATACACAAAACACACAAATTGTAACAAAGTTTACTAATTTTTAATCTAACTTAATCATTTGAAAAAATTCAACACCCAAAAAATCATTACAAAAAATACAAAACCACAATTTTCAGGTTACCTATGCAAAAAATGTGGATACAAAGTTTTAACTCTACAGATTATGCTTTGTGTGAACTTATCCTTAACTGAAATTCTTTTCTTCTGACCATTTTAATGCTTTCTACTAAAGATCTGTGGATAGATTGGTTTTGATTTTGAACAGTTGGAACAATGGGTACTGTCTCTAATACTTGCTTTGAGTATCGTTGATATTTTATTGTACTTTTCTCCGATTCTAAAATTAAAAATTAAGTACAAATCTTCAAATAATTTTAGGAAAACAAGCAAATGGTAACATATTTCCCTATAATAAGATAGTGAACTCAAACTACTACCTAGTGATATGTACCTTATAGTGCTCATAAACTAGCAGAATATCACAGGTTGATATAAAAAAAATCACTTGACTGATCCTACAGCAGGCCGTTGATCATCGAAAACAATTTGAAGGTGTTTAAAAAATTTACTTTTCGTCTAATCAGTCATTGAGAGTTAACTGAAGCAAATCCGCATTGGACCAAAGGTAAACTTTGGATTTAATCTGCGATATATTTGAGTGCAGGAATAAAAGACAATCGATCTATCTACAGGTCGACTTAAAAAAAAAAAAAAAAAAAAGACTAATTACACAAATTTACTGATAACTTAAATTTGGTGGATGTCATCACTTTACACAAGATACTAATGGCTGTGATAGGCTATCACATGTGTTATCGGTCTAAAAATGAGCATTTTTAGCACTGATACACCTTTCGGACATCCAAAGTTTCTGATAATCGACTCTCTGCTGTAGCGACCAGTTTCATACAATCAATGCACCGAGCGTTCAGGTTTCACAGAACGAACACGACTCAACACACTGCATGAACTCTCATAAAGGGTGTTCCCTCATTAAAAATTCACGAACTGTAATACAAGGTGTCTCCTCATCAACAATTCTACTACAATACAGGATGTTCCCGAATTAACTGTTCATGGACTGTAATACACGGTGTTCCCAAATAAACTAGCACACAGGGCATTCCCCCATTAACTGTCAAGCAGAGAGTTCCTGCATTAACAGTCAATTAACTGTCAAACAGGGTGATCTTTCATTAACAATTCACTGACTTTAATACTGGGCACTTACGTATTACCTTTTAATCAACTTTCAAAAAAGGGTTCCTGCATGAACTGACAAACAGGGTGTTCTCTGCCTAATTCACCAACTGTAATCTTGCATTAACTGTTAATACAGGGTTTTCCCTAACTAACAGTTCACCAATTATAATACAGGGTGTCTCCTCATTAACAATTCACCAAATGCAATACAGGGAGTTCCTGTATTAACTGTCCACTAGCTGTTATACCTCATTAACATTTAACCCAACTGTTTTACCCGCATTAAATAATCATTAACTGTAACACTGGATGTTGGCTACTTATCTAAAACACAGAATGTTCCCGCATTAACTGTTCCTCGATTGACACACAGGGCGTTCCCCCTGGTCAACGGTCGCGCAGGGTGTTCCACTAACTGTTATAGAAGCTACGGTACGTACAGGGTGTGCGCTGGGGCCGTCCGTGCACCCGGAACCTGTAGAGGCAGGTGTACTCCAGGTTTCCATGGTTTGACTCTATCACCAGCTCCACGATCTTGAACGAGTGATCCACCTCCTGCGAAAAAAAAACATTGAAAATTATTGCTGCTGAGTGGGAAATAAGAAAGCCTAAGTTACTGCGGGTAAACGGTTTAGTAACGTCTTTACATAAGTTCTCCTAATATTTTAATTGAGATTCTTAGGCCTCTAACAGATCCTTGAAAGACATGTTTTTAGGTGAGGACTTATTTCTTGGGCGGATTTAGAATAATCCAACTCACGCCAGTTATTCTTTGAGATTTGGTTAAACACAAAGTTTTAAACACACACACATGCTAAACACCTAAATAAATAAAACACGCATCCCGAATGTGTATCCCAACGTTCCAAGACACCCATTAAAAACCTCTCACTTTTTCAAGGTGTGAGTTGGATAATTTTTACCGCACACCACCTGAACGAAAAATCAAAACTGCTCAGTTGTCGTAGTTCGTCATTCAACCTGTGTGCAGGTAAAATTATCTGACTCCATTCTTGAAAAAGCGACACTTTTCACAGGTCTCTCAAAACATCAGGAGAGGATGTTGGGGACGCTTATTATTCTGTATATTTGCCTCTAAAAACTGTCAGCCAATGGCCCAATGGTTGCTGAGTCAGGGGCGCAGTTGGTAGCGCACTCGGCCCAGGTTCTGAGGCAGCAGCGTCGTAGGATCGGGTCCCGATGATGTCACAACTTTTCGCAGTGCTGTTCATCCTAGTTCTGTACCGGCTCACTCCTTGCTTTGCTTAATAACTTCCACCCACTGGCCTGAGGCCCATGTGGGCAAATGTAAGTTAAAAAGGGACCGCCACACGCTTAAAAAAAATCCTACATGTTCCAAAAAATTATCACACAGTCATAAATTACCCCATACAAAATTATAAACATTACCCTGAATGATCCAAAAATTACTTATTTTTATTAAGAAATTATTTGATTGTAGGGAATGGAGTCGGAAGATGACATGCCCATTCTGTTAGGCAGATTTACATATCTGGGCAGAATGAGGTAGGTAACCTGCAGCTTAACACGTTCCCTGCTGGCCGCTAGATGGCGCGACTGCGCCAGGAGCTGAACTAGTGTGTGTGTCGCTACGGCTTAAATGACCCTGGTGGTAATTTTGGAAATAATGTTTTTTATTGTGGGAAAAGTATGTCCCCAAGAGCTGCAAGGAAATATAGAACGCTCATGAGGAGCTGGCTAATCCATGACAACGTTAAACAACAATGAACGGTGCCGTTCCGGAACGTTCTCAGCTCCTGGCGCCATGTTCCCGGTGACGTTCCGGGAAGTCCGTAGCAGCGAACGTGTTAAACTACCTGCCAAGCTGCAGGTTTGACAAGCTACAGATACAATACATTTTCTGTTAGAAAATGTGTTTCCTACTGGTCGCTACTCAAGAAATAAATGGAGCGAGATAAATCAAACAGGTATGGAAGCCTTTTGAAAAACATGTTTAACACATTCGACTCAAATTTTGAGCAGATCGACAACATGTATTTGTGACACGCTGGTTTTCCGTGTAGGCCAATGTCACACATAACGTGATGTTTGGGGCACTAACCTCACCCCGACGTCACAAATTCGTGACTTGAGCTCTTTGTTACTTCATAGGCTCTGGTTGCCAGTCAGTGTATTGGATCGTCTAAACTGCGTAATGAGTTACAGGAATATCTTTTTATAAAGCTAAATATCTCAAAAACTGTTAATTTTAGAAAAACTATACAGGGGACAAAATGTTGCAAAATTTAATCCTGTTGACACTGGTATTAATATTATGATAATCGGACTACTAATAATGGAGATATCAAAAATTTCCAAATAAATACATAGACATTTCAACTTTAAGAACTAAAGAACCATGCATTAATTTTGAAAAGTTATGATTTTTCCGTTATTAGTAGTCAGATCATCATAATCTTAATATCACCATTAATTAGATTAAATTTTGCAACTTTTTTGTTACTAGTAAAGTTTTTCTAAAATTTACGATTTTTAATATATTTAGCTTTAAAAACTAAACAGTCGCCATATGGAAATGGTATAAAGTAGAACTTTGATACTTCTTACACAGATAGTTCTTTACAGTGGTCATGTATGTACCAATTTTGAAGTTTATACAATGAGGGGTTCGTAATATACAATTAAATATGTAAAAACACAAACAGACACACAGAAGGAAAACGAGGCACTTTAGAACCTCTGTTTATATAAACTTTTATTCTTATTTCCACCTCTACAATCATATACTAAAATAGTTTACCATAATTTCTGGACACCCTGTACATGCCACGTGGTCTGAGGATGAGAATTTAATTCTGACTCCAGAGGAGTGTTGGTCAACCTGTTATCACTCTGAACCTTACAGACTGTATTCAGTCGAGTCATTTTCATTATTCAACAAACCTATGTTGAGCTAGAGAGAGTTGCTTTATTCCATGTACCTAAAGAAAAAAGGTAAAATTTGATAAAACCATTTTTATTTTAAATGAGTCACATAATATGTGTGATGGATGGCCTGCAGCAAAAATTCATTAAAAATGCTGTGGACCGACATCTCACATGAGTGACAGGAAAAATCCACAAAAATGCACAACTGTTGCGTACATTAAAAGAAAAAAATATATATTTGGCCTGGGAACTTGTTACTTTCTTGTTCTACTGGTCTACACAAAAAGCATAAGTTTTACAATTGGACTGCAATGGGCAATCACGCGTCACAAATAGGAGACGGTCGGCAGCGAACATGTTAAGCAATTGCACTGCTGATTCAAAACATCAAGGAGGATTTTCTAGGAGGATGGAAATAGTAAATACATTTAAAACATTACTCACCAAAGCGTCAAAATACTGCAGACTCTTCCCATTGTCGAGATACGTGAATCTGCCCAACAGAATTGGCATGTCATCTTCTTCTGACTCCAACCCCTGAAAATAAATAATTTCTTAATAATAATTAGTAATTTTTACACAATTCAGGGTATTATTTATAACTTTGTGTATAGGGTAGTTTATGAATTTGTTTACAGTATTTTCTTTTTATAATTTAGGGTACCACTGCCTGATTTTGGCACGAGTAAGGGAATTAATGAGTTATAGTTGTGTAGACTTCCACGGTCTGAAGATATATTCTCGAAGTGGGTTTCCGGGTTAAACCGTGTAGATGTCGAACTTGTTTGCCGACTTTTCGGATATATTGCAATATCCATCTTCAGGGCGACGAGCGTCTTAGTTAAGAGACTCACTGTAGCCCACACGCACTGTAGTTCGTTAGGGGTTTCTTTTAGATGACTTAGGATAATATCGACTGGTAGTGCTGAGTATAAGATAATGTGTAAGTTTGTAGAGGTTTAATTTTTTAGATCATTCAGGGTAACACATGCCGGTAAAGGTATATAAAAGGTAATTTATCAGTCTGCTAAGGGGGATATTTTACATATTTCAGGGTAATTTCGGCCAGTAGACACTCACCAGCACTCGGAAGTCCCGCGGGGCCGTGTCTATCGTCCCCGTGGGACTGAGGGACCGGGGGAGATGTTCTATGGTGAAACCCGTCACTGTGATGTTGTCACTCAGCTCCACAATCAGGTAGCCCTGGTTCCCACTGAACGCCCAGCACTGTCCGGGCACTATGCCTGGCTGCAACATGAGGAAATACTAGGTCCACAGAGTACTAGGTACATGAGAGTAATAGGTCCACAGAGTACTAGGTACGTGGGAGTAATAGGTCCACAGATAGATCAGGTAGCCCTGGTTCCCACTGAACGCCCAGCACTGTCCGGGCACTATGCCTGGCTGCAACATGAGGAAATACTTGGTCCACAGAGTACTAGGTACGTGGGAGTAATAGGTCCACAGAGTACTAGGTACGTGGGAGTATTAGCTTCACAGATAGATCAGGTAGCCCTGGTTCCCACTGAACGCCCAGCACTGTCCAGGCACTATGCCTGGCTGCAACATGAGGAAATACTAGGTCCACAGAGTACTAGGTACGTGGGAGTATTAGGTTTACAGATAGATCAGGTAGCCCTGGTTCCCACTGGACGCCCAGCACTGTCCGGGCACTATGCCTGGCTGCAACATGAGGAAATACTAGGTCCACAGAGTACTAGGTACGTGGGAGTAATAGGTCCACAGAGTATTAGGTCCATAGATAGACCAGGTAGCCCTGGTTCCCACTGAACGCCCAGCATGGCAAAATACTAGGTCTATGGAGTACTATGTAAGTGAACTAGGTTCATGAAGTAATAGGTTCCTGGAATATTGGGATTGTGGACTGCTAGGATTGTGGGATACTAGGTTTATGAAATACTAGGTTCATTGAGTAAAGGCTGATGGAATACTACAACAAGAAAAATCTCTAAGAATCATGTTTAACTTAAAAAATAAAGACTCTGTTCAGCACATTTTTTCTGAATCTGAAGTTTTTACAGTTTATGGACTCTATATTTATGAAACAATAAAATATGTTTTAACTATTAACCCTGCACCAGAAAATAAGTCATCCCTATAATACACGGACCCAAACACATGTTGAAAGCCACAGACTGGAAACTTTAAAAAAAAACCTTCCTATCAGGGTAATAAGTTCCTTGACTGTTTACCAGACTTTCTGAAAAAAGTAATAACTTTCTTCAATTATTAAAAAAATACTTAGTCAATGCATCATTCTACTAAATAAATGATTTTTTAAATATTAGAAACAATAGTGGGCAATAGTTACAATAAAGAAAACTGAAATCAATGATTTATGGATGAATGAGTACTCAAACATGAACTGTAATCTTTTTAGCATAAAATAAGACCCTATGTATTATAAGGTAAATTTTATCATTCTTTGTAGCCTAGATTTGTTGACGCTATTCATTGTATCTGAGTGTACATTTATTGAATAAAGATATTCTGATTCTGATTCTGACTAGGTTCATGAAATACTAGGTTCATTGGGTACAGGCTGATGAAATACTAGGTCCATGGAGTAATAGGTTCATGTGATAACTGGTTCATGGAAAACTATGTCAGTGGAGTTCAAGGTTTATTCAATACAAGGTTCATGGACTACTAGGATCATGGAATACGAGGTTAACAAGTTCATGAAATACCAGGTTCATGAAATATTAAGTTCATGAAGTAATAGGTTCATGGAATACTAGGTTCGTGGAAGTAGGAGGTATGTGGAATGCTAGGTTCAAATTGTAATATGTTCAAGGAATACTAGGTTCAAGGATTACTAGGACCATGGGACTGAGGGACTACGGGAGATGTTCCACAGTGAAACCCGTCACCCGGTCCGTGGAGTACTAGGTTTATAGAATGACTACTAAGTCCAAGGAAAATTAGGTCCACAGAGTACTATGTTCATGAAATACAAGGTAAGTAGGGTACTGGATTCATGGATTACTTGGACTTAAGTAAACTAAGTTCATGGAGAATGAGTTCAAAATAGGCTCATAGAACATTAGAATCATGCAATACTAGATTCGCAGAATACCAGGTACAAGAAGGATAATTTCAAAGAATACTAGGTCCATGGAATACTAGGTACAAGAAGGAAAAGTTAAAAAATACTAGGTTCATTGAATTCTAGGTCTATGGAATGTGACTCACCTCCGTATAATACCAAAGCACCCATAGAACATTAGAATCATGCAATACTAGGTTCACAGAATACCAGGTACAAGAAGGATAATTTCAAAGAATACTAGGTCCATGGAATACTAGGTACAAGAAGGAAAAGTTAAAAAATACTAGGTTCTTTGAAATCTAGGTCCATGGAATGTGGACTCACCTCCAGAGCAACTTTAGGGTCATTCCCCGACCTGCTCCACAGCGGGAACCCCCACATCTGGTACTGAGCGTTCTTCAGGGAGAACGTCTCGGTGCAGCGGACGCTCAGCACCGAGCCTCCTGCAACCAAAACAATCGGTAAAAGAAAAGTTCAAAATATGTTACAAATTAGAACAGTAAGTAAAAAAATAGTGTTTTAATAGTTTACTAGTGGCTTGTAGGGGCAAAAGCCCCTAAAATAAAATTCAAATACCGAACATTTATAATGTAAGATATTGAATAGTCGATAAATTAATGCGCAATGGGTTTTCTACACACTTAAAACTTTGAAACAGTTTGACAGATTTAGACGTTTTAAGTGTAATGTTAAAGGTATTTGTGAGATTTGCTAGTACATCTCAGAATTTCATGAAAGGGATTACAGTACTTCAGTATAGTGTAGGTCTTAGGTATAGGTCTGGTGACTAAATACAGAAGGAGACATTCCATTGAGTTCCAAAAGATTAACCACAGATTGCAGTACTTAATTTATATTCCCAGGCAAGTCGTGACACAAGATGAGTAGAAAAAAAGTTTTATTCTATTCATCTTGGTCGTGACATTTAACACAAAAATGTTATCAGATTTTGACGTCATCAAGAGACCGTCATCAAGCTTGTATGTAGCCTCCAGCTGATTCAAAAGAATGTTTAATATAAACAAAGCAGACGTTTTTGGATCCCATTGCTATTTAAATGGCAGATATTTTACGTTGTTTCTCATTTTCTGGCGGATTTCAAGCAATTTCAGTATTTTACCCGCCATCATGGAATAGAGACCTTTAATTTTAGCCCTCTCCCATCTTTCTACGACTTGCCAAACGCCCACAATTTTGACGCAAAGAATTGCCTTACGAAATTAAATATATGATTGACAACAAATATTCAAATCAGCATATGTTGAAAGGGTAGGGAATCCAATCCCGAACAATATTTTCAATCCCGGGATTTCGGGAATGAAAAACTTTGATCCTGAGACTGATCCTGGGATTGAAATAACATACGAGGTACAGTAAAAAAGTTCCCGGAATGAATTTTTGTAGACATCTAGCACGATCGCCAGGAGGAAATTCAACTTGCATTAGTTGGTACGACTCCTGGGGAGGGCATATCGGTGGTAGTGGGGGTATAGCTAACTTTCCATAGTGCAGCACTGGAAAGCCCTTTTCGTGTTCCTGAAAAGTCTACATTGTCGAATTTAAAAAAAATGGTATTTCATGACCAGCGCGCGAACATTAAGTTCTGTATTTAACTTAAAAATCACATAGTGAGACTCTTGAGTTGTTAATTCAAGCTAATGTAGAAGAGGCGATGAAGAAAAGTCAAGTTTAGGAGTGTCACAGACGGTTCCGTGAAGGCCGTAAAAGCATTGAGGATGACCCTCGTAGTGGACGACCTTCAAACATCAATTAATGACGAAAACATTGAGCGAGTACGACAAGCTGTGCATGAAACTCGGAAATTAACCATCGATGAAATTGCATTTCAGGTAAATTTATCACATGGAAGTGTTTCTTTATGATCATTTGAACATGCATCGAATTTGTTCACTTAACAAAGAAATCCGACATTTTGGACATGCAGGTACACAAAAAGCGCTTTCCAATGCTGCACTACGGCAAGTCAGCTATACCCACATTACCGATATGCCCTCCTCAGGAGTCGTACCAACTACTGCAAGGCGAATTTCCCGCTGGCGATCGCGCTAAAAGTCTACAAAAATTCATTCCGGGAACTTTTTGACTGTACCTCGTAGTATTTGCCAATAAAAAAATAAATATTATGTATATTTTCGCCTATATAAATAGTATTGTAATATGATGCTATATAGAAGGCAGTTTTATGTTTAGTTTTGAGTTGTTCACGTGATTTTATATATCAAAACGTGGAGCGTAAAAAATTTTACAACACAGTCAACCGACACAGTACAGAAAAAAGAATAAAAAAAAAATAAATGAAACACTGAATACAGTGTTAGACATCAGAGTGAAAATGGAACACGTTATCAGGATGGTCCATATAACCGTGAATAAAGTAAAAGAACCATAAAAATATTTATTCAAACATAATTTAAAGAAAGTTTAATACAAAATATGAATATAGTTACTTCATCAAACAATATCAGGACTTAAAAAGACGGAAGTAGAAAAACTAGAAGTACGATAAAAATGACCATGGTCCAGAGCATCATAATAAAACTTAATAGCAATTAATTTCAATACACTGTATCAGAAAAAAGTTAAAATCCCTATGTATTTTTTTCAGAAGCTTGAAAATATTAACTCGAATACACTTATACACTTAACAAGACGACAAATAACTCATCAAACCATGATTATTTGATAAAAAACAACATTTAACTAGTTTTTCATAGTTACAACATTGTTTTAACTGATGAGATCCCAGTAAATATTGATTTCACACGCAAATGTTATAGTCCCGAAAATCCCGGGATTGAATAAGCCCTAAATTCACGCAGGATCCCAGGATCTACATAGATAAATAAAACCGAAATAGACATTTAACTTTCCAAAAATAGTATTTGGTGATCCTACTGTATGAAAGATTATGAACTGACCAGAAGAAGCAAGTGCGTAGTCGACTTTAGCAATCTTGTCTGCGTCGTAAATCTCCAGTAACCTCTCGACTGTGGCATTGATGAAAGCTTCCAGATCTGTAGAGGGTGCGATCGGTGTTGGCGAACCATCCGCCTCCGTTACGACTTTCTGAAATTTTTAATTAATTGGCATTCGATAAAGCGATGTAATACAAGAAGTACCGTTTTAAAACATACAATCTTTAATAACTTGATATGTAAATACCTAAAAAGTTGTGAGACCAGTGAAGATAAAAGTATTAAGATGTAAACATGATAGATTCCTTGTGATTCTGCTTATAGGTTCGAGAGACAAAGGGAATGTTTTGATTTTGATTTTTGTGTACATCTGCCTTGACTGATTAGTACTCCTCCCATCTTTCTTTGCTCTGCTCTGATTGGGAGATGTCAGGCTTTGTTCTGATTGGTGATATTAGTGATTTCTGTGTTCGTTTTCTTTCCAGCATTAGTGTTTTTTGCTTTTACAGTTCCCTGTTTAAACCATGTTTTTCTCAGAGTCCTCCTGGTTGCGTTACTGATCTTGTTACGCTCTAGGTTCTTTTCCATCTGAAAACAGGATCAGGTTCCAGATCCTGAAACATCCTGAAACTTGTTTTTACTTATCAGTGATGGCAAATGTCCACAAGAATGAAAATGAAAACAAACTCATTATCACCAACAATAAATTTCAAAAAAATAATTGAAGGGACAAGCAAATAATCTGTTACCGGAAAAAGGATTTCCAATGGAAAAATAATATTCTTGGTTTTACTCCACAAAATCTCTAAGCTAATACATTTATCTGATTACGGATTTCCCCCCAAAAGGTAGAAAAACAATACTAAAGTTTAATTTTGATAAATATGTCAAAATTTAATTGAATACTTGGTTTGAAAATCAAAAAAATGTTTGTTTGAAATTCCCTGTTGGTGATGTGTTTATGTTTTGGTTTTAATTTTTGCAGACATTGTGGATCCACCTGGAGCCGGGATCAGAGTACCGAAATGTTGTGAAACTGGTTTTTTGCTAGTCGGTGAAGGCAAATGTACAGAAAAATCAAAATAAAAAAGTGGTTCATCCCAATCTTAAAACTTCCAAAAAGCAAATTGCTGATTTTTTCCAACACAGAGAAAACTGAGTAAAATCACACAATCACATTGAGGGAAAAGATCAAATTGAGTGATTGAACCCAATTCCTATTGAAATAGTCGACAGCTTAAATATTTTCTTACCTGGTTAATCTGAATATTCTTCACTTCCAGAAGTAATTCTTCCCTGATTTTGGTGACCTCCAGTAAAATTTGCTGCTTCAAATTCAATATCACTGGAAAAAACACAACACCAAATTCAATTCCATTTGCAGTAGAGAAAAAATTGTTATAAAATTGAGGAGAATGGAAACCTTACATATGTAAATATGAAACACATTTTTTGCATGTAAGCTGTCTGTAAAAATTTTAATTCAGTTTCTCTTTCATTTTTAATGACATCTTAGCACCTACATCAAATCACTACAAGATCACTACAAGAATAACATTTTGGAAGAGAAAATGCTAAAAAGGACAGTCCTAAAAAAGACGATGAATGCCCAACGGAAATCCCAAGAAGAGGAAAAGTGCTTTGGTGAACAACAAAGGCCTAATCAGTACAATGAATAAAAATCAACTTGTTAACATATTGGGATAATTTAAAAGATTGAATACAATATTTGGAATACAAAATAACATCCAAGTTTTCAAATTCCTGGCCAAAAATGTTGACTCATTACTGTGATTTCCCCATCATCAACAAATCATAGGCAAACGTGTCATAAAGGTGAAATTCAAGAAAATACACAAACCAATAAACCAAACCTACCTTGATCTTCATTTAGTTTGAACTGCTCTGTAGACAGTTTCTCTTCAAGTTTTGAGCCGAGGTTCGCTTGTTCTGAAACTAGTGTCTTGTGGGCATTCAGGGCAGCCTGTAAGTAAACAAAGTTGAAATATGAATAGGAAATCAACAAGATTTACTTGAAAATTTGCAAAATTTAGATATGCATTGGCTGCATGATTTATTTTTTTTTCATTACAGCTGTTTTTAAGATTTAACATTGTTCAGCTATTACGAGTTAAAACATCCTGCTAAAATATTCCTTAATACTTCATCTATATTGCAAACTTGACTGAAATTGGCTGAATGAATTGACGAGGTATGAAATTTTAATTATTAAACGAGAATATTCATTAAATCATTTGAATCATTGATTCAGAGAGTAAAAAATTAGAAGGCAAATAAATTTTGAAGGGAACCATTTACCTGTAGAGCTTCAATTTGTTGTTTCAATGACTCCATTTTAGACTCAACAGAACTTTCCTCCAAGGTGATCTTTTCATTCAGTTCCGATTTCTGGAAGGAAAAAAAAATATGAGAATACGTGACTAATAAAAACATGAGAGTTCAGAATATACAATGGTTGGTTATATGATGCATTTTTTAGTTGAAATTAATGAATATAAAACTGAAATCCAAAGACTTTTTTGATCATACATATTTTATAACATTTTTTATTGTTAGAATAATAATTGGCTGATATTAGTTTATTTATAGACTAGTGAATAATCGACGGACACGGATCATGTTTGCACGTATTAGTACTCTACAGGAACTATCCCCGACAATAAAATGTTCACACCATTCCCAGTGTTGCAATACGTAGCACACAACTTAACTTCATATAATTTTATGCTGGTCTTGATTTTCAAATACTAAATATGAAACAGCACGAAACAGGCAATATCCATCGCCTACAATGGGCACAACCTTTTCGTCACTGATTAATTTTTTTTCATGAAATAAATAAATGAATTAACACTAAAACTACTAAACTATATTTTGACGTGAAAATATTTTACTTAAACACTTGAATTCCAAACAAGTTTAACACTAACTCTGATTGACTCAGAGTCACAATTTCGGAAACTACTGAAAGAAAAGGACATTTAACCGGTTGAAACGTCAGCGTTTAATGCAGTGTGGTGGCAAAAGTGTAACTAAATGTTGAAAGCACAATATATTACAATTAACAGTTTTATTAAATATCTTTGGTTGATCCAATGTGTAAAATTTCAATGAGTACATTCAAATAACAAATCCAATAACCATCAGAAAAAATATATTTCAAAGAAAATAGGATAATTTTATATTGAGCGTCTGTCAAAGTATTCCTAAAATAATAATGCTGCATCCTTACTAAGTATACACAGATACTCTTCAGGCCTAAACTTAAGGCTTAAACCTTAGGTCTAACCTTATTTCTAAAACTAAGGTCTGCTTACTTAGTCTTAGACAAAACTTAGTAGCCTAATTAAAGCGTTCTATTAGATTCAAATACGTCAGAAATAAGCAGGCCTACAACAGTAAATTTATATTGTATTAAATGGATTTTAGAATGTTTGAGAAATCAGTCTTCTGAGAATTTTCAAAGGCCATTAGACATCGTAATTTCTATAAAACTAAATTGACCTAAAATAAATAGGCCTAACAGAAATATTATTGACCTTAGTAAGGACGTAACAAAAAGTGAAGCAGCGCTTGCGGAAACAAACCTGGCTCTTCAAGTTGGCAGACCGGAGCCAGAAACTTTTTGAAAATAACTATAAATTAGCTGATGTTCATTTCCATTTAAAACTGAATAGGACAAGAAAGATAACTTGATCTCATGGTTGAGATGAAAGTGACAGAAAAACAAACAGTATTACTGACACTTGAAAACCCAAGCGGGAATCATCTCTTTAACTACAAATACAGAGGACTCCCTCTTATACGGACCCCTTGGGAACGAAGCCTGTGTAGATAACGGGGTTTCCGGTTAAACCGAAGCTCCCCAAAATTAATTAAATCTTAGGAATATGAGGATAGAAAGCTAGCTTTAGGACTCTTCAGTTGAAGGAGAGAAGTTTAACAATGACCTAAACTTTCTATCCTTCACCTGAAGAAATTCCAACTGGGACGAAATGTCCAGATTTTTATGACTTTTACGAGCTTTACAGCCTGCCTGAACTCTTTCAGAAGTAAGCTAGCTGTCTATTCATAAAAGGCCAAGAGCCTTTTATGAAAAAACCTGTTTACAGTCCCGACCAACCAACTAGGCCCAGGCTGTTCACAAGCCCAATATTAAAATTAACATTACGGTACTGGGCCGAGTTACTTGGCTCGTACTATACATCACCAGTCACTCACCACTCTGTTAACTTCTGCTCCCATCCTCTCCACGGCAGCTTGAAGTTCCTTCTCCACCTTGAAACAAGACAAAAGATAAACTATCTTCACCAAGTTGTACAGTGCACAACAGGAACAGCCACATTAGTGACTAATAAACAAATCCTGACAAAACACTTCTTGTAATCTTAATAGATAGATGGATCCAGTAAATAATTATTTGAAGGGGTCCCCCGTAAAACGTTTTTAGCGACAAAATTTCAAAATTGGACATATTCAGTGAAAATGGTTCTAAAGGACTCGAGTTACAGCGTGGTATATTGAAGATATATTGAGCGAGTGCTTTGAAGATATTTGAGTTGGCAGCCCTGATTTCATCTGTAAAAGTTGCTGGGCTTTGCGACACTACGCAGACTTTCTGAGGAATAACATTCTATTCGCCAAAAGATGGGCTCCCCGCCAGTCATTGCGTTATCCCCCAGAGACCAAAATCGCATAAATATAAAAAAGACCATAAAGAATATAAAGAATAACGAAATAAATATATAAAGAACTTGAAAGTTGAAGGAAAAGACCAGGAAGGGATATACAAACGCTTGATTACCTGATATTTCAAAAAGTACCAAGCCAAGGCCTGGAAAACTGTCCCCAAAAGATGAGAGAATAATAACATTTTAAACGCCACCTTTGGATAATTTGTAGCAAAATGACATATCACCTTAAGTAACAACATACGTTTTTGTATGTTGTTTAAAGTATCATTAAAATGTGTATATTTTGATATATAGAATCAAAACAACAAAAAACTAAATTTAATGTCAAATAAATAACAAAGCGGTGGCATGAGTAACTGGTTACCTGTGTAAACAATAAAATTGTATTCTCTGAAAAATTACAAATTTAGAGATAAAACATTTATAGCAACCGCATAAAAATAACTGATGTACGCGATATCCACCCAGGGAATGATTGTGGATTTTAGCCGCTGCACTCAAGGCAATGGCCGGCATGAATAACCGGTTACTCGTGGCACAGTGAAGGTGATAACACTGAAACCCAGTGAAATAATCCCCACCTTCCCCTCCTCCAGTCTCCTCCCCTCTACTGCCTGTTGAAACTCCGCGGTGGCCAGCAGACGAGAGACCAGTGCAGCCAACACGGCCTGGTCCCCCAGCACAGCGTCCAGGTTGGCAGCACTGGGCAGCGGCGGGGCCGACGGTTGGTAGTACTGTGACTCGTAGGGAGGTGCGGATGGAGTGTAGTCCGGGGTGGGGGGCGGCGTCGGCCATGACAGCTGGGGAATGAAAAATAAATGGTTGTAGTAAGAATAACTGTTATTAAATAACAGAGTAATTGGATGATTTCACTAACAATAACAAGCCGAATCCATTGCAGTTGGTATTGGCGGAAAATTGTGTTTATTTAACCATAGAATACAGTTAAAGATAATTTCAAATACAGAAGGAACCAGCAATTAAATATGTGACAAATATATCTTCTGAAAAAGTACATCAGATGCTGTTTTTGTTAATGATTCTTCAATTACTTTGAAAAAGATTTCATAATTATTACTAGTGGGAAACCCAAAATTTACATACAAAAATCCAAAGGAATAGTTCTTCTAACATCTAATTGTACACTAGAAACCCGCCAGAGAACAGCATCTGATCCCCATCATGTGGGCATCAGCTGCTGCTGCTCTATGGCGGGTTTCTTGTGTATTATTGTGTAAAAGATGCCATAAAGAAATACAGTTTTTTGTTGACATTCGTTCATACTTTGAATTTTGTTCCAGATCATTGACAATAAACAACGTATGACAGCTTGGCAGTGGAGTAAGCCGTGGTTCAAGATAAAATGTGTCTAGTGTAAATAGGCTTTATGTGCGATTTTGAAGATTCATTAAGAATCCCTGTAATGTGATTAAAAGACTTACAGCAGTCCAGTAGTGGTATAGGCCGTGGCTCAAGGTATAATGTGTCTAGTATAAATAAATAGACTTTACATAATATTTTGAAGATCCAATCAGACATTCCCTCTGAAATAACGCGACTGAAAGACTTCTACAGTATATTAAGCCATACAACACAACACTTCTGGCTGGTTTTGAATTTCCATTTTAATACCTACGTTTCCAAATAGATAAAAATAAACTCACTGATTTTAAAGGAGACACCATAACAGCAAGGGCAGTAGTTGCGAGCGTGGGGATTCCCATTATGAAATCGACGATCCAAAACAAAACCGCTGACAGGAAGGACAAAATGGCCGTGTATGTAACCACTGCTCCGTCTCCCAATGTTGACGCTGCAATCCCGAGATATCCACCGAGACTGGACGCCAAGGCAGAGACACTAAAAAAAATTATGTTAAATTAATGAACATTTTTTAAGTTATTCGAAAGACAACGTTACAGATTATTCACTATATTTTTTTATTTATCACTCCTTTCTTGGATTTTGTACAAAACATGGCATTATGCAAAGACTTTTGATCTGTGAATGGAGTGTATGTGGATTGAAAAATCAATCCTTGGCAAAATCTCTTCCTGAATGCGGAAAAACAGTATTGACTGAGCATGAGCACCCTAGTAAAATCTACGGACTACTCCCATGAATCAGTGGTCTATACAGAATATGCTTGTATCAACTGTTTATACTGGGTATGTATATTATTTGTAATAAACAAAAAAGAAAGGGTGAACTACTACAGTAAAAGCTAGGGATTACTAGTAAAAGAAACATAATCAAAACAAGATTGTGTTTTTTTTTATTTTCAAAGTGGATTTTTTTTAAGGTTCATAATTTCTTTTCTCAAGCAAAAAGGATAATAGTTATTTGTGTATCAAGGTAGTAAAGTGCAAAATTATCTGCCGACGAAAATAGTTGTCACCCAAGACTTGCCGAATGTGACAATTTTTTTGAAAGAGAATTCACTTTACTCCCATTATGAGAGATTTTAACTCCATTGTTACAATATGTAAATGGTTGATACAAAAAAATTGTTGATGCAAACAAATTTACGCAAAAAACATGATTATAACTAGGGGTGTGTGAATATTCGAACTTCGAACTTTTTCGAATCGAATATCACGATATTCGATTCGATTCGACATTGCAAAGAAGTTCGATATGACCGAATCGAATATTTAAAGGACTGGCATAAAATCAAAAGTAGGGAACATACCCATTTTCAAAATAAAAGTACGTTTTTTGTAGTTGAAAACAACTACGAATCCATTTTTTACATCAGAAACAGTTGCGTCCTCACGTGGACAGACGACAGATGAATAACTGCTGTAAAATAATACTGACATTGCAGTTTTGCCCCCAAATTCCCTCTGCCGTGTTGATCAGTCGTGCAGTACTTAGGTTAATATACTGCACAATACCCGACGCGACAACGAATTTTTTCGTAAGATAAATTCTCGTATCACAGCATTAAATCATATAAAAAATAATAGTCCATCCTTCATCAGTTCTGTCTCGACCAGTATCCGATACCGACGAAACATCAGTTGAGTTGGTTGGTAAAAGAGAGAATTGCAATCAAGACCAATCAGAGTTCAGCGATGACCGACAGTGTCCAGAGTCGTCTCCAGTTGCCAAAACAAAATGTCCCGTAAATACCCCATTAATAAATAGTCGTGTTGGTGTTTCGTACGACTTTTTCAGGCCGTAAATATCTTAAACGGAATCCGGGATCACCATCGCTTCCAACTTTGATACGATGAAGTACAATTATTTTGAGCTGGCAAAGAGTTGTCGGACCTGTTTATTATTTGTCTTTTCGTTTTCGAATTTCGTCGTCGTTCTAAACTTCGTCTGCTTTTGCTTTTGAAGTTTAGTTGTTGTTAATAACTCGAAAACGTCTATCGCGTGTTTGTTTCAATCGCTCAGATTTCTTTATTTTTCAAATAAGCAATTACGTAGAAATAGAAACGTTGTATGATCAAAAATTGGTTTTATTGTGTTGAAATCTGACGAAACCAGCGTGTTTATTTTCGATACGTGATTAAAATGGTCATTTTTAGATAACGGTACAATGTTGGTTTGACAACTTAAGCTTATGATAATAATTAAAAAATTTGCTTGCTGTTTATAATGTAAAACAAATAAACTTTGTTGTAAGTAAATGGCAGTTGTAAATTATCTTAAAATTTAGGTTAAGTTTACTGGTCTGGCTTTTTATTTAATTTATAGTATTACTTTAGGAGAATCAAAATCGTTGTTCTCAGGCATTAAAAAAAAATTGTAAGGCTTTCTTCAAATATGAAGTAGTTGGTGAACCAAGTTTTATATGTAATTCTTTGGTCTAATCCCTTAAGCCTAGTCCCTGATCAAATAATTTATTGGTTCATTAAAAGGAACAAAGGGATGTAGAGGCCTAAAAGTGAACAAATTTAGGTTGCAGTAGAAAAGGAATTGTCAAGTAGCCAATTCCTGAAATTGCCACTATAGGCCTAATTATGCTTATTCAAATGAATATTACCTATGCTTAAAAGGAATCAATAAATTTCTAAATTCTTAACAATTGATTAGTTGTACCTTTGTGTACTTTAGTAATTGTTATTTGACCTATATTATTTTGACTTGTTATAATGCTATTAATAATTAAATAAGATAAATAGGGAGGAGAGGGAGAAAGTAAAGGACAATAGTAAAGAAAACACAATGAAATAGCACTTTTGTTTTGATAACATTATATTAATTATTGAATAGTTGCTAAAAAATGCTTGGTAATTTGCTGAGTATACAGGTTTGCTGTGAAAGGGTATTTATACTTACATGCTGCGATTTAAAATTTGACCTCATTTGAACTAATAACCATTAACATAAATATTCATTTCGAAAATATTCGATATTCGGAATAGTTATAAACTATTCTATTCGATTCGAACCAAAAAATCACTATTCGCACACCCCTAATTATAACAAACAAAAATCAATTTTAATAACCTAAAAAACCTCAGCTGTCCAAAAACACCGGCTGTTTCGATTTTGATGTTATTTTCCTGCCTACCACTAATCAAGAGTCTGTAATCTCTTGAACCGCAACACATTTGCATGTCTGCATAGAAATTTGAAGGCGCATGATTTTTGAATTATTGATATCAGTGTCCTTTTATGATGTTGAATGTTACTCCCTTTGAGAGGCAAAGTATATTTTGCTAACTCATCACAAGGAGACAAGGAGTAAAACACCTCTTAACCTTGCACATGGGGAAAAGCTTATTTTTGGAAAATACTTTTAGTTTAAAAATTAGTTTTTTTCAGGAAAGATCTAGGCCAGTATTTTATTTTATAGAATAGAAGGGAAGACTGCTAGCTTATAGTGTCCAGGTAAGCTATTGAACACATAAAGTGTCACATAAAAACACAATACAGTAGAGCGCCGATTATCCGAACTAACTGGGGACAAGGGGTGTTCGGATAACTGAATATTCGGATAATGGAACATGAAAATACAACATTTTAAAATTATATATGTAACGTTATTCTTAATATTAAAAAGGCTAAAAAATGATCAAACAAAAATTATTCACTTAATTTTATTATGAAATCTATCAGAATACATTGATATCCCGTCGCAACGGGAGTTTCGGTTGGCGCGCGAATTGGAATTGCTTGAGAATCATGTTCAAAATATGAATTATTACGGCGTTCGGTTAACCGACGGTTCGGATGTTCGACGTTCGGATAATCGGCGCTCTACTGTATTTCATTTCATTGAAGGAGGTCAGCTAGCTGTTTTTCTTCTATTTAAAAGAAAAAAATTTGTCTAAAATCCTTATTTATGTTTTAAGGGTGAATGTGGGTCTGTCTCACTTGAGCCAAACAGTTAGCATAGCGAGATAAGACACTAAATGTGAAATACAAACTAAATTTGTCATACAACTGTAGTTTTGAATTCCCAATTGATAAATACAATCACAGTAACTCACGACCATTGCAGTGAATGCACCAGTTTGAGGCTACAATTAAGGCGAGCTCAGATGAATCAAAACGGAAGCGGAAGCGCTGGAGCGCATAGAGTAACAATGCAATCATGAATATCAGCTGATGAGCGAAAAAGTAAACAGCTAGTGAATGTGTAAAAGACTTTTTCGATTGTTCCTCAATAAATAGCTGTTTTTTGAATAGTTTTCATTGTGTAAACTGACACTTTAAGCATGGTTGTTGGAAAAACTGAGGGGGTCCCAAAATGTTTTAAGCGACAAAATTTCAAAATCGGAGATATTAAATGAAAAAGGTTCTATGGGACATGAGCTTCTCCATGGTTTATTTTGTTTTGAAGATATTTGAGTTGGCAGCCCAGATTTTGTCTATCAAAGTTGACGCAGTTTGCAGGACTCTACGGACTTTCTAGGGAATAACAATCCATTTGCCAAAAGATGAACTCCCTGCTTGTCGTTGCATTGTCAAACCAAAATTGTGTAAATAAAAATAAAAGAGGAAAATTAAATATCTGAAAGTGGAAGGATAAGACCAAGAAGGAATATAGAAATGCGGGAATACCCTAAATTTGAAAAACTTAGAAGGCAAGTGCACAAAAACTGCTCTCAAAAAAAGGTGAGTAGATAACGTTTTAAGCACCATCTTTGAATAACTTTTAACAAAATGATGTATCATGTTATGTAACACTATTACATTTTTGTACTTTTATAACAATAAAGTTGTTATATAATAAGTTTTATTTTCGTTTATGTTGGCATTCATACATTCCCTGATATTTTCTCCCAACGCAGAAGAGCAGTCCTTCAGGGAACGTTTCAAACACCAGTTAAAACGTTATTTAATTAAACAACGTTAATTAAATAAAAACGCTGAAACGCTGAAATTGTTCTGGTTGATGCTATAACCCCAAAAAAACCATTTAAAACGTTTTAAAATGCTTAATGGCAAATAATAATTTAATATAAGGCTACATTATGATGTTATAAATAGGATATTAAAAAAATGATACTTGACTCATCATATTTACTAATTGTCGATTGTAAAGTAAGAACCTTGAAAAAACCAAAATTTTTGAATTCAACTTTCAACGTCTGACTACTCAAAACTAGGTTTTTGTCGCTAAGAAAGTTTTATGGGGGACCCCTTCAACTGCTTTCCTTCATTCACACGTAATATACAAAAATACAAAAATTCAAACAATACCAACAGCCTCTCCCACGCACCTTTCTAACGGCCACATCGCCCACGCCGCGATCCAACTCAGATCCACCTCCCCGGCCTCCATCGTCTCCTCTGTCGCCGAGCCTTCCTCCGAGTTCTCCCACCACCCGGCCACGGCAAGCCACGGGTACGATATCCATGACCCGTCGAACCAGCCGAGCCATCCGAACAATACGGACACGGGAGGCAACCAAGAGCCGACCCACAGGGCGAATGTCGTCAGGTAATCGTAGACAAAAGTGAACGGTACGGAAAGCCAGGCCGTCGCTGATTCCAGGGATGTCGAATCTTCAGTCAGCCACTCGTAGGTTTTGTACGCTGAAACAGTAAAGGCGAAGTTGAAATCGACCGTTCACTAACTACTTATTGGTCAGTTGTGTTGAGCTGTAATTGACTAATCTGTTACTTGATAACTGTTGTAAAGTAACTTATAACAGCTGGAACTTTTCCCGTGTAACTGTTACTAAATAACAGTTTATGCGTACAGTTTTTGATGAAAAATGCAAGCGTGTACTTTGTAGCGCTTCTTTTGTTATTGACGATGTACACTAACACTATACACTACTTTGATGAGGGGAGAAAAATTTTGCTAACTATTAATTTTGACCTAAAGGATTTTATACTACTTTAGTGTAAACATTACAACCTTTATTTCCAAATTATAATTATTGGCATATTAATTATTTGGTCGTATTACTCATCTCTGATTGGTGTGCAAGTAAAATATAGAATATCTGTTCTTAAATGAAATATTAAGTTTTTAAGTTTTTTAAGTATCAGTTACAGTTATAAACAGTTATCCAAAAATAACAGGTTTGCTCATTACTATGGTTAGTGAGGAACCTTTAGTTTAAAGGAAAAGAAGAAAATATTATGTATATTTTAAGTAGAAGTTGTAATTTATTTTTATTTTTTCTAGACACTGCAGTTTTGATATTTACCCACTTTCAAGTAAACTTCTTAACGACCACCTGTATTCTTAGTCAAAAAGTTCATTTTCAGCCCGATAATGTAAAAATGTAACTTTAAGAATGATTTCAAAATCTTCTGATCCTTGTTTTTTATTAATTACATGATATCGTAGAGGATATTATTGTTCGTCATTGAAATGAAATTTTTGTTTTAAGATAATTTAAGCTCGGCATTGATTAATGTTGACATGCCAAATGATGAACCAAAGACTCATAGGTGTACAATGATTTAACATGTTGAAGCCTAATGTACAGGAGAAGCCTACTATAATTTGATGTTAACTAAACATCGGCAAGGCATTCAAATTAGTGAGACTATAAACAAAATTTTCTTCATCGAAAACAGCTTTTAAAACACAGATAATTAGAACCATTTCTCCACTAAATATTTTGATGACCAAACCAATTCTAAAATGATATCAGTGAAATTGACAAACTGGCAAACATCAGGTCTCAAAACTACAAATATTAAAAATGGCTCCAGGTACGTAACTGTCTTACATCCTGGCTCTAATATCTCAGAAAATTTATGGGATTTGGAACAACCTAATCATATTAACATCAAACTAGATGTCTGTATCCTAAATGTTTCATACGGTATCAGATTTTTCTAACTGATTAGTTAAAAAATAATTTAACTAAGAGACACAACGTCAAACCCCTATGTATTTTCATACACTTAATACGACATAAGATAAAAAACATTTTTCATGGATTGAAAATACGGTGTTTTTATTTTACACATCAATTTACAAAATATCATTAAAACCATAACAATGTTGGCTGGGCACAGTTTTTTTTACAACTGAGAATTATCCACAGGAAATATTCATAAAATAGTACATTTCACACCCACTGCTGAAAGTGAGGTTTTGCCGGATTGAGATTTTGTTTCAAGTTCAAGGCAAAGTGGAGAACTTGAAACGATCAAGAGACAGAAAAACACTTTCGCTCTGAGTGTGAACATTGTTTTTCACCATACTACACTTCTAAATAAAACAATAACATAAAAATAAAACATTCCGAAACAAAACTTTGAGGTTATGATCGATAGAAATTCTTTGTCATGGTAGCTAAGCAATGACAGGATTGAAAATCGCACTTGATCGCCACAAGCCTTTCACTGGAACCTTTTAAATGTCGTACAGTTATGTGTGTTGTTTTAAGCAAATAAATGAATAGCTTCTTTTGGCCTCCATATGACTTAAGTAACATGTGATTATGTCGTAATGTGGTGAAAAAGTTTTATGCACACATTATTATAAATATAAAAGTAAGAAAATTGTAGGAAAGGAATACAACTCACCGAACTGAAAGCCGAATTTGATATTTTGCCTCCCCCACCGACACTGCTGTTATATTCCTTTCCCTCAAAGAAACTCGTTAAACTTTAACCATTTGAATAAAAAGTCAGAGAAAAATAAACTAATGAATTAATCACTTTATTGGCCTTTCAAAAGTATTTTTACTTTAGTAGTTGTTTTAAAAGTTTATATTTTATTCATTTTTTGATACTTTATACAAATGAGGGTACTTTGGTATTATACGGAGGCCACCCCTATACAGCGCACTGCGGCGGTTATGTTAGGTTAGGTTATCATAAATATGCTAGTAGGACTTTCCTTGTTTCGTTACGAATCGAACGATACCAGATGAGTCATACATTCACCCACCAAATCCCCTCCAAGTAGGCCTAGGTCAGGTTACTGACCGGAGTGTGTGCATCACTTGCCTACAGGATTTGGCGGGCGAAAGTATGACTTATCCGGTATCGTTTGATTTGTAACGAAACGAGGAAAGTCCTACTAACATATTTATGATAAACTAACCTAACATATCCGCCGCAGCGCACTGTATAAGGGTGGCGATCAGGAGTTGCCGCTAGCGGCAGTGACGCTTTACCTGCCGACATCGCTGCCTTCTGGGAGGCAGAACACAAAGACCGCTCATCGTAATCATGTCAAATTCGGACATAAGTAAATCAGAGTATGTCCTCTCCAATTAAGTAGTTATTTTTTGCAAGCAGTTAAAAAATCCTCTCTAAAAATAGTGGCCTCCGTATAATATCAAAGTACCCAAATGAGAATTCATATTATCCAAAGCAATCCAATAACAGCACACATTAACTTTGGAGGGGTGCAAGTACTCGAGAATCGAGTTTTTTCGAGCTGAGTTTACACTACTCGACTCAAAGTTTCTAAAAATACTTGAGAAGTTCAAACCGAGTAGTTACTCCCGCCTGAAATTGACATGCGCGATTGGGTTTTGTGTTAGTTTTTCACACCCATCTTTGACTGGCATTGGTAAAAATTGTTTATTTGATTTGAGAGAGTTTTTTCAAGTTACTAATATGATCATAATAGTCTATTACTTTGTTCTTTAATGGCCAAATAAATTCATCTGATTAATTTGATCAATAAATTCATACCACTTTATTCCTTTCTAGAATTTGAAGTTAGGCTATATCTTGCTCCTTATCAATGATAAGAAGAGATATAGGCTTTATGAAAGGCATATATTTAAGCAGATGAACTGAGTTTTAGTTATTTTATTTGCAAACACAGGTAGGCCTAAGTCAAATCACGTTCAAGAGATTTTAAGTAAGAAATTGTCTTAATTTAGTTATTATTGTTTTACATACTTGCTCTTAACACAGGAATATAGCTTAAACCGATCAAAAAGTTATTCAGATTGGCAAAACAGTACAACAATCTTGATACCATCATAAAAGAACCGGCATTACAAAAATTCATTAGTTTACAAGTTTGTATTACTTTTTCATCTGTGTTTCAACTGAAAGGGTGTTAACTTTGGAACTGCGAGAATAACAAGGACAGCAAAGTTTAGATAAAAAAAAACATAAATTGTGATTTTAAACTTTTAAGGTTCATGTACACATCTACCACTTCCAATGACAACCATAAACAAGGCGAAAATAGTAACATTAATTTAAATCCTAGCAGAATATTGGATTTTGTTCATTTAGAATAAATATTACAATGGATGAGGTGAACAAAAATAAATATAGTCCAAGTCAAATAACTTGGGGTCCAAGTTGTCTGTAAGAGCAATGCTAAAATAATAAGTGGTCTTCCGAACAAACTGGGCCATGTTGTTTAATGCAACCTATACAAATCACAGTAGTATTAGCACTTTCTAAGTGTGCAGTGAAAATCAAGTCATACCATACCGATTTCCTTATATTATACTATTTCTTATATTTTACTATAGCTCTGCACTAGACTTTTCATTCAAGCATCGAAAGGAGAAATAAAGAACGGATGAACTAGATTTTTTTTATTTATAAAATACTATGTATGCATACATCGATATAAAATGTTTTATAAAATAGGCACCACAATTAATTGAACAAAAGCACCAAGCAATAGGGTTATAAGTAATAAGCATTGTTAAAGCTTTGTGATTAAAAATATGTCTTTAAAACAAATACTGAATAATGAATCTAAATAGTCTAATAATGTTTTTTAATAATTACTGTCTTTTTTCTGTAACAATTATTAAGTGAAAGAAAAGATATCAAGTCTCAAAATAAGAGGATTTTAACATTTCAAATAAGCAAAATTAATTTAACTCTCATAAATTCCTAATTAAATGTAAAAAAACTGTGATAGAAATAGTGCTTACTGGTTACAAGGTGAAGATAAAGAAACATTTTTCAGAAACTAACAATATTACAATTTGAATACATACAAATTAAGGCTGAAGTCTCTTTGAAGCCTGTCAATTCTATACAAAATTAAAAATATGTTTTTTAAGTATAGCTTAAATAAGCTGAGTATGATGCAACAATTGAAGTGATGTATTAAATGGTGATGTTACGTAATGACATGGAATGGAATAATATGTGAATATACCTTAAATATATATTGTTTCTTTGGTGCTTCAAAAATGGCACTTGGGTGAATGTAAATAAAAAAAAAATGGAAGGTAAAGGAATAGAGCAGATCACTGCCATTGGAATCACATAACAGTCTTTCATGGTTTTTAAGTCTTACAGCATATTTATTTGGTAAAGGCAAAATCGGTAAAGAACTAAAACCGATAATGCAATGTGACACAAAATAACGATATACTATATTAACCATCATCATAAAAATGTTAGTTTTGTTAAACAGTGTCAGAGTGACTAAATAAATTAAATTACAATGTATTTTTCAGGATGTCTACCCTAAAATTAAAATAAAACTTCCTGACCCCACTAGTATTTAGTTTTTGGAATACTTTTCAAAATTTTTCAATAATTCAAGATAACTATTTTCAGATTTTTTCCAGTTTTAGAAAAATTCCAAGTGTATTCAAGAATTCCTTATGAAGTTAGACAACCTGATTTAAACAATACCTTTGTGAAAAAATTTTTTATTTAGTTAATTAGTCTGATAAATGATTGTTTATGAGAAAAATACAATTTTACTATTGCAATGAACAGGTAAGCGAATGCACTGTTTTCGAAATTAGCGTCAACCACCTCTAATAGGCAATGAATCTCGTGATTACATGTTTAAGTTAAGGCAAATTTACACCACGAAAGTTTGTGTTCCAAACTTAGATATAATCAATATCGAATTCAATAAAGGCCTCCCTACAGTAAAAATCTATGAACAACTTTCACAAAATACAACAGCAAAAGCTCTGACAGAGTTGCCACAAGTTTAACGATGACATTATATTCTTATTACTGAATGTAATACTAATTGTGTTTTGCAATGTGCAAGACAACTTTTTTTATTTTAGTGGGCCATAAACATAAACAATGTTTTGACAAACAAACATGAATTTCGGCGTCAATTTGGACTTTGGGGTCAATTTGGGACTTCCACTTTTTTTACTCAGGAGAGTAAAAAACTTTCTAATTTGTATCATTCCTTTGATGGATGTTTTTAAAATAACCATGAAGGTGTTTTAATAGAGTACATAGAATTTTTTTTTTTTTGTAGTTAAAACACTATTTATTTTTAGTTTTAGACTTATTGATAATCTGACACTGTCATCAGTTATATTTCTGTAAATACTAGAACATTTTTTTGTGGTGACACTTTGGTGAGTCTCAATAAATTTGAGATTTTTTTACAGAAGCAGCCCTCACAACACCTAGTTTCAGTACCCTCTCCTTAAAGCGATAATTCTCCCCCAAAAATTATCTTGGCGGATGATCCAAAATCAACTGGAAAGGGTGACAGCAAAAACTCGGGTACTTCTATGTAAAAGTCAGTGTTCTTAGTTCTGAGAATGAAAATGGATGTTCTACTTTTTCTAAAGCAGTTGCATAAAATGAATTAATGGTAGTATAATTATTGTCGGCCAAGATATTTGGGTCACCCCATCGATGTAAATAAATACAACTGGATAGCTCGCTCCCCATAAGGCTCGTGTCGTGATTTCCGAGCCAACACAGCTGTGCGTTGGTGTTGCAGCCGGGCCGAATTGAAGGGGCGTTGGGGGAAATGCGCGAAACTTAATTGTTAACCATATTGAAACCGCACGGATTTGGGAGCAGTTTTACGGGTAAAGATTGCTTTAATAGATGTGTTGCTATAACTATTAAGTTATTACATTTAATATTTAACTAGACGGTCAGTACAAGTTGGTCGGCAAAAGATGCGTTCCCACATCGCCCCTGCAAAATCTCAAACGCAACCACTGCCGCGGCTCGCGTCGCGGGGCCTGAGTTACCAATCCAGTGTACTTATTTACATCGATGGGTCACCCTTATTTCTAGTGGATTAAGCTACTGCTCTCTTCTGCGATGGCTTATTTGATTCTCCTTGAATACATAAATATGTAATTCAAATCTGAAAGTTCTCTAAAGAATTGGCATCAAGAACTTATCTATACTTTAGACTTTATACCATACTGACCTTTTAGTGCATGATAAATGGGGAATAGCTATTCTATTACCTTTGCTGGTGGGTACATCTGTTTACTATACCCAAACCGGTAATGGGCCATACACATATCACGTAACACACTTAAGGGGGGGAGGGGGTATGGTATAGCGTTATGCTGCATTATATGGGAGAGGGGAGGGTTTGGCTCAACGTTACGTAACTCTTAAATTTTGTCCCTCTTTAAAAATACAAAAATAATCAAATTGATATCTAAATCAAAGTTACAGTTCGCTATATGAAAAAATACGTTTGTCATACTACTTTTAATAACAGTAAAACTAAAAATAAATACGTAACATGTTGAGTAAATTTCTGCTTTGCTTTACAACTTTTGTTTTTGGTATTGTTTTCGAGAGTAAAATCACGACATAATACAGTATTGCGCAGTGCCTCCCAAATCTATTTATCGTTGTTTGTCGATAAGACGATAAGGCAGGTGTCACACTGATTGTGGGGAGAGTAACAATCTTGTTTGTTTGTTTGTACCAATTTTGTTTTGATTATAAAAAATAATAACACAAGAGTCATTACAAGTTTATTTATTTATTTATTTAAATCCATATTCCACTAGTAAAATTATGCTTAAGCTGTATTCATTCCTACTACGATCGAGTTATGTAACGCATGGGGGTGGGGAGTTTGAAATGACGAAAAAATGTGTTACGTAATATGTGTATGGCCCCTAACACTGGATTATGAAATAAATCAGCTGAATTTAATACATTTTGGCTACCACAACTTTAACTAGCATTTGCAATACAAGGCTAATGGAAATTCCAAACTCAAAAGTGAATACAAAAGCAAATATAATTTTAACTCTAATAAAAGTATTGTTATTTTTCTCATAAACAATTCAACTCTTGTTAGAAAAAAGGCAAAAAACCCAAACTATCGTTAAAAAGCATCCACTGCAGTGTTCTTTCTTGAAATTATTTTTAGCTCTTCATAGCTATACTTGAAGGACCTGGCCTCAAAGACTAAATTTAAAAGGCATTTTTATAAAAACTTGTACAGATTAAATAAAGAAAATTTACTGCAGTGAATCTATTAACGACTAAACAATAGTATCCACGGGAGAAAACAATGTTGACTCCCAATTGGAAAAATTAAACACACGTTCAACAGTGTTCTCAACAGTATTCTTTGAAGGAAAGGAAATTTTGGCAGTGGTTAAACCTGGAAAAAACCATTACTAGTTACTTACCTTATTAATTTGGTTGGTATAAAAACTAATAAAATATATGACAAGTAATCTTGATTGTATAAAACTAATAATCAAAAGCCAGAAAAATAACAGATCTATTACTTAAACAAAAGCATTGACACTTAAATATAACTTCCTTTCGAATTATTAAAAAAAAAAAAACTAAGTATGTCTGTTTTTAAAAACGAATTATGGTTATTTAAAATGATTTAAACTGTTTTTAACTGCAATAAGTTTTGACTTAGTTTTGTTTGAAAATTTATTTGTAGGCCTAAATTTACTGTCAGGGGAAAAATATAGGCTTCTGATCTTGAAAGCCAATAACTCCTTGTAGGCTATCTAAAAATGTTTATTACGCTTACGTATACTCAATTTTAAGTTACAGTATTACACTATGGGGAGCACCTGCAGAAGTAGAATCGGTTTTCAAAAAGCAAAAATCAGTAATTAAAACTCTTGCAAATTATATTTTGATTTTGATTTTTGCGGACATTTGCCAACACTGATTAGTAAAAAACAAGTTTCACGATGTTTCGGGATCTGGAATCTGATCCCGTCTTCAGGTGGAAGAAAACCTAGAACATAACAAGATTAGTAACACAAGCCAGAATAACCTGGACAAAAACACAGCTAAAACAGAGAACTGTAAAAGCAGTCACAAAAACACTATGCTGAAAAGAAAAAACAAGAACACAAAAGAACACAGAAATCACAAGTATCAAGAATCACCAGTCAGGAGAGAGCTCATCCACACCCAATCAGAGCTGAGCTGAGACTGGTGGGAGGAAAGGAAATGGCGTCGGCCACAGCCAACCAAATCACGGCGCGCTACCGCTGGCAACAACCGATGACCCAGCAACCGGCGCAACTGGTGGCTCAGCTCTGATTGGGTGTGGACGAGCTCTCTCCTGACTGGTGATTCTTGATACTTGTGATTTCTGTGTTATTTTGTGTTCTTGTTTTTTTCTTTTCAGCATAGTGTTTTTGTGACTGCTTTTACAGTCTGTTTTAGCTGTGTTTTTTGTCCAGGTTATCCTGGCTTGTGTTACTAATCTTGTTATGTTCTAGGTTTTCTTCCACCTGAAGACGGGATCAGATTCCAGATCCCGAAACGTTGTGAAACTTGATTTTTAATAATCAGTAATGGCAAATGTCCGCAAAAATTCAAATCAAAATATAAAATCACAATCACCAACAATGAATTTCAAACAAAGTCTTGCAAATTGTCCCAAAAAAAAACAGCATGTAGACAAGTACAAAATTCAAAATTCTTAAATCCTAACTGTAACTTCAACATTTACATTCTAAATCTTAGAAATGGTTCATAACAATCCCGATACGTTTGAAAAATATTTATTCAATCATTCATTTAACACCAGAAATCAAGAAATACTTCAATATCCTGCTCACAATTTAAAAAGTATGAATCAAATCCACTCTACATGGGGTTAAAAATTTAGAACAAAATTCCAAATTCGTTTAATCAACTAAACACAGCTAAAGTTTTTCACAATATTAAAACAATTTTAATAGAAAAAGATTGTTATTGTCTTGAGGAATTTTTTAATGTCTCTTGGTAGCAAGCCTGAGCATGTTTTAATTATTTTTAGAGTTTATTTAGCTATTAAATTAATATGTCAAAAACCTATATTTTTTAGAATTTAAAAAACCTTTACTTTGTGCTGTAAAACCCAGACAATGCACCTGTCTGTGTATTACTTTTGTAATAAATAAAACAGATGTAGCATGTACAATAAAGATTTGTCATTGTCATTGTCATTGTCAACTCAAGAACGGATTAAAGATTGTGTGAAGACAATTAAACCGAAGCTGAATTTTTTTTTAAAGTAGGAAACAAATCACGGACTCTAAATTATAAATTATACCAATTTTTTATGTTCTAGAAAACGGGTACTAAAAAATTTGACAGGATTAAGTTTTTTTTACAATCTATAATCTGTCCCTGATTATTGGCTTTCAAAATCAGGGGCTTGTATTTTTCCCCCAACATAAGGGTTAAATGTAAAATTTATAATTGATTTCTATGTAAAAAATATATAAGTTTGCGATAAAACTTTAGAAAATCGTAGTTTCTAATAAAAAGAGATGTATTATCACAAATTTTAAGACTTTTATATCACCCAGATAAAGGTGTCCAAAGATCTATTTCAACGTAAGTACAAGACAAAAAAAATGAGTAAAAATTCAACTTACAATAAGCAAATGTAAGTCTTCACGAGAGTTTTATTTGCAAAATTTACTGAATCTAAGATTACAAACTTGTTTATGAATTTAACTTTACGAACTGCACAACCTGTTTTGAGTTGTTTACTCCATTTCTCAGAGACTTTAATAAGCCCAAAGACTTTAATAAGCCTGGTGCCCGACACTACCAGAAAAATGCCCAGAGCGATCTAAACTTTTTTAACTTAGAAATAGGAAAACAACTTCTGTAAATTAGTAACAGGAAAACAAACAACACTCGACTCTCGCTAACTCAAAATACCAAGAAAATACGATTTTCCTTTGAGTTACGTATGATTTTAATCAAGCATTGTTCGAGTTATATAGGTAATTCTTTGGCTTACAGAGGTAATTTGAGCTAAATTAGTGATGTAAAGATAAACCAAATGAAAATTAGAGCTACACAGGTAAAGAATAGTGACACTGGACTAGATATGACCGACTGACACGGTGTGGTCTATACGCCTGGGGTTTCGACTTACAGAGGTTTGTTGAGCAAACTTTGAGATATAGTGGTAAAGTCAAAGTTTAATTCAAGTTATCAACTGAACTTTGAGTTACAGAATAATTTTTGCATTGCTTCAACTTACAGAAATAACATATTACCATAAAATTATCACACATAGTTTTCATTTCGTCTTAGACAGGTTTTTCCTAAGGAAATCAAGTTGCTTAGACTGACAGAGGTAAAGTATGGTAAAATTACAACGCATGGCTTTATTTCGTCTAAGACACGTTTTCCCTTAGGGAATAAAAAATAATTCAAGTTATCGTGGATTTTGAGTTGGTGGGGATTTTGAGTTATTGAAGTTCGAGTTATCAAGAGTCGACTGTACAAACGGTTAACAAGTTTAAACGACCAATTAAACATTCCTGTAAATCAGATCTGACCAAACTGTTACGAACCTGCCCAGATGACGATGGGAATCAAGAGCAGAACCAAGGCCCACCTCCTCCGTTGCTGCGACGTCCCCCACCTGTCCACTTGGAGCAAGGAATTCACCTAAACATAGAGATGTAAGGGTTAACACTTTTGCTACCGATCGTCCCATACATGTGGCGTAATGTTAAAAAAAACCTTAAAATAGACCAGCGTCCCATTTACGTGACGCTCGGGCAAAATCCAGTGGACCGACGACTTGTATATGGGATGCTGTCACTGTTCAGTTAAATGACTTGCTACGTCCATACGGTACACTATATCGATCTGTACACTATATTGATCTGAAGCCTGTTTATCGGTCTATAGGAATGGTTGACACATATACATGTCGCTTGGAAGCTAAAAAAACTAAGCAATTTCTAAATGCCAAGTATCTGTCGGTCAGTCTATTTAATGAAAAGCAGTAAAAAAGATTGTTGTGTTTCTATTTACCAAGCAACACTTATGTGTCATTGTAAATTTGCTCATTTTTAGGACTAGTAGACCTATTATTTTTCATGGTTAATTATCTACAAAACAAACAAACTCCTAGAAAAACTAGTGATAACCAATCGTCATACCCACTGACCAAGATATACTTCTGCATCGATGCATGAGAGCTGGTCTTTAAAACAGACCGTTGTTAAGAAATAAGCTGTTTAATAACAATGGTACACCGACTTAAGTGTGTGTTGTCAGTCGATTTCAACGAGAACTGCTGACACAAATATGCATTGGTGGTCTACCGTGAGAAACGATTCGCCGTGCTGGTCTATACAAATGAAAATTCCATATAATTGTGGTAGTGAACGTGTTAAAAAAAGGACACTAACAGTCTGGGGTGAATTTCAGCAGGAGCACACCGGAGCACAGCTCCGGTGCTTTTTAGGATACCGGAGCACACCAGAGCGGACCGCTCGCTCCTGTATTTTCAATTAATTCACAGGTGCGGCTCTGAATCTTTTATTCTAGCCATGAAATTTATTTACCCTGTTTAGAAGTTTATTTACCCTGATTGAAGTTTACTATCATCAATCGAGGGTGAATCCAATCTAGGCCAATACGAGCAAGTACTGGGTGCGTTCGGCATTACTCGTTTCTACGTCGTTCTTATCCTTATAAATGACGTAGAAACAAACAATGCCCAACACACCCAGTATACGCTTGCATCGGACTCAAGTTTTCTTGCATCTGACGTCCAAACATTTGACGAACTACTTGCCACATGAGACCTTCCTCATGAGGCAAATAGTTTGTCAAATGTTTGGGCAAGTCAGATGCGCCCTTGTTCAACAATAGTGAATTCCTACCATGAGTCATGAGTGCCACTTACGCACGTAGCACTGGAGATCACAACCTTCACGATTACTATGGCAAAGTACACTCTAGCCGCAGCAGGGCAAAACCTAGGTAGCGAGAGAGTGAACACGGCCTTAACATTACACAGTGGTCATTAACATTAAAAAAAACCAAATTTAATTGTAATTTATAAACAATTTCAGAGGGACGGCCCCTGAGCCCCCCTTTTATAAATTAAGCCCTGCTAACAGTCCTTAAGTTCTCGCCAGACTTCACGACTCACCTTCCACAGCAGCCAAACATCGGCCCTGTGCACGGCCAGCGCTGCCTTGTACAGCCACAACACCGGGTACTGGTACCACGACACCGCCGCCGCCGCCGAGTGCTTCAGAGGCACCCTCGCTGCAACAGGCACACATTCTGTATCAACACCTTCGAGATGCAAAACGAAAAGAAAGATGCAAAAGGTGAATTACAGGAGTTCATGTATAATTATTACGTAGTTATTATTGCAATACATGTTCAGCTGAACACAAAATATAGAAACAGATTTTAACCTCCAGAAGAGGCAAATTATCTCAATAGTTTCGGTAGGGATCAATAGTTCTCAGTGATTAAGAAGAATCTTTAAGTTGCATTGCAAAAATCTCTAATTATTTCAGAACAAACATTGGACAAAATAAATTCTATTTAAGTGAATTTTTTAAAATTACTTGTTTATTTGTATAGAAGAATTACATGCCTGCCCGGTAGAATAAAACTAATTTAATTTGTGACTGGTTACAAGAAGTATCCATTTTTTATCACAGTTCAAATTTATCCTCAGAATTTTCAACAATATCATTTAACACACAGTATAATGTCACACAATCTACCAAATTCATGTGCAAAGAAAGAGAGACTCACTGTCAACATGATTGTAGTGTTTGTCACTTCTCAACCGCAGCGTCTCCGTGACTGTGGTCACAACAGTAGTCACGATTGTAGTCACGACTGTGACTATCCAACTGAACCAAGTCACGTGGTTGTCACTTCGTGGCTCAACTTTTGTGTAACCTGCACAGACATAGTAATCAGAACGCGTTAACAAATTCACACTAATTTAGTAATCAGAACGTGTTCACAAATTCACACAAATTTTGATTAAAAATTTACTACTAAAAATACGTTTACAGTGGGTAATCAAGCTTTTAGAAAAATTAGGAATTTTTAATCCAGAAGTGCAAAAGACTTTATTGTTAACTCTATTCTGTATCGTAGCAGCGGCAGATTTAGACTAGTAAAATATTCATCTATATCAGTTACTTATACCTGTTATCACTCAATTGGTTACCTGGGTGATTGTCTTAGGTCTTATGTACAATCACTTAATCACTTAATCACTTTAATAAGACAGGTACCTCATTGAGGACGTTACCCTGAATATGAGTGAAGGATGAGTTTGATGATCGTGATGATTGTGGCGCGATCTTGTAGCCTTGTTACTGACTAAGGTTGGCATGTTCCTTAGACAGGATTGTTAATTAATAGCCCAACAACCAATGGCAGCTGGCTCCAGAAACAACCCTTCAAAAAAATGTCGCTGTCAAGCCCAGAATCGTCAAACTCTATCCTTCATCATGGCAGACCTAGTCTAAGAAACTATTCCTATCTTTATCTGTTACTTGTATCTGTTATCACTCAGAATCAGTTACCCAAGTACCTGTTATCTCTCACTATCAGTTACCTGAATGATTGTCAAAGGTTTCATATTCACTATCACAGTCGAGCCCAGAATTATTGAACTCTATCCTGCGTCGAGGCAGCAGCAGATTCAGACTCTTAATAAAACTGTTTGTATGACCTATATATGTTACTTATCTGTTTTCCTTAAGCATCAGTCACCCAAGTACCTGTTATCTCTCAGTATCAGTTACTTGTGTGATAGTTTCATATTCACTGTCACTGTCAAACCCGGAATTGTTGAACTCTATCGTGCGTCATGGCTGCGGCATCCCTAGTTTAGGAAACTGTTCCTATAACCTATATCTATTACTTTTACCTGTTATCACTCAGTATCAGCTACCTGTGAGATTGTCGTAGGTTTCATGAATAGTTCACGAATACCGTCACTGTCATGCCCTGAATTGTTGAACTCTATCCTGTGTCAATGTAGCGGCATACTCGAAACAGTAACACAGTTCCTATCACCTCTACCTGTTACTTGTACCTGTTATCACTATGTATCAGTTACCCAAAAACCTGTTATCTCTCAGAATCATTTACCTGAGTGATTGTCGTAGATTTCATATTCACTGTCGCTGTCAAGCCCAGAATCGTTGAACTCTATCCTGCGCCGAGGTAGCAGCAGATTCAGACTATTCAGATGTGTGTTGTTGTGCCCCGAATGTCCATTGTCCAACATCTTATCTGCAACAGATCAGAGTCAAATCATCGCCCGACATTACTAGTGGTTCTAATAGTCCACCATTTCTGTTGCATAGTTGTTTGGGTGATGAATTATAAATTAATAAAGCGGTTACACAATTAACTAATCCATAAGAGGGATGTTAGTAAACTGATACAACACTTTAAACTTGAAAAAAAAACAATTAATAGCTTTACTGACTGAAAATCAATGAACTCTTTAGAGTCATTAGCTAAACAGGATAGAAGGCTAGATAACCAAGAACAACGTAAAACAAACAGACACTATGAGAGATTATCACAGAGACTGTTCGTCTATAAGCCGTAGGAAATAAGTTTTGATATTGGTTTCTGGCAAGCAGCCGGATAGGGCGGGGACTATTAAAAGCCAAGGTCGGAAAAAGGGGCTTTATTGTAAAATATTAAAATTTCACAATGAATCGGTTAAGTAAGAGGGCTTTCAGGCGAGGACCTGTAGGACAAGTTAAGACTCACTGTATAAGGTTAGTCGTTGGTCTACGTTTTTCTTGGGCTCAGAAAGAGGACTTGCCCCCATGTCCGGGGAAAAGAGGATGTCTGATAACCCTTACCAAAGCGGTACATTAAATTAGTGAACAAGTAAAACACTCTGTGCGCATTCACTGATCTTGTAACTGACCATACACTTCCACTTCTGCAAGCCCCCTGCATGTACTCTGCAGTAGTCATTTACAATAATCTGCAAAATTTTGGCAATATTACTCTTCCACCCTGAACTGGATTATTTAGCAAGTAAAATAAAATATATACTATCAAGGATAACTGTAAAGAAATAAAGTTTAAATAACAGGTTACTTTGAAGTAACCGTTACTGTGTAAACTGTTACAAAAGAGTAAAGGTTTCGCTCGTAACTATTATATTCAAGTAAACGAGTAAACCACCCAAAGCTGCAATCACCGATCTTGTTATTGACAACACACTCCCACCCGTAATGCCCCTGGCAACATTCTCAACCACATCAATCTCATTTTGCCGGTTGAGAATATAAGTCAGTGGCACTGAAATATTCCACTTATATCGTATTTATTTATGTATTCTACCACCATATATACACTTCATTCGGGTAAGTCTGCTGTCATTCTTAAACAATCGTGATGCTTTTGTAAATCGGTTATGGGCTGTTATGGCTAATCTGCTTCTTGATAACTGTTATTTTAAAGTAACTTGTTACAACAATTGAGTTCTTTTCCCAAGTAACTCTTATTATGTAATAGTTTAGTGATACATTTTATCACTGTTACTTAAGGAAAACACAAGCATGTATTTTGTGATTGCCAATAAGCAAAAAATTACGCTTACTATTAATGGCTTTGACCATGGTAAAAAGTTGATTTATAAATTTAATGTAAACTTTTCATTCCTTATTTATCTGCTTACTTTTGGAAATATTACTCATCTCTAAACTGGATTATTGAGCAAGTAAAACATACGCTATAAAGAATAACTGTTGATAAATAACGGGTTACTTTAAAGTAGCTGATACTGTGAAATTATTATCAAAAAGAAACTCATTAGCTTATTACAATTATTATGTTTTAGTAAACAAGTAAACCACTGAAAGCCGCACTCACAAATCTTGTTATTAGCCACACACTCCCACTCCAGTGTCCTCCTGCATGTAATCTGCAGTAGTCCGTATTATTAATAATTTTGACCACAGAAAACATTTTTTTAGACATTTCACAAAAATCCAAATCAAAATATAAAATTACCATCACCAACAATGAATTTCAAACAAAGAAATCATTTGTTATCAATCTAGTGTAAACTTTTCAACCCTTATTTTCATCTACAAGATTTTGGCATCATTATTCATCCCTGAACTAAATTATTGACAAATCAAAATATAAGATAAGCTACAGGGTCCCGCGTTTGAATCCCGCCAATCACCAATGGCAATTTTCTATGTGATAGTGCTGCAAATTTGAGGGTGCAGAATGAGCTAAATAAGCTGCAGTGCATGTCCATGGAAACTAATAAGCCTGGCCCTCAGTTAAAATTAAAAAATATATACCCTAACAAAAATAACTGTTAATAAACAACAGTTTAAATAATAGGTTGCTTTGAAGTAACCGTTACTGTGAAAACTGTTATCAAAAAGTAACGGTTTAACTCGTAACTATTACATTTCAGTAAACAGGTAAACCACTCAAAGCCAAACTCACTAATCTTGTTATTGGCCACACACGCCACTCCGTTGTTCTCCTGCATGTAATCTGCAGTAGTCAGTACTAATACTTATTTTGACCATAATAAATTTTGTTGGAAACTTGTAATTCCTTATTTTTATCTCCTTACATTTGGAAATGTTAGTCATCCCTAAACTGGATTATTGAGCTAGTAAAACATATGCTATAAATAAAAACTGTTGATTAATAACAGTTTAAATAATAAGAAACTTTGAAGTAACCGTTACTGGGAGTAACCGTTACTGCGAAGTAACCGTTGCTATGAGTAACCGTTACTTTGAAGTAACCGTTACTGTGAAAACTGTTATCAAAAAGTAATGGTTTCGTTCGTAACTATTACATTTTAGTAAGCCACACTCACTGATCTTGTTATTGGCCACACACTCCCACTGGAGCGTACCCTGCGTGTACTCGGCGGTGCGCGCCGTGGCGGTGACGGTGTAGTCGTAGGCGCCGTCAGCGGACCGCAGCGGCCGCCGACACAGGTTGGGTATCAGCGGGATGCCCGGCGCCAGCGTGCACCCGTAGTACTGCGAGGTGGGCGAGTACACGTTGTCTGTCTTGGGCAGCTCACTGCAACAGAAAAATAATCAGGTTAACACATAAATCTGTCGCTTGTACCTGCTATCGAGAAGTATAAGTTACTCAGGAATCTGATATCTCTATATATATCCCCTAGTATTCCAGGTGGGCCAGTACACGCTGTCTGTCTTGGGCAGCTCACTGTAACAGAAACACGGTCGGGTTATTACATGGATCTGTTACTTGTGCCTGTTATCGAAAAGTATTAGTTACCCAATAACCTATTATTTTAAGGATCGGTTATCTATAACCCATTGTACTGAGACTTAGGGGAGTACAGGTTGTCTGTCTTGAGCAGTTCACTGCAACAGAAACACGGTCGGGTTATTACATGGATCTTTTACTTTTACCTGTTATCGAAAAGTATCAGTTACCCAATAACCTATTATTTTAAGGATCGGTTATCTATAACCCTTAATACTGAGACTTAGGGGAGTACACGTTGTCTGTCTTTTGCAGCTCACTGCAACAGAAACACGGTCGGGTTAACACATAAATCTGACGCGTGTACCTGTTATCGAAAAGTATCAGTTACCCAATAACCTATTATTTTTAGGATCAGTTATCTATAACCCATTGTACTGAGGCTTAGGGGAGTACACGTTGTCTGTCTTGGGCAGCTCACTGCAACACGGTCGGTTATCACATGCATCTGTTACTTGTACTTGTTATCGAAAAGTATAAGTTACCCAAGAGCCTATTATTTTAAGGATCAATTATCTATAACCCGCAGTACTGAGACGTAGGGGAGTACACGTTATCTGTCTTGGGCAACTCACTGCAACAGAACGACAGTCGGGTTAGTTAACGACGTCGCAACTGTTCCTGAAACTGTTACTTGTATTTGTTATTTCTAAGGACAAGTTACTCAAGAGCCTGTTATCTCTAAGAATCAGTTAGCTATAACACATAGTACTGAGAGGTAGAGGAGTACACGTTGTCTGTCTTGGGCACCTCACAGCAACAGAACAACAGTCGGGTTAAAAATTTACTTTTCCCCCACCTACTATGTTTAGATATGTTTTTTACTTCTTGTGATGGGTGAGTAAAATAATAGTTTGTCTCCCAGCGGGAAACAAAGTAAACTCATAAGAAAAACATGAAAATCAACAATTCAAAAATCAGAGCGCCTTCAAATTCCTACGCAAACATGCATGTATGTTGCAGCTCAACGAATGCAGGTGCTGTTCGCTGATTAAGTGTCAGGAATAATAAAATAAGATTAACATTTAATAACAATCAGATGTGAGAACGTCAACGAATTAAGCGTGTCAGAACATTGCAACAGTTAGCTGATCGCTGGTGCATGGTTGCAGCTGCCCGGACGCAGGGCGATATTAGCAGAACGAAATAAAATTTATATTTTTATCACCTACTAAGTTATTCAAATTAATTTTTATGGTCAGGATATTTATTATTATAGGTGCGCGGAAAATGCTGTATGTATTTCGAGAGTAAAGCACATTGCCTCCCTCGTGAAAATTGTTGACAATTTCACTCGTGAGACAATGTTGTACTTTACTCACTCAACTTAACACACAAATAACTATTACATACCAACGAAAACAAATACCAACTCAAGATATTAAAGCCAGAATTAGTATTGTTTATTGTATTGTATTAGTTTATTGTGAATCCAGTTTATGAATTAGGAACAAAGTGATAATTATTTTGATATATATAAAAAATACCCAAAAATCAATTAGATAAAACATTAATGACCAGCATACAACACATTTTTTAGTCAAAACTAGTCATTTCCAGACTCGGAGAAGGAAATCCTCGGAGCCATTTTTGAGATAATTGTGCAACCACATAAACAATCAATCAAAAGCAAACATTGCTCATAAGAGTAAGGATAAAATATTGATTTAGTGGACTAAGAAATCAAATATACAATGCATAACATCCTTTTGTAAGTTTTACATATCCAAGTAAACATTACTGTTGCTCAGTACCATCTACCTAGGTTGAACAGTAAAGTAAAAGTAATTCCAAGCATGTCAAAAGTTTCAACAGTATATCGCCTACATTAACAATTTCAAAATACCTACAAATACCGCCAAACAATACACCTAATTTTCGAAAATCTTCCGGGAGAGTGCCTCTGATAATCCCCCCTTACTTTGCTCCCCGCCTCTGAGTTGTACGCATCCAGTTTTGGTATTTTGAAAATCTGGTTAATTTAATCATAACCCACAATGTTATAACTTGACTGAAGATAGTTTTTCATATAAGCCCGAAATATACCATTTACACAATGATAATATCATTGAATACCGAGTAACCTGCCAATCAAATACCACAATAGTGGTGCAGCTGTTGCTCCGACAAAATTGAAAACCAACCCCCCAAGTTTCCCAAGTCTCTCCAATTACAATAGTCGGACATTACTGTACCGATCAGCAATCCATTGTTGTCGCCAAACAGCTGTTCTAAACTAACAAGGGAGAGACAGCTGATCACAGATCGCTGCAGCTGATATAATAACACGCTGAAAGGACCGGGCTGTTAGAGGGGCGAGAGAAGGGTGGGGGGGGGGGGGTAATTCGAATTCGACCAAGGGCAGATAGCAGATAACTGTTGGCCTCGGCCAAGGGCGGACGGTAAAATAGGCCTAGGCCATTGGCCACGGGATCTGTACCGACGTGCCAAGGTCCCATTCCTTTGCGAACACTTGTTGACTCCTTATTTAGAGCTTGGTCAAACTGGCTGCCTTAGCTTCTCTTGTGGATCTTTAGCCATCTTGGTGTAGATTACAAAAAATAGCGTGAATTCTTATATAGTCTATAACTTTATTGAATTTAAAAACTGTAATCCCACAAAAATCATGCGTCAAAAACATGTAAAGAAGGCCAAAGTGGACAGGGGTTGTTTAAAAATTCATAACAGTGAATGTTTAAATATAACTGTTTAATTAGGCTTAATTATTTGGACTTTTGCGGACATTTGCCATCACTGATAAGTAAAAAACTTATCAGTGAAGGCAAATGTCCGCAAAAATCCAAATCAAAATATAAAATCACCATCACCAACAATGAATTTCAAACAAAGAATAAATTTAACTGTTTAATTAATTATTTGGACTTTTGTATTCGCTTCTCTGTGTTACGTCACACTACGTTTTGGGAGGTAAGGAAACCCCTCCCGTTATCATGTGACTGTACTTAATATACGTAGATCGTACTTATTTCTAATGCAACCTACAATTTTTAGAGGATTTTCTGTTTTTTTTTAACACAAACTGGATGAATCTTAATTCTGTGTTTCAAAACCGTCCTAAAACCTCCTAAAAAAGTAGTATAAATAAGAAATAATAAGGATAAAAGTAATTTTAAGTAGGGTCAATTGACAACCTCCCGGGGGGGGGGGTTACTTCCCGAAACGTAGTATAGTTTAAACACTGTAACCGAATAGAGAAGTCCAAATAACCAAACAGTAATAGGGCTTTAAATTTAGATATTTTAGTTATTAATTAGGGGTGTACGAGTAGTGATTTTTGAAGTCGAGCCGAGTATTAAAAAGTACTCGCGTGTTGTTTGCTTTTAAAAAAAGATTTTGTAAGATATTATTAGGCCTATGGGTTTAAAGTTAAATCAGTCTCATTGAGCAAACGTAAGAAAATATCTCAAATTATAAAAAGGAAAAAAGACTAAATCAAATTATTGATTTTAATATCTCAAAAACCACATTAATTCGAGTAAAGTTTTTATGGTGGTTGTTCGTAACTGGTGTAAAAACGGCCGTAAAATGCGAACGTGCGTACCAATTTAGAGTATTCGGCGCGGCGGGAGTAACTTCCGCGTATTTTTCTAAACTTCCGAGTCGAGTCGAGTAGTATAAACTCGGCTTGGAAAAAGCTCGATAGTCCAGTACTCGCACACCTCTAGTATTTATTGCGTTGATGGTTGGAACACGCCAACACTTGTCTCCAGCGCACACATCACACACCCACTCGCATTTGGCCATTTTCGGACTACAACACAACGGTGATGTCATCGTCCTACCCACGTGGACTGTGGACCAGGTGGAATAGGCCTACACGAGGATCCTTGGCACATTGTGCTGGCTCTGTGCCGGCTGCGGATCGCGCAGATGACACCAACTAGTAAAAACTCTATTGTATGACTTTAAACATTTAATTCGCTGCGTTTTCAACAAAGCTCGGCGAGATCACGGCACCAAGAGAGAGAAAACAAAGTTGTCTACTTACCATGTATATATGGTTTGCCAAACGACAAAGTCTACTAAAAACATTTTCTAAAAAATTAATTTTGATTATAAGTTAATAATTATCACCGAATATCGAGAGGTAAAATTTTGAACATATATACATGATAAAATAGATTTCTCTTTTATTAATTTGATTATTTTACAAGAAATCTTTCATTGATTAAAAACGCTACTGTATGACTTCAAAACAAATTAAATTCGCTGCTTCGTCAACAAAGTCTCTACCTACGTGATAACGAATTAACAAGAACCTCAAACAAAAAAAGAGCGTTTGCTTAAATACAAATGGGAATATGCGAGATATTAATCGATTAAAATCGTAGAAATAGGTGGGTGAATTTAAGATAGTAAACTAGCTACAACTAAGCTATTTATTTGGTAACTAGCTGTTTATTCTCAGGCGATTCCGTAAATTGTTAAACAATAATTGATTGTTTAACAATTGATTGTTTTTTAGCTAATTAGCTAGAACTGTTTATTTTCGAAACACAAATGCCGTAAATAATTTTAAAAGATCTTTGGCGTTCAACATCCTTTATCAGTAAGAAACCCATCAGATTCATGAATACTATTTATTCAAAACTGCTTTCAGTTCACATCTTTAACTACCGTACTAATCGTTTAAAATTATATTTCAAAAATAAAACTCACCGATGCCGATTGAACATGGTCGTAATCGTAGAAAACATCAGCAATCACACAAAATCAAATGAAAACGCACTCACAAATTTGTAATAAAATCTTTTTTAAACACACAGAGAAATTCGACACAAAATCCGTCCAAATAAATACGCAACGCGTGTCACGTCAAGTCAAACTTACAGCCTAAAATCTCGCACATTTTGTCAAAAACTAAAAAAATTTGTCCGACTAGCACGCCGAAAAAAACTGGTTGTACAAATCCACTATCGGTCGTCCTAAGTCTCTATCCTTACGAGGATTGGGGAATAAAAATACGTAGCGAAAGAACGATGGATTTCAACACAGCCGACACAGCAAAGACGGTGCTGAACTGCAATGCACGAGCGTTCTGAATCTGACTGGAAAACACAGTTGCTAAGAGGGGGGGGAGGAGGGGGAGGGGGAAAAGGGGGGCTCAGAAGATATTGGAGGGGAGTTCGGAATTATAGCCGAAGAGATAATACAGTACTGTATACTGATAGCGATAATCAGGCGACAGATAACATCACTGGTGTTCTTGGTAAAGAGGTGATCTCATCAAAAAATAATTACTAATAATGGCGTAAATACCTTGTACTGTCAAAGTGATCCTTTATAGTACAAAGTGATCCTTAAGTCAATGTTTGTTCGTTATGTGCTTCTCTCCGTTTGTGTTACGTGTTACGTGTGTGTGTATGTGGTATGGTTGTAATACTTCCAGACGACTTCCACTGGAATGAAATTTGATGTCCATAGCCTGAGGAAGATCTCTCTGAGACTGAAACTGCAGTAGCCTATATTTTAAGACTACAAAGGATCACTTTGACAGTTAAAGGTATTTACACCATTATTTGTAACTATTCAGTGATTCGGAGATTAACAACATGAAAAAATATTTGTGTGTCGCACGTCTTGCCTTGTATTTGTCCGTTTTGCGTGAGCTTTGCGGACTCCACTGTACTACAAGCTTCAGAATCACAACCAACCGAAGATCTGAGTAGGTTCAGGTCGATAGAAGCAATGTAGCCTGGTCCACCCATATGACTTTGGTAATTTTAGCATTAGACTCACGAACGGCAGTAAGCCATGTCGTTTGACGCCGTCTATACACGGTAAATCGACGTACTAACTGGACAAACAAAAAAGTGCTCCAAGGTTTCAAAGGCCATAACCCTAAATGTCAAAACCAAAAGTCACTAAATTAATATACTGGTTAGGTGCCAAAACATGGAAAAAACTATAAATGAAAGTCGTTCGGATCGCAAATAAAAAAAAAAAACGGTATCCGGAAACTGACACATACTTTCTCCCTTAAAGTAATTTAAAACCAGAAAAATTATATAGTGAAAAATAAAACAAATTAATTATTAATTATCACACAAATACATACCAAATAAAGATTTTATCAAAATCGGTTTGTAAACAACGGAGATATCAGTTTTTAAATATTTTCCATAAGAATAACATTGGACAACGTACTGCGTTTACCGCCGAACTAAAATATCAACTATCTCCGCTACCAGTTGACGTAAACTAATGATTGAAAATACTGGATTATTTAGTTTTTCAATTCAAATTTTATGGTTGCAAGTATATTTTCTTTAAAAGTTAAAAATTTTAAGAAATTTATAAATATGAATTTTTAACACTTAAACCCCCATAACTTCTTATCCTGAATTTTTACAGACATGCGGGTGGTGTCATTTTGTTGTTCATCTTAAGGACTAAAAACTGTGAAATTTTTATCAAAATCGTTAGAGCCGTTTTTGAGAAATTTGGATTTTTGTAATTTTTTATGGGTTTTTATGGGGTAAATACCCTTAAAAATCAAAAATTAAAAAAATGAAAAATAACGCCTGGAGATACCACGGCTTTATACTAAGGATTGGGGAACACTCCGAACAAACTCCATATGCATGCCAAATTTCATGAAAATCGGACTACTGGTGTCATCTCTAGCTTTGTTTACATCCACACACAAACACATACAGACACCCTGCCGAAAGCCACTTTTTTGGATTCAGGGAGCACTAAAACGAATATATCCACCAACAACTCAAATTCAAAATTTTGACTAAAACAATACTTTCTCCATATACTTTGTATACGGGGGAGAAAGTAATACTTCGGACTAAAAAGATTGAAAATTTTCTGTATTTGTTCGTTTTTTGTTGTACATGTTAAAGCTACTTTATAATAGAGTTTTGCTGAAGTTATATATTTCATTAATCAACTTTTAACCCTTTAATATTTTAACCCGACAATGTTCAAGGCCCTTTGGCTCTTTTGAATGTATTGTCAACTACGTTGCAAGATTTGACATTATGAGCGATGACAGTAGACAGTAGAGAGTGAGGTCCACCTTGAACGAAATCACGAAGTCCTGGGAAGATTTTGTGAAGGTTGGAAGAAACATCCAATCGCCATTAATCATTTGGGAGACTGCAACTGCATAACGCAAATCAGTCTCATTGGTCCAGTAATGCTAGGGAAATCTATCAAACAAATCCTGGCCAAGTTGAAACTTCGCCAAAATGTAATTTTTTTAGTTAACAACTTTCTGTCAAAATTTCCCAGAAAACCCGGCTGTGCTCCCATCTTGAGATCCATGCATTGCTCCGAAAGTCATAACTCCGAAAAGCACGACTCCGAAAAGCACGACTCCGAAACAAAAGAAGTTGTTTTAAACACTTTTTTAACAGTGAAGATAGGCACTATTCCGCCAGGCATATCTCAATCACTTTCGGAACAGTGCATTTCGGAGTTATGACTGTCGGAGCAGTGCCTTTCGCAGTTATGAATTTCGGAACAATGCATTTCGGAGTTATGACTTTCGGAGCAGTGCATGCTATTCGGAGGTGTGACTGTCCGAGTTGTGCTTTCCTGTTTTTTTTAAGTATGAATAAATTAATACAACCTGTTTAAAAAGTTACCGATACTTTGAATACTTAAATACAGACCTGCATACATACTCAGAAACAAACTTCGATCCAACATGGCAGGATATGAAATGTTTTTGTAAGCTCCTTAAGAATAACATGACGAATGAGTTTGTTGGAATATCAAGAAAAACATAAGCGTCATTTTTAAACATAGAATTTTTAATAGCCTATAGGCTTAGTTATTGCTTAAAACTGTTTAATATATAGTGTACAATAAAACAATGAACGATTCAATTTGAAGTTTTCCTTAGTTGCGAAACTTCTGAGACCTGTCGGTACAGTGCCTTCCGGAGTTATGCCTGTCGGAGCAGAGTGCCATTCTGAGTAATGACTTTCGGAACAGTGCATGAGTTATGACTGTCGGAGTTGTGCCGTTCGACATTATAAGTCTCCCAAGACGAAAATTCGCTTCGAAAGTTTTTAAAATATTCACAATTTACCAGACGAAATTAAGATATAATTTCGTACTGTTCCGAAAGTCATAACTTCGAATGTACTCCGACAAGCATAACTCCGAAATGCCCTGTTCCGCAAAAAGTGTCGGAGCAGTGTCATTCGGAGTTATGACTTTCGGAGCAATGCCGGCGCCCGCTCCCATCTTGAAGAAAACATTCCTGTCCATGTTTCTCTACACATTGTTTTCAATAAACACGAAAACCATAAGCGATAAAAAAAAGTGTGAAAGGCGTTAAAGTGGAAGAAAAATTACCAAATAATTAGTATATAATTATATATGAGAAGTTTAAAAAATAACTGCTGTTACAGTATTATCAATTTTCTAAAATTTTGAAATTCTAATACCACTGCTAATATATCTTTAATTCGATGTAAAACAATTCCCAAGGGGGCGATTCCTTTTCATCTCAATCCTATTACTAGTATTATAGCCTAAATGAGAAAGTTAATGAGTTTGTTTACGTTGTCATATTATGTAAATCAACTGTAAAACATACCCATCCCGACAGACGAGTGTAAACAAATAAACCCAATCCTATACTCTTAGATGAGCAATGTTATCGTCCGTCCGTTCTTGTATGCTTGCTTGCACATTTATCTCAAAAACGGCTCCGAGGATTTCCTTCAAAGTCTGTAAATAAGTAATTTATGACTCAAAAACGTCTTTTATGCAGGTTACATGGCCAGAGAAGATCTAATAACGTAATAAATCGAATTTTAAAGTTGTAAAATTTTAACATTGGCCATATGGGTTGCCGTGTTAGCAAAGAAAATAAACAAGGAAAGTGTAAACAAATGAAGTAATCAAAACAGATGTTTGGAATCTACAGCCAACAAGGAAAAATACAGCGAGTGGGATGAAGAGTCCATGGAGCAATAAAAAAGGTTTCTATTTATCAATTTTATGACATTGAAATATTTTATAGTGACTGGATGAACTGGTAAACATGAAATAACTCCGAGCAAGGCTCGGTCCATAGGGTATTTCCGTTTGATAGATGCAAACAACAGAGCAGGAGCAATACCAGCTGTTACAAATTGATTTTGCTCGGGCGGAGCCACGGGTAACATCTAGTAGTATATAACTTATAACTTATTACGATCCAGATAATACTTTTTCTAAAAAGTCATCATGTCATTTCTCAATGTTCCTCATAAGCCAAAAGATAAACCGATGATTTTTAAAATTATCATTTTCATATTTATGATTGCAAAAACTTATTGAGTAGAGGAATATTATATATATATTATTATCAGTTCACTTTTTCCCCCTGCACAACATCAATTTCAAATCTCAGCGGAATCGATAATTAAACCTTCGTTACAACAATTGCTTCTTATAAAACCCTAAAACAATTTAAACTACAACACACGCCTAAAAAGTAACAAACCAAACTTCAAAAGAACTACCATTTGATACTTACACCCTCCCCAGAAACACGTTGCAACTTTTCTACTGTTTTCAGACTGGATCTTTGATCTGAATATGTTTACGAAAGTTCACAAAAACCAGAGCACCACTCAACACTTCACTGGTAAAAGAGGAGTAAAAACTCCAACACACTTGCTGGTCCTGGTTTAAAGCGAAGTGTGTTTTGTGGCGGGGGGGAGTTATTTCTATCGCGACAGCGTGTTGGTCTTGAAATACGCGCGAGTTGTTCTGACTTGGCGTCTACTGTGATACAGTGCCTCGTCTTGTCAGAGACATAAGATTTTTGAAAGATAGGTGCGTTTTTTTCTGTTGGGGGGGGGGGGTTAGGCACTTTCAAAGTGTTAATATACCGTTGAAACTGTTATCACCTTCTTCTGATCACTACTACCGAGCAAAAGTAATTTTTATTTGAATATAGGAAGCTATAAAATAGGATGATACCTAAACACTTGGACAGTTTTTTATTCCCCACCGTATCAATATTATGTTCTTAATTTTACAGATTAAGAGTGTCGATAAGTCTACGAGGAATATAGAGAAAATTACTCTGAGATATTTTTTTGATGCACACAAAAATTATATGCCCCTAAATTTAGAATGTATCGTGGATGCGTACATGAATCGTGGAATTGTCAGATGTACAGACGAGCAGCCTCGGGTTTCGCCGGAAAACTACGAAAACTTAGAAAGACATTTCAATATCAAATGGGTTATGGTCTTTGAATTGAGTGCAAGTTTATACTTTGCCAAATGTAAGTTCCAATTGCGTTAGTTGGGAGCTTCAAAAGCATGAAAACTACGAAATAATCCATAGGATCGAAAGTAAGGTTATTTTTGTATTTAACACTAATTTAGATAAACATTTATTTGTAAAAAGTTTGTTTGGTACAAATAACGCCAAAACCAAAACGGGACAAAAGTGCGTAGCGAGAGTTTCGTTGGGACGCGCAGCACTCTGGTCAAAATCAACATGATATAAAATACAGATAGAGGTTCATCATTTTAAAAAAGGGACTAGGACTAGCCTTTTTGTCCCAAAATAACAATTTTACGACAAAAACAAACGCAATCGGTCAGATACTGTATTCTTAAGTAAATATTTTGCCCTGTAATGTTTTGTGGAAATAAAAATCAAAGATTAAATTTGTTTCATTTCGTTATTATAAAAATCTCACTGTATACCATTTTTTCACATAATACTCAAACGGTTGACGAAACAACATCACCTACAAAGATCACCGATATCAGGAGTTTCTCGAAAATTGTCCAAGACGTTATTAAAAAAATTAAAACGAGAACCTGTCACTTGTCCCGATCTTATGTGTCCCAAAAACTTAAAGAAACGACAGAAAGCCTAGGCAGGGCTTGTAGCAGTTCTTGAGGTTGGAACAAATAACTAAAATACGAATAAAAACAAAAAATGACCTTTTATAAACAAAAAATGTTGCTAAAAACTAGAAAAACGCCGCGGCGTTATATTGGGAATAATACATTCTTAACCTCGGTAAAAAAGAAAATCTCGACAGACTAATCACAAATCTGCCCAGATTTGACGGTGAAACTTGGTTTTCACGCAACGAGACTTGGTTTTCAAGCAGTATAGGATGACGAGCTCCGTCTGCCGCGATGCTGCTACGAGATCGTCTGACAGACGAATAGTGTGAACAGGGCTTGTAGCAGTTCTTGAGGTTGAAAAAATATAAAATAACCAAAATTCCAAAAAATAACAAAAATTACCAATTTAAAAAAATAACAAAAATAACCAAGAGCAAAAAAAACAAAAGAATATAAAAAAATTACCCGCTACAAGCACTGCGTAGGCAACATCGGACAACATCCCAAATAACTACAGTTACAGGCAGACAAAGCCGTTACATTCAAACTGCGGGGTCAATGTCGGGGTCGGGCTGATGACTCAATGACCAATGACTCAATCAGCCCACTACCACTACCGCTCCGCTGGACAGACTAACGGACTAATTTGAACAGCCTAATCCCTCTATCCTCTTGTGGGGACGACTTATTCTTGTAGAGGGAAATCAGCAACATGGTTCAGTACTACATTTAATTTAACTGATTGATTGGTTAATGTTTACTTTCAATACCCATGCTAGACTGAGAAACACCTGACCATGCTCTTTTTTCAAGGGGTGCGATATGTTAAGTATTCTAAAAGTTAGCAATTTTTGTGGTTAAAATTCATTCATGTGTGTAAATCGAAAGAAAGAAAGAAAGTTTATTTCTCAAATCACACGTACAACAATACAATTTCTCCATATAAATACAAATGGGCCAAAGGTACAGGTTTAAATATAACATAAAAAAAAATAAACATAAGACACCAAGCTGTAACCTTTCTACGTGCATTTGAAAAATATTACTTTCCTCCAAGGCTTAGCCTGTTTGGAGGCTTTATTAATATTTAACAATATAAAACAAAAACAAATGACAAATGGTTTCTCAACTACAAACTACACATAAACTTAATATATAACTAAATAAACAAACTAGTAAAATCGGCATGATTTTATTTATTGGACCACGACTTGTAATTCCCAACTCTTAAGTGGAGAGTTATAACAACTGTTGTTATCAAATTTTAATTGAGATTTCGCGCAATAGGCTACGTCCTACCGTTTTGACTACTGGGTAATTCGTCGATTTTGTAAATTTTATAGTTTTCGAATATAAATTGTATTAATACAAATAGATGTACACACAATTTTTGGAGCAGCTCAAAGTGGGAACACACTGGAATTGAACTTGTCTTAGGTCAGGTTAATTTCAGGTCAGAATCTACACTGTTTCTACGTCATATATATTCTAAAGCACAATTTTAGTACACGTTACTCAAACAGTATTTTACATCAATATATCAGTTCACTAGTTCAGCAATATTTAAAGCGCGTTTTACTTAAATGATTCGCATAAAAATATCAATAATTTAATTAAACTACGTGAATTAAGAAGAAAACGGAGTTTAACCGCTTAAGAAATTAGTTAGCAGCTATTTCTTTGACTTATCTTCTTTTGTTGAATTTAATGAAATTAGAAAGAAGAATATACTAATTCTATATTTAGGGTATGAACCTAATAGCTTTCTTAGCTTATCTAATTTATAAAGTGGTGGACTTTTTTAGCATCTTTGAACTGAATATAACATGTAAACAATTGCAGTCATAAAGTATTTTCTCATAAAATGCTATTTCAACCGCTTTAATTTACATATAACACCCAGAAATTTTCTTCCAGAGTCATAGGATTAATACAAATTTACTAATAAAAGTAGAATGAATTAAGATTTTAAACAAATATAATGGCAAATGTCCACAAAACAACTAACCATTACCAACAACGAATTTCAATTAAAAAGTGTAGCAACAACAAACAACCAACCATTACCAAGAACGAATTTCAATTAAAAAATATAGTAACAACAAACAACGTTACCGGTGATTTCATAGCGCCTGATCACATTATTCGCACTGCCGCTAAGCGTGCGTGCGTGGACGGAGTATAGAATTAAATGAAGGCACCTGTTAAATCTGATAAATAACAACTTCAGCCTCCAATGAATCAAAGTTAGCTGATGACTTCGTAAACATTTTACTTAATTTATACATTTTTGCTGTGTTACATAACAAAACATGTTTGAACAAATAATGTCAAATTACCTGGTGGACCGAGCTTTGCTCGGTATTATTTCATGTTTACCACTTCATCTAATAGTTATAAAATATTACAGTGTCATAAAATGCATAAATAAACTTTCTTACTGCTCCATGCAGTCTTTACCTACACGCTGTATTTTTCCTAGATGGCTGTAGTTTGTAAACAGCTGTCATTATTATTTTACTTCCTTAAATTTTCGTTGTTTATTTCGTTGCTAATCATGTGGCAACTCAAAGGCCCAATGTAAAATTTTTTGACTTTACATATCATTTTTTGAGTTATTAGATTTTCTTTGAACTCTTGACGGTATGCATTTTTGTGATGGCGTTTTTATTAATTTATTTTACTTTATGAATAGATTTTCTTTTGTCAAGCAACCAATAGAATACGTTTCGGAGTCTGAATTAGTTATTTCCAGGCTTTGAAGGTAATCCTCGGAGCCGTCTGCGATATGTGCAATCAAGCATTCAATCAAGCATACAACAAGCATACAATCAAGCATACAATCAAGCAAGCGTTGCTCATATCAAAGGTTAATAACATTAAGCGAATCACACGATAAAATCTTAAGTTACCCCTGGACTTTAAGAGAAGACCACAAGTCAGACACTCATCAACTAGTTAACTGAACACATTAGAAAACAAGATAGGGTGAGTGCACCACTGAATGACCGTTAAGGACGATGTCTCATGTTAATTTGACATTACTCCCTTATTTCATTGTCACAGTTATACATTTTACTATAGAAAGTTCATTTATTCTTTAAGGATTAATCAATATTAATTAAATACGGTACTTAATAAGAATACTGGTTGTAATATTAATTAAATGGCAACTATGTCAATGCTCCAATAAATGACCGGGACTGCACCAGTGAATGACCGATCTTGCACCAGTGAATGGCCGGTCTCTTTTGGCTGAATAACTGTCAAAAATTGAAAAATCAGCTGACAAAAATGAATGAGGATAATTAATTCAGCTGAGAATATAGATCAGAGCCAGTAAATGACCGATCTCGTTCCAGCGAATGACCGCTAAGTTTTTCCCCGGTCATTCACTGGTTTTCGTCCCAGTTACGTGCCAATTTATGACCGCCCTCGGTAATAATTAATCATAACATGCACAGCAATCAAATTGATTTTAAATTGTAGGATAGTATGTTAAGTACTATTTAACTGCAACACATGTTTGAAATAATCAACAAATTAGCAGGCTTACCAGGAAAAATAGGCACATATTAAATATGTTTAAAAACTATTTTCGATTCCAACAACTTTAACCAATGGAAGATTGTTGTTGAATAACATTCTAAGGCTGGTTTTTCGCTTACTTTTAATTAGCAAGCCCAAAGAATATGCTTAATACCGGGCTTTTAAAGCATAACGGTCATTCACTCGGGGGTGGTCATTCACTGGTGCACCCACCCTATTACCATTTTACTCATAACCTCCTGTACCCGCCCCGAACAATTCTCCGTATACAAAGAAGGTGGAAGGGGAGAGGCAACTAAAACCAACAATGTAAAAAACGACGGGGGAGGGGGGGAGGGTTGAAATCGATAATTACAAGCCCATTTGATAATTGCCTCGTGGAAGTCAGGAAGATATAGATCAAACAACAGACACAGGGGAAGGGGGGATCGGTCGACTCGCCTCTGGGTTCAAGGAAGAACTTTTTATTTTGTGGCGAACTCACAGTGTAATTCCTAAGGTGACCAGACGTCCCGTTTTGGACGGGACAGTCCCGTTTTTTAGCGGCGTGTCCCGTTGTCCCGACGAACTCTCTCGGGACATCCAATTGTCCCGTTTTGGCGTTAATTGTAAGAAAAATACTTTTAAAAATACGTTTTAATGTAAACAGAACTCTTAAATCATGTTTTTCGGTTCTTTTGTAGTTTCCTAGGAAGTTAAAATTGATGGTTAAGATTAACTAGAGTCTAGCACATATTTTCAATCAGGAAGTATCTAAAAACCCTCCAAAATTTTTAAAAATTTTCCGGGGGGAGGACCCCCTCTCTTAGGGTGGGGGGGGGGTGTATGGAAATACGTTTTAGTGTAAAAACTCTTCGATAAATTTTTTCGGTTCTTTTTTTCTAGTAACTTAAAATTAATGGTAAAGATGAACTAGAGTCTAGCACCTATTTTCAATTTGAAAGAGTCTAAAAACGCACCAAAATGCTTCTAATTTTTCAAAATTTCGCGAGGGAGGGGCCCCGGACCCCCCTCTCTTTGTGGGGGGTACACCCCCCGGAGGTTTGCGTCCTGTCTTGGCAGCTCAAAAATCTGGTCACGTTAGTAATTCCCCAATACCGGAGGGCTCTCATGGTACAAGTTGAAAAAACTCCTCTATAGTATTCTTTCCTTTCCTCGACGAAGTTTACTGAACAAACTGGGCTAGTTTTAGCGAATATCCCCTATAGGAAAGAAGCTATTACCGTAGGTCTGTCTCCTCATGGTAAGACCTAAGCCCGGGACCACCATAACTTTTCGTTTTGGGGTCATCAGAAGCCAAAAACACCATTCGTTCAAAATATATATGTATATATATATATATATATATATATATATATGTGAGCACGATAGCGGTCGCAAAAATGGTCCGCTTGGAATTAAATTTGGCACAGACGTGTAAAGTAGTAGTTATTCGGACGAGTTCGAAAACCAGCCCGATCGGACCACCGGAAGGGGGGGAGGTAAAGAGGGATAAACCCCCCTAAAAATGGGGTTTTGAGCTTTTTACATGGAAAAATAAAATTTACCGAATTTTTGTTGGCACCATTGAATTCAGCTCCAAAAAACAAACAAATTAATCTTTGAATCACTGCTCTATGTTCATTGATTACCGAGATATTGAAAGTGGTAAACACCCTACGTTGTCCCAATGTTAACCTTATGGGAAATAAGTAAAATTCTATATCTCAGTTATTTCTCATCATATTTTGATAAAACTTGGTAAATTGCTCCTTCTAGTTCAGATCTACTAAATATTGAATTAAAACCACCCAGTTTTAATATACCTGTAGCAGCAAACCTGCATACTCATTCCCCATGTTATTCTTATGGAGCTTACCAAAACATGTCAAATCTCGCTATGTTGGATTGAAATATGTTGTTTTGCATTTGAAATTCGCTGAGTATGCAGGTCTGCTGCAACGGGGGTATTTATTATATTACTGCATATTCTTATATACGAAATGAAAAAGTATGTTCCCTTCAAGAAAGTTAAAAGCTTACGCAACGTAAAACTTTAAACCTTTCTGACTCTTTTATCTTTTACAAAATATATTATTTCTATCGATAGAAGTAGCTGCGGTATTTCGAGAAATTCGTTGGATAAGTGGTTTTGTAGTTTGAGATTGCTTAAAGAGAAACGCCAACATAATCTTAGCGAATTGTACCACACGAAAGAAGACTTCTTCTTTCACGAACTTACATAGATCAAGTAAAATGTCGTGGCCCAAAATGCGCCCAAACCGGAGCATTGGTCTTTCGGGACGGGCCGGGTCATGTCGTTTGACCCGGTCTATAGAAGTCATTCGTTTAAAAATTGTGTGGAAGTCAATCTATTTATCGTTATATTATTTACTTGGTACTTAAACTACCGTCGATTAACTCCGACTTTAACCGTCGTCGACAACATTATGAAAAATGAAATGAAAAAATTAATGAAATGAAAAAATTGATGAAATGAAAAATTCTTTATTTTTCCAGGCAAAGTTAGGGCCACATGGCCCTTTCTTACACTTAACCTGAAATACACAGTTTGAGATAATGCTACCGTTAAAGTACACTATATACAAACTAACTTAAAATAATATATTTACATAAAAGATAAAAAAAGAAATTAAATTTTAACTACACTCATTCACTCAATCATTCATCTGTTAGGGACCCCACCTAAGACGAAAACCACCTACGACACTTACCAAGGACATTTGCTGAAAGAATAAAATTTTCAGCGCCACCACAAACCGACGACGGCCCTCAATTGACTTCAGGGAATCAGGAGGATCATTCCATAGGCGGCAAGCAGTCACAACGAATGCACCGTCATAGACTGCAGTTCTGCGCTGGGGCATACGTAAAGTGAGGGAAGCGGAACGTGAATTCCTTTAACTACTTGAGCTATAAATTTAAAATAATTTTGAAAATATTTTGGCAAACCGGTTTTTAATGTTGAATAGGCCAATGAGAGAATTTTGATTGATCTTTCATCATGTAATTTCAATAATTTTGACTCAAGGTAGTAAGGTGTGATATGCTCCACGCGCCTCAGATCATAAACATATCTTGGACAATAATTCTGAGCACGTTGGAGCATGTTAGTCATGGGCTACAGTCATTATGTGGCGTTATTTCTCACAAAATCCTATCCAACTGATGAAAAAAGTTATAAATTACAACAAAATATGAATACCGGTTGAAAATATTAACTTTGTATAGATATGAGGTAAACTGTAATTTCGTCATTGACAGAGGGAAATTTAGTTCCTCAAGAGACATCACTGTGCCGTCGCCGTGCGTGCTAGCGTGCAGTCGTGCGAGAAAACGCAATAAACATCACCCCTGTTACTCGAAGCTCAATAAACATTATTAAAACTCCCCCTGTTAGCTTAGAAGAAGCTGTCTTCCTTGAAACTACCGTTCTGCCTCTATAGGGTCGATAAGGGGATAAACGAAAAACTGCATCGATCAACTAAAATATGATGAATTTTACTCTGAAGAGAGTGGGTGCACCAGTGAATGACTCTCCCCCCCCCCCCCCCCCCCCGTGAATGGCCGTTTTGCTTAAAACGCCCTGTATTTAGCATTTTCTTTAGAGTAGCTAATTATAAATAAACGTAAAACTAGCCTTGGAATATTATTTAACAATAATCTTTCATTGGTTAAAATTGTTGGAGTCATAAATACTTTTTAACATATTTATAATTGAGTGTCCCACCATCTTCGATTTTGATGTTTCCTCCTATAGTGACTATCATTGCAAGGCTTAGCTGGATTTACATTCTTTCTGTATTCGATGATTATTTAAAAATGTGTTGCAATTAAATAATATTTAACATACTCTCCTACAATTTAAAATAAATGTTACTGTTACTGCTCTACATGTTAGAATTAATTATTACTGAGGGCGGTCATAAATTGAAACATAACTAGGGCTAAAACCAGTGAATGACTGGGAAACAAACTTCGCGGTCATTCACTGGGACAAGATGGGTCATTTACTAGCTACGATCTATACTCTCCTCAACTGACTTATTCTTATTCATTGTTGTCAGCTGAGTTTTAATTTGTTTAACAGTTAACCAGCCAAAAGAGACCGGTCATTCACTGGTGCAGTCCCGGTCATTTATTGGAGCATTGACATAGTTGTCTTTTAATTAAAATTACAACAATCAGTACACTCACTAAGTAACCAATTTAACTGATATCGCTTAATCCAGCTTGGAAAAATTAGCTTTGAATAGTAACATGAATAATTTTGATTATTAAATAAGGGAGTAATGTCAAATTAACATGAGACAACATCTTTAACCGGCCATTCACTGGTGCACTCACCCTAGCACGATTCGTAATTACAATATGTTTCAGTATCGTGTCTCGTTAAATCCTGATGACGATTTTTTCATCATATTGAACGACAGCCAGTTTAAGGCAAAGGTTTCTGCTTTACTATCCAGCCCTTAATAATGAGGTTTAGATGTATCAAATCACGTGGTTCGATCTCTGAGCCCGATTCTTAAAATCAACATCAGCCTTACGGTCATTTTGGACCACGACATTTGACTTTAACTATATACTTCACCGTGAGATGTAACTGCGGCGCACCGCAGACGTATTGTGCACGCCATGCGATACGACCGCTGTAACACTGTATGTGATGTACCGTACCTGTGACCTCGGGTATCGTATGGTGTATTGCGATAGCAATAAACGATCGTAACACCGGACACACCCACCGTCGGCGCTCGTTAAAGGGCGCTGTATTGGAGTTAATTTTACGTTGTGCTGTCGTGGCTGTTCAGACACCTTCGTGTTGGCAAACTAAGCCTTCTTAGGGTTGTGCGGGCGCCGTTAGGGACAAACTATTCCGCCAGGCAGCATGACAGTCTAATGATTTTTTTGCTTTATTTTTCGCAACTTTTGTCAGTGCATGTGATTGGGATGTGTCATAAGAATGTTCCGGTAGCATTCTTTTGTTAAATGCGGGTTGCCTAATCAAATTATGCAGGTGTTAAGTTCAGTTTGTTTGTGCAACATTCCTGAAGAAAGTTTAAATTATAAAAATTTTATTTTTGGGATATAATATCGATTTATTTGGCCAACAAAATGACATAATTTTAAAAGATTTGACACTCTATAAAAACGGAAGGAAAAGTTATTTTCCGACAAAAGTGAAATTTATTTATTTATTTTTTTAATTCCCTTTATGTTAGGTTTAAGATATTCATTAATCATAAATAATTCCCAAATACAGGCCCTGTAGGTTAAACCATGTCTTCGTGAATGATGCAAGAAAGATAGGAATTTTCGCCCCATTACGGTATTATATTTTTGACGTCTGTAGCTCACAAATTTTACTTAAAAAAATTGTGTTTTAATCCCTCGGAACTATCTTATCATGAGTAACATAAAAATAGAAGAAAATGTATTATACAAATTTTCGACTGCACCACTTTAAGGGGATGGGGGTACGGAACTGAAAAGGGTGAAATTTTAAATTAAGTAGAAAATGGGTAAACAATTTTTTTCAACGTAGAATAGTGCACAGATGAAGAACTACATATTGGCAACCAAATGCACTTTTTCGTGCCCGTTTTTTAGGGCGGCGTCAAGATTGCTAAGTTGTTTTGTCCCCCATATTGCACTGGTATCAAGGATAATTTTAAATCTTTAAGTTATAAATCTTTAGGTCAATTTTAAATCATTAGGTAAATATTAAATCTTTAGGTCCCAAAGAACACATACAGCTTATAATAACTTTGACATCAGTGCAATTTGGGAGGCATAACAGCCCAACAGATTTGACGCTGTAAGAAAAAACAGACAAGAAAAAATGCCTTAGGTTGCCAATTTGTACAGTTCTTCGTCTGTGAACAGTGTAACGAAAAATACAAAATTAGTAATTTATTATTACTTGTTTTCGTAAGGCCAGACAAAGCCTCTTTTCTTATTTTTTGACGAATTTGGCGATGGTTTTTCTAATTTGATATTCCACAGAAGCTACTGATTGGTTTTTCTTACAAGTACTATTAAATTGAAGCGAAACACCCAAAATTCATATTATGGTAGAAATATGCAATTATCTCTTATGGTTTCTCTTTCAATTAAAGTTACTTTTCAAAATTATTCTTGCAAAAATTGCACAGATTCTTTTATAAACATAACATTTTAATACCTATATATGAAGGTTTTTACACCTATTGAACAGAGTACATACATTTTTGTATTTGAAAACACGAAAAAATGAACCTTCGGAAAACTACGATTGAACCTCATAGATTGAAGGGAACACGAGTATTGCATCCCAGTATGATAAAGTTTGTTTAAATGTATTTTTCCCAAAATAATGCTGAAATATGAACTTTTTATAGTGTAGTTGGAGCTAGAGTACATATTATTTTTTTTAATTACCCATTTACAGTAGCCTAACGTATCCCCCTTAATGCCCTTAATCCCCTCTAATCATGGCTGTTCAGTAGGGTGCGATTCAGGCCCGAAAAAAAATCTGGGCTATTTAGTAGTTCCCGAGGATCGTGGTGTCGGTCATTTCGTGCATTTAGATCAGACAAAGGAGGAGGGAGGTGGTCAGATCGGGTGTCCCCAACTACCGGAACCAGGTCGGACTTCCGCTCCGCCGACCGCGCCGCCGCCGGCGCCGGTCTGTCTGGGCTGTAGGAATGGTATTTTCAAAATATCGATATGTCGCTTTTAGCTTTTTCGATGTATCGGAACCACTAATATCGATATTTCCGATATAGGCCTACTGAAAAAAACGATATTTCTGGAGAAAAATAACACAGTTTTGCAAGTTCGTGGAATCAGAAACAGGTTTTGCCGCCACGGAACTCAAGATTTTTCTAAATCTTAATAGGGGAGATTTAAAAGGCAAAATATTATGCTTTACACATTTTTACCACCTGAAAAAAAACCTTAATTAATACACTAAACTCCTTAAAATTCATCTTCAAAAACCGAGGCGATTTTACACGAGGCGATTTGTATCGAAATAATAACGATACACCGATAATATCGAAAGCAAAATATCGATATACGATATATCGATATTATGATGTCATCCCGATGTCTAGGATATGTTTCCCCAATATCCATTTTATGGTAAAAGATCGACAATAATTCCAGCCGTTTAAAACCCTATCCTGTACGTGGTCATGTTTTGTGCTGATTTTTGCAGTTTGCCGTCATTGATTGTAAAACCACAGATGAAGAATAACAATCTAATTTACAAATTTTCAACCTAATGCATTTGTTATGATAAATAAAAAGGTACGATAGTCCCGGGCTTGGGTTTTATCATGAGGCCTACGGTAACAGCTTCTTCCCTATAAAGAGGAAATGCGTGAAAACGAGCTCACCAACGCCAACAGTGAATTTCAAAGAAAGCATAGAGGATAATTATTTGTTTTATTTTTTATTTACTTTTTTGTAATGGCGGAAACATACAAACCATCCTCACAAAATAGCTGAGTGTCGAACCCATGGTGTAAAGAAAAAAGAAAGGTGTGTGCACAGTCAGCTGGTATGACGTAGTTGGGCTCAAACATCTAGCGGACCTTGCGGTATGAAAGCTGAACCAAGACCGTACACATAAATATTTTTATTGAGTTGTATAAACTGGTTTGCATTGTAGTCGTCGTAAGCGCTAGTTGCGTGAGCTTAACTAAGTCACACCAGCTGACTGTGCACACACCTTTCTTTTTTCCTTACACCATGTGTCGAACCTACCTGAGGAATAAATTATCTTACAGCAAAAACTACAGATGCGTGCCGAGCACAGAGTATGCAAATAATCTCCCTCCCGGAACGTCGAGCTGAGACAAAAAAACACAATCACCAACACGAACCGAACTTGAAATTAGACCGATTTCAAAAGGATCCATTCATAATTAGGCCAACTCCAGCAGCGAGGAGAAGAAAAAGAAGAAAAAAGGAAGGAAGAAGAATGCGTACAACAAAAACTTCGGCCGCCGGCGATTCTGCTAATCCCAGTGGAATTCGTGTTTGTATTACAGCGTTGCGTGAATAGAAGTGGTGCGAAAACAAAACTCTGTAGCAGTCCAATTTCTAAGATTTTTTTCAAGAATCTCTCTGGAGGCGGTGTATTCTACCAAGAAAATAATTATGATCAATTTTATTTTCAAAAACTACTATTTATACTTACAACATAATATTATTTTGTTACGATCATCATAATTTTCTAAACAACAATTTTTGTTGCAATGATATTTTTTTATATTTTTGTGCTTTAAAAAAATCATCGTCTGATAATGGTTTCATGTTTTGTTTTTGCGTGATGAAATATTAACGAGAAACGCTTGGACGAGAATATTAACTGGTTCTTTTCATTCTTTTGTCGCTTACGAATAAAATACAGTATTTTAGAAAAAAAAACAATTATATACTTTCATATTTTCTTGCAATAAAGCTGTCTTCTAATATCAGATTGATTTTAACTTTGTCAACAACAGAGACTTTTGGCGTACCTTTATGAAACGCTGATGGATTGACAATAATTGACTAAATCATTAGGTAAAGGGCGATGCGGTTGGAAACAGGAAGTCATTTTATATGGTTGATATTTTCAGTATTGAACCACTTTGACTACGCTACATATTTTAAAATACCTAATAATGTTTCCATTTAAATCGTTTTAACGATATTTTAATACTTATACTAGGTCTCATAGATCAAACTAAAGAAACAACATAAAGAGTCTATGGAACACGTTAATTTAGCTGCAGGATTTTCAATATGTATACTTTAATTAATTTACTAGGTCTCTTTAGTAATTAGTATTCAACAACTGTACATCCGATCACCGAAATTGAGTATTTGTTAGGTAATGACATTATATGTGAAATGCGGGCGTTGAAAAGAAGGTTTAATTTTTTTCTTTCTGCTTAAACAAACTATATAATACAGCTGATTATTTGGCCTTAATTAAATTAATTAACGCCAAGTCATCAAAGCCTTCATAATGTGAGAAACCCAATTAATACTCGACTAATTAAAACGGATAGTTAAACAACCGACAAAATCAAGAAATCCACAGCACCAACTACAGTAACTATACAACCAAAACTGTACGCCCTAACTACAGTAAATTTTGTCTTACTTTGTGGCGACGAGTTGTATTATAAAAAAAATAATCGCGCCAGCAGAAAAAAAATTAAACATACAATGTACAGTGCGAGGCAAATAACGTGGCAAGTCCACGGGCAGAGTTGGCCACGTCATTTAACTCAACCCATTAATCTACTCTTGACGCTTGCTCATGCAAGAACATTTTTTATAAACAATAAAGAATATCTTTTTGATTTATTATTTACTCGATTAAAACGCCCTGTGGCCAGGACAAATAACGCCGCCGACACGCGTGGCCCATTTTTCAAGTTTACCCTCCCCCAAAGACCAAAACCGACCCCATGCAGCGCAGAGTTGCGTCACACCCCAAAACAGCCGTGACGTCATCCGCCGCGCCCGGGTGACGTCATCACCGCTGCTTACGTCACGGTTCACGTTTACCCGCGCGGGCGTCCGGCGGGGAATAAACAGTAGTAAAATCGGGTTGTAAATCAACTTCTTCGGTACACCAGCAAAGCCGACGCCGCCGCTCGGTTGAGGGGGAATACGAAAACGAATATTGCAGTCGAATGAATGATCGATTATCGCTATCGGTTCGAGTATTCGGTTTTCAATCGATTGCTCGTCCAAAACACACAAACGTGTTTAACGGCCACGAATCTAGGTATTCTTTTATTCTCAGTCTGTGTGCAACTACGGAATCCAATCCCGGGATCCCGCGTGATTTTAGGGCTTATTTAATCCCGGGATTTTCGGGATTATAAAATTACGTGGAAAATCGATATTTACTAGGATTTTACCTGTTAAAACAATGTTATAACTTAGAAAAACCAGTTACATGTTGCTTTTGATCAAATATCATGGTTTGATGAGTTATTTGTCGTCTTGTAGTATGTGTAAAAGTAGTTTCCAGTTAATATTTTCAAGCTTCTGAAACAAATACATAAAGATTTTAACTTGTTTCTGTTACAATGTAATGCGATTACAATTAAGTTTCATTACGGTGCTCTAATGATCATTTTTATCGTACGTTTAGTTTTTCTAAGTACATCTTTTCAAGTCCTGATATTGTTTGGTCAAGTAACTATGTTCATGTTTTGTATAAAACTTTCTTTAAATTATGTCTGAATAAATATTTTATGGTTAGTTCACGCTTATACAGGACCATCCTGATAACGTGTTCCGTTTTCACTCTCATGACTGATGTCTGAATGTCTCTGTGGTGACTATTCAGTGTTTCATGATAAGGCTGACTGTGGTAAATTTTTTTACGCTCTAAGTTTTTATGTATAAAATCAGTTAACAATGCAAAACTAAACGAAGCACTGCTTTGTATATCGCAATACATTATTTTTATATTATTTTTTTATCGCTGCCACTGGTTGATGGGCTATTAATTAACAATCCTGTCTAAGGAACGGGCCAACCTTAGTCAGTAACAAGGCTACAAGATCGCGCCACTATCATCACGATCATCACACTCATCCTTCACTCATATTCAGGGTAACGTCCTCCATGAGGTACCTGTCTTATTAAGAATGATTTAAAAGAATGAATGAATGAATATATTACTATACCATGTATACATACGAATCAATACTAAATATTTATTTTGTATCGGCAAATACTATGTTGGGTCAATCCCGGGATCAGTCCCGAAATCCCGGGATTGAAAATATCGTCTGGGATTGGATTCCTTATGTGCAACGCAGGAACAATCAAAGCACGCCGTAAAATGTACTTTCCTGTAGATGTGCATAATTACAATCCCATTACAGTTTACACTAATTTTTAAAATTGTAAAAAACCGAGGTTGAGATTAAAGAAAAAATTAACATGGACTTTATGAGTTGTCAAGTTGGTTTCGGAGTAACAACAAAATATAACGAAGAAATGCAGTCACATGGTATTAGAGAAACAAACAACTGATCCATAATAACTTATTATTCAACAAAAACAACAACAACAACAACAGAAACAACAGTTGTTTATCAGTTTGACGATTCTAAAACAAACCCATAATAAAGAGTTGGAAAATCAATGTTACTGTTTGACATTTCGTAACTTGTACGGGGAGAAGGAGAATATTTATTGTTTTACACGCGGTTACACTCCCGAACAGCTGACCGCTCACCAAAACAGCTGATCATGTCCGCCGGAAGAGCGCCTTGGATTGAATAACAGCTGATTTGTAAACAGCTGATTTGCATATTTACGAGAACCGGGTTGCTCTAATGGTGTTGCGAAACGAACGTTTCTCTCCCATAGTTTACGCATTTAGAATAACCACGCGGACGCTGTTGACTTTTATATAGCTAATTTACCACTTATAAGCTTTGATCAATTTTTGCACTTGCTTCCCTTCTTATGTAAAGTATACTCTCGATTATCCGAGCCCCGTTCATCAGAGACTCCGGGTTATCAGAGACAGCTCTGATCTTGGATATACGTTTTTATTTTCTTACTAAGCGTTATAATAATAAGTGAAACAATGTCTTTATTAAAAATTCTATTATTTGCAACTCGAAAGGACTTTCATTGTCGTACTTACTGGTAAATACTATATCTAATAAAACATAAAAATGTTTTATTAGATCAGACCACTTAAAAAAGTGGTCTGATTACACCCCAACCTCAAAACACATGTGAACTCCGTATTATCCGAGGTTCGTGTTATCCGAGGTAGTCTTGATCCCGAAGATCTCGGATAATCGGGAGTGTACTGTATTGGTAGAACATTAAAAAAAACTTGTTTCTTACATATGTACAACGTTGCCATAATTACACAAGTGAAAATCTCGAATTTAATATTCCTCCATTATTGGAAGCTAAAATTTTGTTACAAGGATGATTTTGTTGTTTTCCTGCTCAAATACAGATGTATCCTGGGAATAGTCTGTTGCTATTTCAGGAAGTAGCCAAATTTCAGGTATCCTAAAAATGTTACTAATAAGACAATTTAATTCACTAACATTTCATTTCTAAAAATGGGTTTACCTTTAATTAAATACAGTAACACTATCAGCCATCGACAACCTTCAACAAATTACAATTTTACTACAGTAGAACCTCGCTAGTCCGACCTCCGATAGTCCGACTCCTCGGTTAATCCGACCATGCCGCCGGGGAAATAGGCCTCCGCTAGTTCGCCCTCAGCGGGGTTTTCTCATCGGTTAGTCCAACCACGCAATTGAAAATTGATGTTTGTTTACATTTCCGGTGCATTCCTCCGTTTAGGTTGGCTCCTGTCGATGACGTATTACTCATTGGGAGTGCGTATATCGTTCAGTAGAGCAATAACATTTGGTACGGTTAGTTGTTTTGTCCTAATGTCGTTTTTTACACTACAGTAGCTTGTTAAACACTCTTCATGCAATTTTTTCTGATCGAGTTTTTGTAGGTTTTCATGTCAATAAAATGAGTTCATCCGATAATCCGACCTTTTTGCTGTTCCGACCATGCCCCCGGTCCCGTAGGTGACGGATTAGCGAGGTTCTACTGTAGTTAGTTAAGAATAACGGTACTAGGGTACTATTTAGCCTGCATCGGTCTTCACTTTACTAAATCGGTTACACGTTATCCTGTCAGTAAGCAAATTTCTATGTGCCATGTGTCATGTGTCTATAGGCTACTTCAGTTGCACTGGCCATAAAAATTAAGTTTTAATTAGCTGCTAAATTGTATAATGTTATGAATATTGACAAGTACCCAGCATAGGTAACAGGATAGCATTGTCCCATTTTTGGGCCATTACGCCTTGGAGAAACAGAAATGTGAAAAGTGGAATTGAGTAAACTGATCCACCGGTCTGACACTTAAATGGAGCCAAGTGGTCAGCTTATTGGAGCGGGTTAGTTCGAAGCACTTTAGTTAGATGTCGTTGTAAAAACATGGTTTTCTTCTTCTTCACTGAATAAGCAAATCAAAACCACGATAACGAACTGCAAACTTCCTGTTCCGTTTCCCCTGATTTTTTGTCACGACGTGTACACAACCAAAACGAATTGGAATTGATTTGAGTGTGGGAAAATACCGAAGTACGTTTGCCACTAGTGCAAGATGTTTCGTTAAATACTCTACTGCGTGATTCATATTGTGCTTAAAGCGATTGAAAGAAAATAAATACGTAGATGTTTACATTAAAGCACTTAGGCCTAACTAAATTAATTTCTATTAAGTGTTTTTATGTAAACATCTACGTATTTATTTTCTATCAATCGCTTTGAGCACAATATGAATCACTCAGTACAGTATTTCGCGAAAAACTTGCACTAGTGGCAAACGTACTTAATCAGTTTAATCTAAACAAATTGGTAAAGCCATTAAAATTGAAAGTCTAGCAAACAAAACAAGAAAAGGAAAATATAAACAAAGCAGACGACGACGACGATCGATATATCACATTGACATCGATCAATATATCGCATCGATCTTTCAGTTCATAGCACTTTTATCAGACAGCGATACTCTTCCCTTACCACCGAGTTAACATGGAAGTGCCAACTCTTTACGAAGTTCATTATTACTCTATGACTGATCCGCCAAAAATATTTTAAATGTCTTTGCGCGGGAACGTAGACCAGCTGATCGCCCGCGCAGGCGCGCAAGCCACCTGATTTCCCGCGCAAACCGACAATATCTCTGTACTACCAAGGCTGATGACCTTGTTATCAATCGCTTATTCATCTCACTCCATCTCAGTCTCGTCGATGAGTCATCGCTCTAACGGACGTCCACTAAATCTATCGCAGAGATAAGAAATTGATAAGAAACTTATCAAACCTATTGATAAACCGGATCTTGTCTTCTTCTTCTTCGCTATCTCTCGACAATCCCCGATTCTGACTTCTAGGACGATAGTAATAGTAATAAAAGTATAATGCAGTGTTTTAGCAAATTATTGCTTCGCTTAGAACTGATACAAAATACTTTCCCAGAAGTGGTTACTACTCTACTAAAAATAGGACTTGGAAATGCCGAGATCCTTAAATCTACAGTGATGCCTTATCTATTTTGTTTGTATGGAAGTGCTAAGATGCTCCGAGATGCTTTAAGACACTATAGTTTTCCTCTTTTACAAAATTTTTAGAAAGTGCTTAAAAAAACAAACCGTAGGAAAAATGTCAATGTCAGTAGGAGATGTAGAAGATTTGTCTATAACCTACACCAACTTTACGTAATATTTTCACGTAGTAAAAACATTCTGGTGTACAATATAATTTTTTTTTTCTTGCGAAACCTCATCGACCAGTGTAGGCTAACAGTGATTGTAAATACTTCTTGCGGTTTTTAATTCTCAAAATTAGCCTATGGGATGGTAAAAAACTTCATCTTGAAATTTACTTCATAGGTTATTTTAGAATGTTTACAGTATCACCTAGTTTTCAATTAGGCCTATTCTATTGAAATTAAGCAAAAATTTCAATAGGAAGGATGGAGAATTAATTATTCTCCAGCACTCAGAGATTTTGAGTTAACAGTTTTCAGTCAATAACATCTGAGGTATATAATCAATTTATTATATAACTTACTAGATGTTACCCGTGGCTCCACCCACATAAAAATGATGACTATTTTCATATCAAAATTCTGTTTACAATGATTATATGTACATGTAAAATACTCTTAATATTTTTTATAAAAAATAATTTAAATTTGTAAAAATCGATCGGCTGCTAGTTAGTTCATTACAAACATGATAGTTTCAATAATCAATCTGAACGACATTATTTACGACATTATTAGAAAAATTGTTCTGTTAAAAATCATTTTCCGTAATGGTTATTTCTGTAGTGTTTTCTTTCTTACAACCAGCTCCTAAAAACGTGACTTCTGGGATTAAAATAACGGGACTTCATTCCAGGAAAATCAAGGATAATTAGCCACAAATTACCCTTTTTGAAGCTACTCGTTGCTGTAAGATAATTAGGAGGATTATTTTAGCTTTCTACTTGGATACTCCAATCTAATTGGGAGGTGAACAAAAACAGATACTATGTGAAAATTACAGGAAAATAAATTTATATTCTGAATTACAGATTTTTTAACTGAAAGCTACTTAACAAACTACAAATAATTGTCACACACTAATATCAAAATAATAGGATATCGTATATAAATTTTCACTTGAATTTAAAGATTTATTTAACTCAAACCTACTTAAAAAGTATAAACTTTAGGACAACGTCATTAATCCTGGCAACAGAATCAGGTTTCACATCACATGGATTTCAACAGTTAGTAGAGCAGAGTAGTGAATAATATGCAAAAACCTCAGATTAATTTAATTCAATTCTTCAATAATTATTCTCCAGCGCTCAGAGATTTTGAGTTAACAGTTTTACGTTTTACAACACCATTAATTCTTTTAAAGTCAATAACATCTGAGTAACATCTGAGGTAGGATGAACTTATGTCTCATGGTCAGTAATCATGCCCACCAGGCAGTAAATGTTTAATTAGGACTTGACTTAAATGTTTAATTAGGCAAACTTCAAGCGGGTTTTTCGATTGCAAAAGAAAGCTGTCCGAATAATTGGAAAACTAAATTATAGAGAGTCGTGCAGACAGACCTTCAGGAATTTAGGGTTGCTGACCCTCCCAGGCATGTACATTTTGGAAACAACTTTGTACTACCGGAAAAATGTCGTACTCACGCAGGGCAGCGACATCCATCGGTATGAGACAAGAGCAAGACACGATTACCGAGTTGCTCAACATCGAACGGCAGCTTTTGAGCACCTCCCCTCGCAGATGGGAGTAAAATTCCTAAACGCTCTTCCTGAGAACCTGAGGTCTGAACAAAATTTGTCAAAATTTAAGTCTCGATTGAAAGGCTACCTTGTGGCTTCCGCATGTTACTCGGTGGGGGAATTCATCGATCGTTAAATTCCAGCAGGGGGAGAGTCCAAGTGTGAATGAGTGTGAATGGCGGTTTATTGTTGCGAGTTTGCGTGTGTGAGTGACAGCAATATAAAATAGCTGTAAGTAATTTTATATGCTATACATGTAATTGTATAGCTGACTTTTGCTACACATTTGTTAATAATGTCTTACGGCAATAAAGATTTGATTTGAGTTCAAATGATAGGAAAAAACATTTCCAAAAAATTATTTCCTTTACTTTTTAATTTTTGTCTTGCCATAAAATAAAAAATTCCTAAACCAATTTAACATTTTATAATCATTTTGACTTAGGCATAGTGCAGTAAACAATTTCTACATTCGTAAAAAACAAACACGTTTAAGTTTGCGTAAACAATTTTCAAAAGAAATAACACGTTTGTAAAGGAGTCATTCAACCCATGTGCAAAGGGTATAAATAGATTAACACTCTTGCCAACTCCAACTTGGGCCTACGAGCTGATGACTTCTCGCAGGTTTTTCTCCAGTAGAGTGGAAAAAAACTGACCCACAGAGTCTCTCGCCAAATAATTTTGCGGATTAAATTTGACAATTCCCACCAGCTGAGGTGGTTCTAAATTTAGTCGTTTACAAGTTGAACCTCCACCAAGGTGATTCTATATATTGTTTTACAAAAGTAATTAATTTTAGTTTTTTTTTAATTTGGACTACAAATTTTTGGAAGTAAAAGTAACAAATAAATTAATAAATTAAATTAATTAAAATTAAAAATAAAAATTTATTTATTTAAATTAGTAAAAAATAATAATAATAATTAATTATTTAATTCTTTATTTATTTATTTCAAAATTTAATTTTTTATTTATTTAAATATATAAATACATTTTTGGGTAACTACTGTTATAGGTCGCGTCGAACAGCATGGCCCAGTTTGTCTGTGAGCCCAATGCAAAAAAATGCATAAAATTAACATTTTGTTCTTATGGATGGATCAGCCAAGGCAATTAACTCCACCTATAATCTTGGATAATGCCTTCTGTGGGCTCGTTACAGTTGATCAATGTGAAGCAACCTGCTTTTTTAAACACTATAAAACATAGCTTTAAATTTTGATGTTTTCATAAGATATTGGTCAAAAAATGTTAGCTAGAGAGTAGATAGTAAATAGTTTTAAAAATCTACCAGTTTAATAATAAAAAATCACTGACTAAGGAAACTTACCACAAGTTAAGAAAAAATAATGTGTTTCGGTCCACGATGGAAAACTGTATTAGTTTACTTCTCAACTGTGTGTTTCTAAAATCCTAAGCCATGCAATAAAATGACAGTTGCAATTTTTAGGATAAGAATCAAGAATTAAGAATTGTTTATTTGCCTTTGACATATACATGTATTTTTTTATAGCAAAGTCATTAGTCTATCCTACTTGGCTGCGGTCAGTGAAAAAAAAAAAAATATATATATATAGAAAAAAATATACAACTAAAACAATCCAACGTCCTGCAATGTTAAACTTGTTAAGGTCCAAAAGTTCTGCAAACAAAACTAAAAGGTGCTTTGACACATCGTAAAGAATTTTTATATAAACCACTATTATTTCACAATTGTTTAGTCAAAACCTAATTTTATAACTTGCATTTAAATACCTAGCTTACACAAATACTTTTTAGCTTGGAACAAACAGACAATTTTACTTAGACAATAAAATACAAGCCGGATTTGTAGTAAGGTTTCTTAAGAATGGCCTTGAATTATTTTCACCGTAATCATTTTTTTACTGCATGATACTAACAGGTTTCCAAGGCCACAGAATGCATTTTCTGATACTGGTATACAGTAATATTTACAGAAGCACTCAAAAATGCCACTGACTGGTGTGTTGAGGTTAAAATATGTAAACAAACCAGATTGAGGTTATGTCATCAGCTGGTTTGTGGGCGTCTGCAGGGTTGTTCAAAACAGCTGATCTGTGCCAAGGATGGAAACTTTCAAAACAACACCAGGGTGTCTCTACACGGGAAAGGCATTAAATACCCACGTTCGTAGACCCGCGTGATCAGCGAATTTCCATAGGATTTATTTTATATATATGAGCATTAAACATACATTTTGGGAACGTATTGTTTGAATATCTTTTGTAAATAATATACTCAAAACGTATATTTAATTAATCATTCATGAGCTTTAGACATGAGGAAAATCAACAAGGGGACCACACTGGTTTTCATTAGTATTATACTTGGAAAAATAGAAATATCATGTTTTTTTATACTAATATACATTAGATCTCATCTAGATGAAGCCACAAACCAAGTTTTTTTAAGATATGTTAAGAAATAAGCGTAGCGAGTTAGAGAATTTTACTAATTTCCTGTAAGTTTAACATTGAGGCAACATACTGTGTTTGCCACTTTCAATATCTCGGTAACCAATAGACATGAAGCAATGATTCAAAATACTAAATTGTTTGTTTTTTCAAGCTGAATTCAATGGTGCCAACAAAAATTTTGTTATATTTATTACCCTATTTATGTAAAAAAATACTCGAAAACCCCATTTTTTAACCCTCCCTTCTGGTGGTCTGATCAGGCTGGTTATCAAACTCGTCTGATTGATTACTACTTTACATGTCCACACTAAATTTCATTAAGATCAGACCATTTTTGCGAGCGCATATCTACAGATAGACAAAATGTTGATGGAATAGTGTTTTTTTGGTTCCGTGGGCCAAACTACCTAGGATTTTCTACCTGGGAGTAACTACCTATTGTTATATTTCAACTACACCCTGGCTGAATACATTGTTTTCTGGTGGTGCTATCTTTTGAGGACTGTCATAACTACGTCAAAACTTTGCGTCTGTTCCTGTACCTTGGGCTAGCAGTCTAATACAGGTGTATTGTCAATGGTTCTGTACAGATAATAACGGCTATGATGCTCTGGAATATTCGACACCAGTCACATGTGTATTTGCCTATCAGCTACAACAACATCTGTTATCCACAACTCTTGGTGAAAAGTCAATATTGAAACAATAACATTCTGATCAATAAGCCCTACTCTACAGTACTTGCAAAATATAGATTGGGTCTTATAGGGAAAATCGTTATAAAAAATGTTTATGTTTAAGTTCATTCTCATTCTCTACTGCTAAAGCTGATGTTTAATTAAAAAAAAACAATAGGTAGGTGGGCTTGGTTTGTAAAAACCAATTAACTGTTGGGTAAATGGGAGTTACCGTTGTAAATCACGACTGTGCATATGGTTCCAAACTTTGGCCATTTATTAGGTACACTAGCAGTTTCCCGTGGCTTTGCTTGCGATAAAAATTACAGCTGATCTTACTTCTGCTCTTTGAACTTTCAAATTGTAGTATCCAGAGCTATTTACATTTCAGTTATTCCTCTAAAATGATGTTAACATTGAAACTAGGGAAGTTCACGGGGCATAGCTCATAGCCCGAGGGGATTTTAAGGAGATGAACAGGCCTATATGTTGCATGAGTTCTAGATCTACTTTGTGTGAAATTCAAACCCAATCGGTTCAGTAGTTTTTACGTGATCCGAGTCCTAAAGACTAATCCATCCATCCAAACTTACTCATTTATAATATTAGTTAGGCTCTTAAAAGTCACTCAAATTTAATTTTTGTTCATTTAAAAAACAAGATTATTTCTATTCGATATATTATAAAACCATTACAACTGTAATGACTCCTAAAATTTGTTTCGGGAATTAAAAAAAATATAATGATTTATGAAAAAGTGTATAAATAGTTTATGAGTTGGTTGAAGGGCATCTATCTGTATTATTAATATTAATTTTGTTATCAACATATTAAAAAATAAAAAAATATTTAAAATGGTCAAGCAACCACCCTTGGATGATATCCGATGGAATGACCCAACTTTTACAATACCCTACAAAGTGTTGTGCTGTAAGCTCAAATGTATCAATGTAGGCTATAAGTATTAAATTGATAACTTACTAAACTAAAAAAAAGAAGTACATTTTGGAGTTGCAATAAATTAATTTCCTTTACTTAGGAAAAACAATAATATAAACAAAACACAGCTGATGAGTGGAAAATGTCACAATTTAAGAAATGTAAATAAAACATATGTAACAATTCTCCCCCTCTAAAAAACTTGACATTTCAAAAGTTGATCCACATGTCTTCTCCAGATGCTTCCATCGTCCATTTTCAGTTTGTATTAATATAAGTTAGCGAGCTTTCTTTTCAAACTAAAAATAAGAAGTACATTTTGTAGTTGTAATAAATTAATTTCCTTTACTTAGTAAAAAAACAATAATATAAACAAAACACAGCTGATGTGTGGTAAATGTCACAATTTAAGAAATGTAAATAAAACATATGTAACATAAATAAAGGGGTCCCCCGTAAAACGTTCTTAATGACAAAAACCTAGTTTTGAGTAATCAAGGGTTGAAAATTGAATTCTAAAATTTACGGTTTTTTTAAGGTTAGAACTTATAATCATGTATAATCTTTTAACACCCTGTTTATAACATCATAATGTAGCATTATATTGAATTTGTACTTGCCATCAAGCATTTTAAAACATTTTACGTGTTTTTTAGGGGTTATAACGTTCTAAATGACTGGCGCTTGGACTGCTCTTCTACTTTGGAGGAAAACATGAGGGAGAGTAGGAATGCCAACAGAAACAAAAATAAAACTTAATATAAAACAATTTTATTGATGTAAAAGTACAAAAACGTAATGTTGTTAATAAAACGTGATACGTCATTTTGCTAAGTTATCCACATGTGGGGCTTAAAACGTTATTCTACCCACCTCTTTTTGGGGCAATTTCCAGGCCTTAGCTTCTTATTTTTTGAAATATAGGTTAATCCAACTTTTCTTTATTCAATCCTGGTCTTATCCTTCCACTTTCCAATATTTACTTCACGTCTTTTATTTTTATTTACGCGATTTTGGTCCTTGGGTGACAGCGCAACGACCGGCGGGGATTCCATCTTTCAGCGAATAGAACGTTATTACCCAGAAAGTCCCGCGAAGCACGCAAACTTTGACAGACGAAATCAGGGCTACCAACTCAAATATCTGCAAAGCAAAATATACCACGGTGTAGCTCATGTCCTGGAGAAGCTTTTTCACTGAATATTTCCGATTTTGAAATTTTGTCACTTGAACGTTTTACAGGGGACCCCTTCAAATGTATACATGTATGTAACTATGCTGATGCATCAATCTTAAATCTAAATAAGATAAGGAAAAACTACAATTTAAATAAAAATTTACAAAAGCTTCCGCAGAGCTGGTCGCATGTCTACTTCAAGCTAGGAGGTTAGATTCTAATTACTGGAGGTAATACGTTTTTTGAGGTTATAGGCCTTAATATTTATATTTCTTATAAAGCAATTAAACTTTCTGCACAACATTGCAGAAAGTAGGTACACATTGCCACAACATTGCATTAAACACATTGCACATATTGAAGAACATTGCAGTGGATTTCACAATCTATCTATCTATCTATACTATTATAAAGAAGAGGTGGTTTCTGTATGTTTCTATGTAAGTATATATGGGGCAAGTGAACGTGAAAAATACTGAACCAACTGGGTTGAAATTTCTCACAGAGGTAGATCTTGAACCTGGGAAACATATAGGCCTATTCACTTCCTTAAAATCTCCTCGGGCTATGCCCCGTGAATGTCCTCAGTTTCAATGTTTACATTTTATAAAGATGTAAACATTCGTTCAGATACTGAAATGTAAACAGCTGTTAATATTACAATTTGACAGTTCAAAGAGCAGAAGTAAGATCAGCTGTAAATTTTATCGTGAACAAAGCCACGGGCAACTGCTAGTACTATTGTAAAGAAGAGGTGGTTTCTGTATATATGTATTGTATGTATGTACCAAGTGAACTCGAAAAATACTGAACCGATTGGGTTGAAATTTCACCCAGAGGAAGATCTTGAACCCGGGAAACATATAGACCTATTCACTACCGTACCTTAAAATTCCCTCGGGTTTATGTTTTATGCCAATTTATTGTTTTTTTCTGACAGTTTTTAATTGGTTTCCATAGAAACTATTGTTTCTTTTTCATTCTAATCCGTGCAAAGAACAGGTAGAACAGCTAGTAATGGTATAAAAAACATAAACATGAGTTTTAGCAGACTCTTTCAAAGATTAGGCCTACAGATGTCGTTACCCGCCAATACATCTGGTCAGAGCAATAGTAGTAGATTATAAGTCCCGATTGAAGAAGATTATGTCTTTCTGATCATTCAATAGAGACTGTTGCTTCGCATTGGATTGGTCAACGTACGGTAAGGTAACTACGCACCCAGATGAACTATAAATACAGTTAGCATAGGCCTAAGTTATAACTTAGGGTGTACATAAATGCTCAAAGCTGAACTTACTTGAACCAATAGTCCCCGAAATGTTTCCGGTAGTAATCGTTGATTTCCTCTGGAGGTTTGAGGTAGTCGAAGCCCGTCCGTCGGGTAACTATCCCGTTGGACAGGGGCACTGCTTCAAAGCGAGACCACGTTTTGTAATCCATGTCCGAACGTCTGAAATGATAAAAAAGCCTGAGTTATTAATTTACAGTGCTCCCTTTATTTCTTGAGAAGCTCACAGAAGAACTGTTCTGGTAAACTATAGAGCCTAAATTTGAAATTTAATAAAAATTTGATGCCGTGATAAAAATCCCATAGGCCCTATAATTGTTCATCACTCAAAGAACTTTGGAACCATATCTGACTTGATCACACATTTAAAAACTTATATAGTGTTTACTCTCTCTTTCTACTCCATTAAATATCAATAGTGAACAAGAATCTACTCTAACCGTTGGAAAACTGAGAAAATCTCTCAAATTAACAACATATTAGGCCCTATAGGTAAAAATTATGAACTGAACCTACACACACCCCCCTACGACAATGACGATGACGACGATATCTGGACATTAACAAACAATAAATAAGTTAAGCTAAATATATCCTTAATTTTGGGATTGTAAAACATCAAAAGACAACTAGGCCTAGGCATAGGCTTTCTTGGATTTAGTTTTAGTAATAATGCCACAATCAGTTTATAAGCTTAGTTGAACAAATATAATTGATACAAAAAATCCAAATATTTTGATATTGGCCTAAACAAATAATAAGCCTAATTGAAATTTATACAGATTAGGCCTATTTTCAATGATTGTTTTACTGGGCCAGGGTTTCTGCAGAAATGCAACCCTAGCCGCAGTTTATTGTCAAGATTTATACTAGGTAGACCTAAACTACTTGATGAAGCCAGACAAAATTTGAGCTAGGCCTTCCAGGTCTAGGCTATGTCTAATTAACATTTCATAGCTGTAAACTCAAGTCCTCAGTCCTAATGTGAATAAAACTGAAGTAAGTTGGATGGACAAACAGGATTCAGGTTGTCAAGTTAAGATAAGTAGGGTTGTTAATAATCTAATTCCTAATTGCATTCTTGAGGGCGCTATATGCAGTAGGCTAAAACAAAAGTATACATTTTAGTTTTATTAGGTTATGTTGAAGGAAGGATGGCCATTATTATAGGCCTATATTCCCAACCTACTTTGTGCTAAACATAGATATAAAAAACATAACTGAAGTAAAAGACGACATACCAATTCAACTAGAAATTCCCATCAATTTTGTAAAAACAGGTAAATGTTTTCATACACTTCGACGTGTTTTTGCCGTGATAACCAATAAAATACACACGATCTCACGTTAGTTAATACACACGCACGCACACGATGTACTGAAAGAAAAAACGAGCACCAAACAGCAGTGTTGCCAGATGGGATTTGGCATTTTACCCGCCAACTCCATCGAAGATCCCCGCTTTTACCCTGTTTTTCGGCAATAATCCCCGTAAGTACCAAAAACCGGGTGATTACCCGAAAAACCACATAACAACTTTCAAAACCCAAACCCGGGTAGTTTCCTAAAATTACTAGCAAGGAGGGAAATCTTACATCAATAAACTGCACACTATACCAAAATATTATTGTTCTCAAAACATTGAAAACAATATTCGTCTCATCTTAAATGAATGAACATCGGATATTTGCAGAGGAAATTACAATTAAAAAATCCCTGGCTTTACCCGGATTTTCATGTATTTAGGATGTCGGGTAAATCCCCGCAGCTCAAAAGTCTAAAATCCCCGAAACGCCTTCAAAATACCCGAAAACCGGGAAAATACTCGATTTCTGGCAACATTGAAACCAATAAAACCATACCAAATACATATTACCTACTAAAAACATCTAGACTTTATATAAATCTTTGTAGTTCGTCCTCAATTCCCGGTTTTACCAGTTTCATTTTTATATCCAGGTTGTTGCGTAAATCCCCGCAGCCCAAGTCTAAAATCCCCGGTTTTTTCTTAATCGCCGCAAAATACCCGCACGGCCTTCAAAAATACCCGAAAATCGGGTAAATACTCGGTTTTTGGTAACACTGAAACAACAGCCAATTGCAAGCGCGAGCGCGAAAGTGGAGTGATGACTGAAAAACATCAACATGTGATTTTTCTATGACCTCTTCACCGCAGGAACAAGGAGTAAGGCCCGCATTACGCTGTCAAATATTTTATAAAAAAGATTCTTTTATAAAAGATTTATTCGTCCAATCAGAATTAAAGTTTTTGTTTTCAAAATCAGCTGGCTTGAATTTTGATTGGTCAAATCAAATCTTTTATAAAAGATCTTTTATAAAATATTTGATAGAGTTAATGCGGGCCTAAGGTGTTGGCCTAAGTCTTTGAACGTGTCTAGTCATGACCATACTTAATTTGTAGTGTGGCCTTGCCTAAACCCTACGTCACCGAATGTTACCCTCGTAATCCTGCTTGCCCCCCCCCCCCCCCCCCCCCCCCCGAACTCATGCTCTGGACCCGCCACTGCCAAACCAATTAACTCAGCAGTGGGAGTCAAACCATTTCATCCATTAAACATAAAAAAATTTCATTTCAAAGATTCAAAAATGGTATATTGGTTTGATTGTTTTTACATACGTCTTTAAGTAAATACTCTGTAAAGTTACTAAATGTGAAATGAAATTATAATGCAAAATAAAAGAGTAAAAAATAGTGAGACATGTTTTAATTATCAGTGGACTGTAAAATGTTTTTATTAAGACAAAATACAGTACACCCCGGATTATCCGAACCCCACATTATCCGGATTCCGGATTATCCGGACCGGTCCATCCGAGAAATTAAAAAAATTAAATCACAGCCAAAAGTGAGTTAGCGAGTTCACGAGTGAAATGCGCCTTCTAAAAGTAAACTGCAAATGCAATACATTACACATTTGGAATCACAATAATTTAAAGGAGTCGCATCGCCAAAACAGTAAACTACAGCATTTCCGTGAACGAATAGTCTTTTGGTTTGCTACTTGAGGTGCCAGCTAATCAACATCAGCTTAGCCTACGGTAATTTTGCGAGCTAGTTTGTTGCTGTCACTTTAAGTGTTTACAGTTGTGAACTCTTTATGTGAACTGATATTGAATTTCAAAATGGGTGGTTGTAAAAGGAAAAAAAATGGTTTTAACTTTAGAACAGTAAATAAATGCTGTCAAAAGACTTGACGCAGGAGAATCAAGTAAACAATTAGCTAAGGAACTGGGTGTTGGGGCAAGTACAGTGACAGGAAGAATCAAGCGCAGTTAGAAAAATGGTACTTATGCGGAACAAGCTTGAAAGAATAACATGTTTACAGTCTTGATACTTTGTTTGCAGCATCAATTGAGCAGGGGCTAAGGTATGTGATCGCTATTTAGGCGGTATTGTAATGACCTTGGATTATCCGGATTTTTCGTTATTTTCTGATCGGTGTTCCGCCGAATTAATCCGAATAATCCGAGGTGTACTGTATTTCATATGTTAAGATTTAAATTAAAAACTTTATATACAGTCTATAATTCGAGATGTGTTTTTACACATACTCAAACAATTATTGCGATTATAATCAATGTTTTAGAATATATGACATATTTTTAATAACTGATTTCAATCTTTGCTAATTCTCCTAGCATTCGAATCGCTTTATATCGTCATTTAAAGAACAGTATTCTATTACTATATTACTCCCTCTCATATTTCCAATCTGACAAAATGAAAGGGCCGCTTTTTGATTGATTGACATTGCCAGGTACCTCCAGTCCTCCAGTATTGACTCTACGGAGCATTTGGTCTCAATCTCCCTGGTTGAGATCAAATGCTCCTCAAGATTAATTAGTACTCAGAACCATGTACCATAAACTGTTTTACAGTCATTTTCTTAAAAAAGGCTTAAAGGAACTCTGGGACTGGATTTTTTATAACTCAAGGCCCATCTACTCCAAGTAGTGTACTTGATGTAATGTAACATAAGAAGAGAATGGAAGAAATGAAAATTACAAACGATTGGTCAAACAAGTACCAATTACGATTAATATTTTTCATTTTGTTATGTGAATGTATTTCTTAAATAAATACAAAGCAAATAGGTAACTCTGCTATATTTTTTCTTAGACTGTTGCCTTGGTTGAACTGTTTCATTTTTAAACTTTTTAGCACTTCTAGGAACCATTTGGCCATTTGTATATCAAATTATTGGTTTTTATCAACAACTCAAATTTACCAGACGTTAAAAATGTTTCTGAGCAAGGTTAAAGAAAACAACTAATAATCTCATAAGGTTATGTATTTAAATGATATTTGTATCACAATAATATTACAACTAAATACAAATGTAACAATAACGATCACAACCATATTGCCGCATAGGGCATTTGAGTCACAGGTATCTTATATTCGGGGTCGTACCATTGCAAGCTTCAACATTACTTAAACAGCTGCTCACTTCCATTTAAAATAGAGGGAAGTCACCAGCTGTTTGAATAATGACAAAGCTTGCAATGGTACAACGCCGAGAATAGTTTTGACACATAAATATTTACAATTGTGAGCACTCTGTCTCAACAAGGATGAAAAAGGTCCAAACCCCGCACAGAAAGCGCTAAAAGTGATAGATGTGAGACCTGCCGTAAAACTTACAGGTCAAGTGCGATGCGCCAGTCTGCCCATTATAGTAACTTTAGCATTGCGCTCATGACCACGTTATTCGTCTTGACCCGTACATCCAATGAAGTAGTCAATCCGCGGTTAGCCAAAGTGAAATTTTTTTATAGTAAAAATTTCCATTTTAAAAGATGTAAAACATTTTCAACAGTCTCTCTCAACACTTAACTTTTACCACGAAACATCAAGAAGAGAAATATCTCGAGCTGTAAATATTTGAGGTGGTATAGGAGTCGAATTATACGATTTTGACATTGGACTTGCAGACAGTCTGGGCCACAAGATTTCACTTAGACTATAATCAGATCTTTGAAAGTGGAGATCGGCTGTGTTCTCGACAATCCAATCTCTAGTTGTCCATGTGAGGTGAAGAGTAGGGCAAGTGCACCAGTGAAAGATCGGTTTAGGACGATGCCTCGTGTTAATTTTACATTACTCTTTTATTTCATAGTCACAGATACATTTTACTATACAAAGCTCGTTTAAACTTTCAGGATTAAGAAATATTCCTTAAATTGGTTACTTAATGAGAATACTGATTGTAATATTAATTAAAAGATAACTGTGTCGATGCTCAAGTAAATGCCTGGGACTGCACCACTGAATGACCAGACCCTTTGGAACAACTGTCAAAAAATTGAAAAATTAGCTGACAACAATGAATAAGGATAAGTCAGCTGAGAGTATAGATCGTAGCTAGTAAATAACCGATCTTGTTCCAGAGAATGAATGCGAAGGTTTCACCCCCTGGTTTTTGCCCTAGTTACGTTCCAATTTATGACCGGCCTCAGTAATAATTAATCATAACACGTAGATCATTAAAATTTATTTTATATCATAGGAAAGTATGTCTACTATTATTTAATTGTAATAAATTTATCGAATATTCATCAAATACAGAATGAATGTATATCCAGCTAAGCCTTGCAGGAATAGTCACTTTAGCAGGAATCAACAAAATCAAAAGATGGACACTCGATATTAAATATGTTTAAAAAGTATTTTTGATTCCAACAATTTTAAACAATGAAAGATTATTGTTGAATAATATTCCAAGGCTGGTTTTATGCTTATTTATAATTAGCTACCTTGAATAAAATGCTTAAGGCCTGCATTACACTACAATACACTCCCGATTATCCGAGGTCTTCGGGACCGAGGCTACCTCGGATAACTCGAACCTCGGATAATACAGAGTTTACGTGTGTTTTGAGGTTGGGCTGTAACCAGATTACTTCAAAATGTTTTATTAGGTATAGTATTAATCAATAAATACGACAATGAAAGTCCTTATGACTTGCAAATAAGAGAATTTTAAATACACTTGATTTACGCATTATTATAATGCTTAGTAAGAAAATAAAAACGTATATTTAAGCTTGGAGCTGCCCCGGATAACCCAGAGTCTCGGATAACCGGGGCTCGGATAATCGAGAGTGCACTGTATCAAATATTTTATAAAAGATTTATTTGACCAATCACAATTTAAGTTCTTGTTTTGAAAATCAGCTGGCTTGAATTTTGATTGGTCAAATAAATCTTTTATAAAAGATCTTTTAATAAAATATTTGATAGTGTAATGCGGGCCATAGACACAGGGCTTTTTTAAGCAAAACGGTCATTCACTGGTGCACCCACCCTATACAGTTGTCCGTTTTATCTTGAGCTGCCTATTCCTGCAGGAGCTGTCTACATTGTTTATTTCCAATAATCGGGGACAATAAACAATGTAAAAATTTATTTCAACAAATACTATCTGTGTTTGTTTACAAATTATAGTAAAGATATAAATAGGCAGATGATAAAAATGTTACCATGTCAGGCTAGTAGGACTTTAGGGATCAGCTGTGGTGTTCTAATGACATTCACTTCACTCCAACTACTTCAGGTATAAACAGTTCCTGTAGCTCAAGATGAAACGGACGAATTGTACAGTATTGGGTAGCAAATTTAATCACATTCTAGTTTTCAGTCCATCACATTTAGCGCTTTCTGTTACTTATTTGAAACTCCAACTCACAATAAAACAACATTGCAGCTTGAAAACGCTGGAATAAAGATTTCATGTTCTGTTGAGTGTTTGTTTCGCTATTCAAGATTATAACTTTTTTACAGAATTGTTTGCTCAATTTAAAGACAACTTATAACATTCAAGGAGGATGTCATATAAATGGACTAATGAACTTTGATCACTTTATTTTACCTACTAAATCATCTTTGTCTGATGAATAATTTTTTTAAATAATTTTATACCAGTACCTTTAATTTTTTTACCTGTTTTATTACAATGGTGCCATATTGTAAGCAGCAGGTATTCTATTAATCGTATAAAAAGAAATGCACAAATTCTCAATCTCTCTTTTCTTTTAAGGTGGCCATAAAAATGTTATATTTCTCATCATAGGGATCAAAAATTTTCCTATCAAAACATTGTACCTAATAATTAACAAAAATTTATTAAGCCGTGAAAATCGCAAATTTTTTCTAAACTCTAAACTATTCTGTACAAGGCGTACTTAATTAATCAAACTGAATGTTTAGGCCTAAACGCTAATTATTGCTTTGGTTGCACAGATATAATATAAAAGTTTTTTAACAAAAAAAATGTTGAATTTTATTTTATCAAAAAGCAAAGGAACCTTAGAACTACAGCACCATGTGTGTGATACTGATATTTTACCTTATTTGAACACGGCAGTAACTTTCTCAAATACTCAATTTTGAACGTTGCACATTATTGTATTTTAAATTAGTTAATTATTTTCCACTAAATAAAATAACTTACCACCAATTTTTTGAATTTTTTTCAACTCCTGATAAAGGAATTCATCTCCTGTAAGTGGAACTTTCCCTATGAATTCTCTTCATTTTAACTTAAAAAATAAAAGAGGGTAAAAAGTTGTTTCAGTGGTCTACAACTAATAGGAGTATTGCTTTATGTACATGGTAGAAAATGTGCGTTTTGGGCTGTCCATCAATTAATTATATATCAAAACTTCTTATCTCTATCCACAATTAGATATCTTTATATCTTCTTCCAGAGTAAAATCTAAATTTATACCGCTTTAAAAACTAATTGTTTAAAAAGTGATCAAACTATAATCAGCCAAGAAAACTCTTTAGGTTTAAACACATTTTTTATGGATATTTTATTGTTGGGAAATACAATTTTAAAGCCCTTTAAAAAGGCTTTACTATTTCAAGTTATTACTCCTAGTTATACATTATTTTTTATGAATACTGAAACTAAACAATGGTGTAATTTTTTGCTGAATGCCCCGTCACATCGAGTCTTATTCTTAAAATCTATTATATCTCAATCAAGGCCTGATAAGCAAGTTTATGACCCATCCAACTTTTCTTTGGATCTCAATATGACAACCACATGATTTGATTAGTCAAAACAAAAAAACATACATTTTGAGTTAAGCTGCAATAAATTTGTCAATCTACTAGTCAATCAGCTTTTTTAAATCAAGACCCCCTTTCTTTCAAGCAATTCTTCTCAAAATCCCAAATAAGAATCTCAAAATGATCAAGATTTATGGATAAAAACATGTACTGTTTTTTCCTCCCTCTAATTGGTTACACTTAGGAGGATATATAAATAGGAGAGGAACACACAGTTGTGTTGAAGCCAACACAGCGGTTGGCTGGGAGACAGCCCACCTGCTCATTACCACTTACTACCTGAATGATAATCACTACGTAAATATGAGTATTTCTTAATCGATTTTGTTCAAAAACGATTTTTTCGGTTTAATGACAAAAACTCTGTTTTAAACACAAACTTATTAGGCTGTTAAAAGCAGTAAGAAATGTAATTTTTCATTGATTAATAGATTTCATATTTTTTCCTCAGCATTATCTACTCAAATATGGCTCATGGTATTGAACATTCGAGCATTTAAATGACAACAAACTTCTTTTCTTTTATTATTTTAATTCTATTCCAACTGCCATAAGTATAATTAATGTGAGAGTGATTTAGAATTTTTTCTTGAGTTTTACTACATTTAGTTGCGTGTTTAACTAATAAATTCCTTTAACACAATGACTACTGGTCTCTCTGTCTCTCTGTGTGTGAAGACGTGGGTCACTAGCCAGCACCATGTCTAGCCCCTGCACTCGGGGCTAGGGTTCAAAGTGTTAAAATAGCATAAAATGGTATTAAAAGTTCAAGAATATAATAAGGAATGTGAATTAAGCATTTGTTTCGACACCCAAGTTGTATTGCCCCTCCTCGGCTCGGAGTTCCCCTCGGGTGGAGGGGAGCAGCTGGCTTCACCGCAGCATGTGTATTCCTGTGCCTTCTCCAATCATTTATCCTCCTAGGTTTACACAAGCTCAAAAGTTGTAAATCCATTTCTCATTCATAAGGGTTTTTGTCTTATCGTTTCTTCATTACAAGGTACTTATGAAAATAATTCTGGCCACCCGACATACAATGACTAGAATATACTCGGTAGAACCATGGTGAAACCAGTTTCAATTAGTAAAACCAGTTCTTATTTGTGAAACACCAGTTATACGAAACCAGTATTTGTTTATCCAACTGGTTTTTATGAGAAACCGGATCTATTTCATGAAACATGTTTCTGTTTGTGAAACCGGTTCCCCCACAAGACAAACCGGTTGATGGGCAACCGCAACCATGGAGTTAGGTTAGTGTTAGCTGGCCCTGGCCGGCTGAGGCGGTTTCTGAACCGGTTTCGCGGTTATTTCCGGCAGACCGCAGACTGAACTAGTCCGGTTCCACTGGTCCTCGACGGCCCGGATCAACCGGTCCCGGTAGCGGCAGAGAGTGCGGTCCACGACGCTCGCTGACCGCACGCAGTCGTCCCCTCCGAACTCGCAGACCCTGCGCAGAAATGAGGCGTAGTTAACACAGTGCAGTAATGTTGTCAAACACTGATATTTTTTTATTTTGAACATTTGTACAGTAGATTGATTTACAACAAGGAGTTGGAAATTCAAGAGCTAAGAATAGGGAAATTTTATTATTTTCGAAGTATAATTTGTAACAAATCCTACCTACCACAAAAAAAGAAACTCTTAGCTTTAACTGATAAAGAATTTACATTTACCATTCATTTTTAGTTCATTTTTTCTAACAACAGAACAGGCTAAAATTCTCAAATTTTTGATTTTCAAATCCTTTCCCCCCCATGAGTGACAGCCCTGAGCAGAGTACTGCCAATTCAGGGATTTGTTGGCATTTGCTGTGCCATGAAGAGTGAAGTTATACTGTGCTAGAAACACTTTTAGATACCGTACTCAAACTCTAAAAGTACTCTGAATTTTAATTTTTGTAAGTAAATGTTAGAAGACGATTGCAAAGTATCAGTTGCGAAGTAACAGTCTATAAGTTAACTATTTAAGTTTCAGTTTATACAACGGAGTCCTGATAATCTGAAATAGTTGGGACCGACCCCTTTCAAGATTAGCGAATATTTCGGATTAAGCAGAATTATCACTAAAATAAAAATAATTACATAATACTATTTTGATTTTATCAATGTACAATGATTATTGCTGTATAACCACAAAGAAATTTTACGGCCTTTTTTTATTTGGCAAATATATAAGATTTTTTATTTGCTGAAATCCTTCCATAGTTTTTCTGGGATTGATAAAGACGTGTGATCATCTTTCATAAATCTACTTCTGCGCTGAACACCCGAGTATGGTAAATATGCGGGATCAAATTAAACGGCGTTTTGCTTATTTTACAAAGTTATTTTTACAATCTGCACACACACTTAATCATAGTTCACGATTGTTCACTTTTTGCAAAGTTACCTACCGTTACCCATAGAAAATAAGTTTTTTCTAACCGCTCTCAGGAACCACATGCGCTCATGATTACTCCCGCTGTTTACCCGCAGTCAAATTTAAGAGCAATTTTAACATCTCTAATAAAGTTTCTCCCGATTTTACCCCTGAGTGGGAGAAAATTCCATCCTGAGAGCATTTAGGTTTAAGTGGAATTTTGGATCATCGAGTTTCAGACAAATGGGACTTATCCACTGTAATATGCTTAGGTTTAACAGTTCAGTGGCCTACCCTATTACTGACCTGTAGTGATGCATGATGGCTGCATCGCCCGGCACATTGACAGTTCCGTGGCCTGGGACAAACTCCCAGACAAAGTGGTTACCGACCTACACAGAAAAAAATAACGGTTGCAAAGAAACAGGTATTAACAAAGGGCTGGAGGGAACAGTTACCCAGCAACAATTGAAGGGGTCCCCAAAAAAACGTTCCAAATGAAAAAATTTTCAAAATCCGAGATATGTAGTGGAAAAGGTTCTATGCAACACTAGGCCTAGCTACACAGTGGTGTATTTTGTTTTGAAGATATATTTGAGTTTAAAACCAAATATCAATATTTGAGTAACTTTCAATATTTGAATTTGGCAGCTCTGATTTCATCTGTCAAAGCTGGCGTAGTTTGCAGGACTCCATAGACTTTTTGATGCATAACGTTCCTTTTACCACAAAATGGATTCTCCGCTGGTTGCTTGGAACATTTTTGTTGTGGGAAGTGAACGTCCAGACTAAAGTGGATTATCAAAGACTTTAACTGTTAATATTTCATAGTATAATATTACAACAGTTAGGTTTATGGATTTTTACTTTTTTTAATTTTAAAAGTCAGTGTTCTAAAAACGTTTTTACTTTTTAACCCAACAATGTTAAATGCTACTTTTAGCTAAATGACATATCATTTAATAAAATCACATTTTTGTACTTTTGTACATATATAAAATTATTTTCCTATATTAAATTTTCTTTTCCCTCATGTTGGAAAAGGAAATTCCTACACTCCCTGATGTTTTCTCCCACAGCAGAAGAGCAGTCTGTCAGAGAATGTTTTAAACGCCAGTTGTTTGGAATGTTATTACCACAGAAAAAACACATAACACATTTCAAAATGCTCATGTGCACGTAAAAATTTAATATAATACTACATTTTCATGTTACGAATAGGGTATTAAAAAAATATATATTATTATAAGTTCTAACCTAGAAAAAAACCTACATTTTAGAATTCAACTTTCAATGAATGACTACTTTAAACTAGCATGATTACTTGAAACTACGTATTTGTTGCTTGGAACCTTTTATGGGGGACCCCTCCAGTTATAAAGTGAGAGTTAACATAACAAGCATAAATAAACAGATTTGAAGTAACAGTTACAAAATAGCTGAGAAGTTGTAGAGTAACAGGTATAAAGTAACAGTTATAACAAGTTGAGCGATGTGACATTTATGAAGTAGCAGGTAAGTTACAAAGTACCAGTTAAGTTACAAAGTACCAGGTGACAAGTAACAGTTACCAAATAACAGTTTCCTACCTCAATGACGCGCTCCGGCCGGCAGATGTACTTGCTCCGCTGCTTGTGAGGGTGCAGCTTAGCCCTGCGCCGAGTCTTGTGCAGCGTCATCAGTTGCGTCTCCAGCGCGCTCCGCGGGCCGCCGCCGCTGTAGTCGTCGCCCCACTGCAGGTAGAAGAAGGCGTTCTGGAAACTGTACGAGCCTGTGGACCTGGTGTTGATCCGCCTGCCCATCCAGCTGCGGGAACGGTTACCGGTTGTAGAAAAGTAACAGTTTCAAAAAGTAATGGCTTCAAAATGTATCGTTTAAAAAAGTATAGTTACTTAGTAGAACAATAACCAGTAATAAAAAGTGACCACTTGTAAAAAGTAGCAGTTACAAAAACTAACTGGTACATAAAGTATCAGATCTAAAAAGTAACAATTACTTGAGGTACAGCTGCCTAACAGCACCTCTAGTGAGTTTTACAGACGTTATATTGAGAAAATATAAGGAACATCTTAACACCACTTGCTTTGCCACACACTTCACATCTATCCCTAGTGAATCCCTCACTTACTTGATTCACTAACTAAATAAACTTTATTGAAAGTGATTTAAACATTTTTTAAAAACATAAAAACCGCTCTTACCAGGTGTAGCTCTAGCCTTTGCTCACATGAATCACCATTAGGTTTTGCATCTAATAAGAGGATAATCAATGATAGTGCTTGTGTAGCACTATTCTAATACTGCCCAAGTGTTAGGAATAGAAAAACCGCCCATCTGTTTCAATATTCTTATATGTTTTTGATGGGACTAAGCAGATAGGCGGTGTTGCCAAAACAGTTTTTCTTCTCTCCCGTAAAGTTTGGGATTTGTTATTTAGGCGGTTTTGTTTATTCACCGAGGATAAATTTCTTCTCATTTGAACAACTAACCTTTTGGCGATTAATTGTGAGAGAAATAAATATCAAACATAGGAAGAGCAAGAATCTCCACTCACTCATTGAAAACAATACAGTAACACTCAATGAAATCAGCAACAGTAACACTCAGTGTGATCAAAGTAGCTGTTGCAAAATTGTATCAGTTACAAAATAACAGTTATAAAGTAATAGGTACAAAATCAAGCGGACACTAAATGATGGCCACTCACTCGATGAACTGCTGCAGCGTGTCGTTATGCCTCGGTACAATGAACTCGTCCAGATCTATCAGCGCGATGTGACTGAACCGATACATCGTGCGGTAGAGGCAGTCGTTGAGGGCGGCGAACAGTCCTTCCGTCCGTATCTCCGTTTGCGATGGAATATCCAACTTCCACGGAAGCACCGACACCCGTCCTGGAATCCAGGGAAAACAGGTTTAGTTATACAGGAGGTTAGTTTTGGAGGTTTAGTTTTATTTGGTGGGGGATATAATATGTTGCAAAATAGTAACAGTTATAATAAAGTAAAAGTTACTAGAAAGTAATAGTTTGAAGAAAGTAACAGTTATAAGATAGTAGCAGTTACAATAAAGTAATAGTTCGAAAAAAGTAAGAGCTATGAAAAGTACCCAAGTTATTAATCAAAGTTTCAAACTGTAATCGAGTATGTAGCTTATGTAAGTTTTTTTGTGTTTGGATATTTTTTTGGTGAGGTGACCGGTCTTAAATCTTCTAGGAAGTTATAATATAGTAGAAATAGTGTTAGAGGTAAAAATAATTGTAACAAAAATGATTTTTGTTGTAAATGGTAGGCAATATGGTCCTAATTGACATATTAAAAATATACATTTTTAAAGTCACGGGAAACCGCTCAAAATCACATTTAAAAATGGCGGCTTTTCCTACCATATGCAAATTCTTGAAAATAGTCTCTCGACTGCATTTTTTATTGATGTTTTCCAAGATATTGACTTTGGACCACCACCATCTATTGTTGGGTGATTGGTTCTTAATTTTGACAGGGTACTAATTTTTGGCGGCTATCTTGGATCCGCCATATTGGATATAAATTATTTTTTTCAAATGTAAAGATAGTGTTGTGAAACATCATTGTAGACTAGATTTTTAACCTGAACTCAATGCTGAAATCTGTTTTTAAAAATCTCGATTCGTTAAAAAGTTATGCTCAAATACAAATTCAGCCCTATTCATTTCTTATGGACGTTTCATATTTTCAATATTTTTTGGGATTATTTATCTCATTATCTCCAGTTCTAAATAAGATATCCTGCAAGTTTCGGTCTTAAAATACACAGTGATTTGACGGCTTTCATGTTAGCTATTGATCATTAAAATCGGACAAGTGTTGGACGAGCTATAAGGCTTAAAGCTACTTGAAAATTATTTTTTTCAAATTTAGTTTTTTGTTAAAGATTTATAGCGCAAGTTCAAAATGGGTAACAACGTTCGTTCTGGTCTCAAATTACTCGGTTAATTATAGGCCTTCACATGAGACATCACTCATTAAAATCGTATTTACTTAATTTGAGTTATGAACCTTCATTACTCAAAATATGTGTTCATTTTCGTAAACTGTATATAATTAATGACCCATACATAGAAATCTAACAGAGACGCAAACAAGTTTTAGGTTTTAATTGACTCAGTATGTTATTGGCTTTCATGTAAGCTTTTATTTATTTAAATCGGTTTAGATTCAGGTGAGGTATGGACTTCCAACCAATATAAAAATTAAATTTTCAAAAATGTCATAATTATTTAAAGACTGATATCTCCAGTCCCAACTATGGTCTGCAGGTCGGAATGGTTTTATGACAACCGGTGAACTATCAGCTTTCATTTGAGCTATAAATAATAAAAATCGGACAAAATTAGGATAAAGTATAAATCTTTAACAAAAAATAAATTTTGAAAAAAATAATTTTTAAGCTGCTTTTGGTCTTATAGCTCGTCCAACAATTGTCCAATTTTAATGATCAATACCTCACATAAAAGACGTTAAATCACTGAGTATTTTAAGACCAAAACATGCATCATATTTTATTTAGAATTGGAGTTAAAAGATAAATAATCCCAAAAAACATTGAAAATATGAAACGTCCATAAGAAATGTATTGAGCTGAATTTTTATTTGAGCATAACTTTTTAACGAATCTAGATTTTTAAAAACGGATTTCAGCATTGAGTTCAGGTTAAAAATCTAGTCTACAATGATGTCTCGCAACACCATATTTACTTTTGAAAAAAATAATTTATATCCAATATGGCGGATCCAAGATGGCCGCCAAACATTAGTACCCTGTCAAAATTAAGAACCAATCACCCAAAAATATTTTGTGGTGGTCCAAAGTCAATATCTTGGAAAACATCGATAAAAAATGCAGTCGAGAGACTATTTTCAAGAATTCGCATATGGTAGGGAAAGCCGCCATTTTTAAATATGGTTTTGAGCGGTTTCCCGTGACTTTACAGATGTATATTTTTAATATGTCAATTAGGACCATATTGCCTACCATTTACAACAAGAATCATTTTTGTTACAATTATTTCTACCTCCACCTATTTTTTCACTTAATTCTACTGCACTATTAGGAATGTTACAGACCACCTTTTTTATTTGCTTTTAACCTTGAAGCTTATGCTGATTTGGACTTGGTATAGTAAATGTCATGACAGACACTAAGGTTGCTTTGGGACTGTTTGCTAATTAGCCACTAACAGAGAGTTATTTGGAGTGAATTTAAATGCTTTAATTAGAACATGGAGGCGAGTTGCAAACAGCTGCACTTGTGAACTGCTCTTGGATTCTTCATTGTAGAATATGAAAAGTGCCAGAGTAGACAAGTAAGGCCTGGCAGTAGCGGATCCAGAGCATGAGTTCGGGGGAGGGGGGGGGGGGCAAATAGGATTACGAGGTTAACCTTCTGGGGGTCCGGGGGTACTCCCCCGGAAAATTGGTGAAAATTTGAACTCAAAACTCGTGTTTATAGGCAATCTAGAGACAAAAAAATGCTCAATTTTCAGTGTAAAACTACAATTTCTTGTAAAAAAGATTTTTGTAAAAAGACTTGTTTAGAGGTTCAAGCCTTAAATTTATTATTTACAATACTTTCTCCAGAAAACTTAAACTAAACAAAACAATAAATCCTAAGTCGAGCCCTCTTTTCCCTCCCTTAGCGTGACGCTCGATTACATTATCAACATTTACCTCAATATCACGATGGTTGTATGAAATACATAGTCCGTTCAACCTCTCTTCAACCATTCTTGCCTGTAGCCAGGATATTTAACCACCTTTACATTTGCCGTTTATCAGCGATCGGCAAATCTCGCGATCGTTTTTCACGGCCGATCGCGAGTCCCACAAAGCTACATCGGCCATTTATCCGCGATCGGCTGATAAGCGCTATCGTATTTGGCGGCCGTTCACGAATTCCACAAAGTTTTTTTAGCCGTTCAGCCGCGACTAACAAATACGCACGATCGTTATCGCGGGCGATTGCGAGTTTTGCAAAGCTACATTTGCCGTTTTTATTCACAATCGGCAATTACACGCGATCCATTTTGCGGCCGATCGCGAGTTTCTCAAAGCTGAAATTGCTGTTAATTCGCGATCGGCAAACACGCGCGATCGTTTTTTGTGGCGGATCGCAAGTTTCATGAAGCTACACTCTTGTTGCGATCGCTAAAACGATCCCGTCCTGAAAATTTCCTGAAACTAATTTATATCCTGTCCAAAAATCGGGAATTTAATTTTCCCAACAATTTCTGATTTTTCTCACATTCTCGGGGGGGGGGGGCAATTGCCCCCTTTGCCCCCCCCCTTGGATCCGCCACTGAGGCCTGGTGTCCAAAATGACAAGTACAGCAGACAGTTGATGATAAAAACTAGAGAATTTTTTATTCTGTCCACTGTACGCTGTGGAACCTACATTAACACAGCTCCATTATTAACTGGAAAATGAATGATGAGTGGATGTAGATATAGTGATATGTCTTGTAACTTACTCACCAACAAAAGAACAACTAATTCAACTACCAGAAAACATTTAGTCACCATTAACTATAAAATCACAGCTTCTAGTACCTATGTGAACTATTCCATCTTTAGGCACTAAAACTTTATAGATCTCCACGAAGAATAATAAACAAAGGCATATGGAACAGAAAATCAAAGTTACAACTAACTGCCTTGCTGCCAAAGGCCCAAGATAAAGACAAAAATTAAAATTTTATGAAATGTCTGCTAAGTGACAGCCAAAAGCAAATATAAGTATAAAACCTTACAGAATTATTCTTGTATTTGGGCTATTATACAGAATTGAGGCTATTAATTAACAGTCCTGTCTAAGGAACGTGCCAACCTTAGTCAGTAACAAGGCTACAAGATCGCGCCACTATCATCACGATCATCACACTCAACCCTCACTCATATTCAGGGTAACGTCCTCCATGGAGGTACCTGTCTCAGAAAAGAATGATTAAGAATGTTATAGGAAGCCTTGAAAAATTTGACACACACCTTCAACTATTCTAACTATTGCACAGGCCACTGAAGGAAAGGTAGGAATGGACGTCTCCACTATACACGGGTGTAAAGGGGGCATTCTGCTCAAGGCTCACAGTCCCAAGTCCACAGTTCATCTCAGGTCTCCAGTCCCAGTTCCTCAATCCCAGACCCAGTCTTAACCCATTCGCCTACCTTTTTAGCAGACCACTTCTGTGCCCTGCAACTCCTATTATTTGCAAGACATAGCCTAACCCAAGTTCTGCTGTCTACATTTTACCAGAAGGTTTCACCTATTGTTGATTGGTATCTTAGTAACAACTAAATATAATAAATAAATCTTAGGTAAACATCTGAAAAAGCATATTTATTCTCAGAACGAATATTACCTAAATTACAGGCCTATAGTGTCACCGTCAATCGGTATTTCATTGTCAACTTCCACCACAAAATCATCATCTTCAGAGTCCACTTCATCGATATTTTCATCAACCGGCACATCATCTTCATATTCACTACTATCTAAACTATCATCACTCAGTAAATTACCGTCAAAATCAATAATTCAATCGATCTCACTGTCCCGCAAACGCCTGGTAGCCATGTTGAACACTTTGTTTACAACGGAACAGGTGCAGCCAAAATTTACGAATTATTCTCACCAAAAAAACATATTGCCAACCTGAAAAACTAAATATCCCTGTTCCTTTACTATTCAATGAATCAAAAACGCAGTTTAGTCCGTATCGTGCTGCAATCTGTTGAGAAAACGGCAAACTAACACGACGCGAGATGGTATCGTCGAAGTATTCCCGGGCGGTCAGCGGCGGCAGCGAGAAGGACTCGTCAAAGTAGGCGAATGGGTTACAGTCCCAGTCCCCCAGACTGTCCCCCAGTTCCCGGTCCCTAGTCACAGTCCCCCAGTCCCAGTCGCCCAGTCCCAGTCCTAGTCCCAGGCCCCCAGTCCCAGTCCCAGTCCCAGGCCCCCAGTCTCACCTCTGTTCTGGTAGTCTCGCAGCACGCAGCTCACCTGCCCCGAACACGTGTGGTTGTAGAAGAAGAAGTGTCCGACTCCCAGCAGCGTGTTCAGCTCTATGAACTCCACCAGCTTCAGCGTCTAGAGGCAACAAAGGATGAGAATGTGTTACAGTAAACTATTGCTTTTTGATAACCGTTATATCAGTAACTGTTACCTTTTTATAACTGTTATAACTGTAACTGTTACTTTTTGATAACTAGAGCAGTAATATTATTTTTAATAATAATAACAGTTATTTTATTAACTGTTGATTATGGGTTGTGTTCTCCCACCAGTGATTCTATGAGCTCCATCAGCTTCAGTGCCTGCAGGCAACTGGCTCTTAGACCCTCCCTTTCTCTGGTGGGGGGGGGGTGTAATTCCATATAACCCAATGGTAGTGATATCTCCCCCTTGACAAAAGGTCTGTATATAAATGGTGTTTGTAAATTTGTTATTGCTGGTTACATTTTTCAGTTTAAATAAGCTCTGGCAACAACATTGAATCAGCAGATACGAATAACATTATAAAACTTAATGAGTTCAGTTGTCACATACTTCAAAATTAACTATTCTTGCCTAGACAGGTTTTATTATGTTTCGAAGTTGTTCAGTTTTCTTTGGGACACAGTGTTTCTTTGGAGCCTGTGGCAGTCACTCAGAGAGTTGTCATCAAAATGCTTTCAAATAAAAACATAAGATATCCTTCTGATCAACTTTTTAGAGACTTTCCAGTGCTTAATGTTAGACAACTTTACATAAAAATTCTTCTGACTCTCATCAGAATCATCCTGTTCTTTTCATATTGCTCACACACTTTACCGAAACATTCCTGTATATATTCTGGAGGCGGAGGGGGCAGCCTTGGTGTCTACAAGCGGAGGGTTCATTAGTGGCTACTCCACATCGGTGCTGATGGTTATGAGGCACTGTTGCGTTCAATATATGCTAGTTAATTTTCATCCTCCTAATTAATTAATTTTTCTACTAATTCAAACATTGTATCTCCAACATTGTCTCTTGCTGCAAGCAATAAGTGTTTAGTTTAATCCACTACTTTTAAATAGTGTTTTTTTTAGATTAGTAGTATTAGCTAACATAAGTATCATATTATGGCATAAGTGAAATGATATGCAGAGACTATGCAAGATGAACTGGACAGACTCGTCCTCACTCACAGATGTGCAGTCTGTGTGGGGACTATCAATTTTTTCGCTCAATGATACTTGCATGATATATCTTATGGAATTAATGATTTTATTTTACTTAAAGTCACCTGGCTGTAGTTGTAGTGCAGTGGCTTGATGCAGACGGCCAGGCGGTCTGTCGTGTTGGCGCTCGTGGCGGGCTGGTGGACGAGGAGCAGGTTGGCAGGCGTGGCTCGCAGCCGCCCCACCACCGACACGGCGGACGGCGTCGTCTGGTTGGCTCGCAGCGGACAGAGCACGAAACAGGCCGAGTACTTGAGGTTCCAGTTCTCACGAATGACCTGTCGAAAGTGACAAATGACGTTAGGTTTGGTCAGGTTAGGTCAGGTTAGGTCAGGTCAGGTTAGGTTAGGTTAGGTTAGGTGAGGTCAGGTCAGGTTAGGTTAGGTCAGGTCAGGTCAGGTTAGGTCAGGATTTAGGTAAGGTTAGGTTAGGTTAGGTCAGGTCAGGTTAGGTTAGGTCAGGATTTAGGTAAGGTTAGGTTAGGTCAGGATTTAGGTAAGGTTAGGTTAGGTTAGGTTAGGTCAGGGCTGGGTTTCAAGGAGGTTAGATAACGTACTGGAGACGGACTGCTCGTAATGTGAGGTACGGAGCATCGTATCAGTGCTGATAAGAACACTGCATGATATGGACATGCTCAACTCCTCAAATCCTGAAATGAGCATTCACCAATTTTCTCCATAAGATAAACATGGGAAATGAGTGTGCAGGTTATGTTTGCTTCCACTGAAAAGTGAAATTCAGAGATTTTTTGCAATAATCCAGTAGATATCAACTAGATCAAGCCACATACCAGTCCGTCTAAATGATTTATTGAAGTTACCTATTGAAATTCACTGAGTATGCAGGTCTGCTGCAACAGGGGGTATTTGTTTATTTATTTACTTGGGGAGCAACACTACATCAACTACACATGGGGAAATACATCTAAAAAGCTAAGATGGGTGTTCAGTTCTGTCAATACACCAATGTGAAATACAGGGAAAGTGGGAATTATTTTGTGAAAGTAGCTAAAAAATTAGCTGAAGCTATATCAGGATTTTTTTACCTGTAGCTTTTTAAAACCTCTAGCTCTAGCTGTAGCAAGGCTACATTTTACAACCTTTAGCTGTAGCTGTAGCAAGCTACATTTTAAAAGTAGCTTCTCCAACGCTGCACAGTGAGTAGCGCACTTGGTCACAGTTCTGAGGCAGCAGCGTCGTAGGATCGGGTCCCGATGATGTCGCATACTTTTAGCAATACTGTTCATCTTTGTACTGTACCGACTCACTCCTTGCTTTGCTTGATAACTTCCACACACAGGCCTGAGGCTTATGTGAGGGGGCAAATGCAAGGTAAAAAGAGGCTGCCACCCTCTTTTACAAGAGTAAAAAAAAGTAAAGGACAGTAACCTCCTTGTAGGTTGGGATAGGTCAGGTTATCTTATGCTGAGATGAAAAGCAGTACACTTTTTTATTTAATTGCAGTAATGGAACTATGAAGCATGGGAGGTAAACTGAGAAAGTGCCTTACTTTTGCCATAGCAGCCGGCAGTACTACCACATAATGATTGTCATCTGTTTATGTAGGATAGGTATGTGAGCGACAACCCTTTTCAAATATTGAGCTGAGTTATATTAATACTAACAGTGATAAACAATTTTGTGAAACATGTTATAGAATAAATTTTTAACAACTCACAGGGCAATAATAAAAACATGTAAAGGAAACAACATTTTTTTCTTAAATACCTGTAACATATGACATGATATATCATAAGGGATTTCCAACAGTTTACATAATGAGTGAGTAAACAGGTGGTGAGGCAGACAGTGGAATCGGCCGATCTCATCTTTATCTGTGCTACCCCTCTCGCTCTTCGTAGTTTGATCAATTCTACTGAAACAATTAATGCAAAAGCGAGTGGCATAAGCGAGTAGGTTATTCAAACCCTTAGGTATGACATCGCTTTGTACTTGTGCCGCGGCCTTGTTAATACAGATGGCTATGTAAAAGTCACTTGAAGGGAAACAATGATCATCTGATACATAGGGCAGGCATTTCCCCCAAAACAAAAAAAAACTGTAAAGACAGATGCTTGGTGCAAAAATCCCAAATGAATGAGGTTTTTAGTAAATTTTAACAAGTGTACATAAAATTACAATAACTTCACTCTTTGAAGTACGATATGCCACTTAAATTCTGGCAAAACCACCAGGACTCACCCGCACTTTGCCAGGTACGGACACACTCAGCGTTGCGTTGCCCGGGTACCACAGTCGGCACCAGACTCGCTCCGGGCCGCGCGTCTTGGTCGCGGCGATCACTCGGACCGCACGCTGTCCGCGACGCTCGTAGTACGCAGAGAACACCCGGAACTTGAACCTGTCGAAGAGAGTGAGAGTGGTAACTAGAGATGAGGTAAAGCATTATTTTTATAACTGTTACTTTGTAATAACTGTTATAACAGTAACTGTTGCTTTTTGATGACTGTTACAACATTAACTGTTATTGTGTGATAACCGTTTTAACAGTTAATACATTGTGATAACAGTTATAACAATAGCTGTTACTTTGAAATAACTGTTATAATAGTAACTGATACTTTCATATAATTGTTATAACAGTAACTGTTAATTTTTGGTAACTGATATAAGAGTAACTGTTACTTAAATGTAACCATTATTAAACTGTTATTTAAAGTAATAGTTATTCTTATTATAACATATATTTTGCTTTCACATTAATACAGTTCAAGGATGAGTAATATTACTAAATAATTAATTTTTTTTTAATAATAGAGAACAGGTTTTAAACTGAATAAATCAAACTAGGGATCCCCCAGTGGTTGAAAGTTCAACCAAAAAATATTGAAGCCAGATATATGGTTAGCTAATTTTAAAACATAAGCATGGTTTTTTTTTATGAAGGAGTGAGATTAGTAAGTGGAGACACTGAGCGTTTGTGATGAAAGAATGAGTTAAGCGAATTCACCCTAAGGGTTTATTAGTGATCAAAGAGTGAGTTTAGTGAGTCAACACTGACGATGTGTTGAAGGAGCGAGTTTAGCGAGTCATCACTGAGTGTTTATGACTAAGGAGTCAGTTTAGCGAGTTGGCAACACTGGGGCTTACCTGGTGCCGGGGACTGGCTGCCAACTGCCCCCGGAGGCGGTGAGATTGCCGAGGGGTGGCAGGGGGGCGTCGGGGGCGGCACTCGCTCCTGGGGGCGGCATCTGTCAACATACAGGGCATAACAGTTAATTGTGTGTGGAGTGAGTAAAGTACAACATTGCTTCACAAGTGGAATTGCTGGCGCCGAAGCTTGTAACGAGCTTCACAATGAGAATTTTCTTGAGGGAGACAATGTGCTTTACTCTTGAAATACACACAGCATTTTCCCCCCACCTGCAATAATAAATATCCTGACCATGATAATTTATTTTATTAACTAACAAAAATAAATTCTGCTATTAGCGCCAACATCCAGGGACCTGCAACCTTTCATGCAGCGGCGATCAGCTGATTGTTGCAACATTCTTAAATGCTTAATTCTAAGATGTTCTCATAGCTGATTGTTGTTAATGTTATTCTTATTTCATTATTCCTGCCAATAAATCAGCTGCTAGAAACTGCATTCGTTTAACTCCTACATATTTGCATGTGTGTACCGCCAGGAGACAAAGTAATCACTTTACTCCCACCAAGAGACAAATTATTATTTTACTCACGAATTACGAGTATAAAGCGTCTAAACATAGCAGGTGGGGGAAAAACAACATGCAACACAAGTTTTGCTCAGTGCTAAGATTCTGTCACCCAGTGACTTTGGGTAATGTAAAATGTAACATTTTATGTGTATGGGAATTAAATACCCCTGTTGCAGCAGATCTGCATACTCAGCGAATTTCAAATGCAAAACAACATATTTATTCAATCCAACATAGCGAGATTCGACATGTTTTTGTAAGCTCCGTAAGAACAACATGGGGAATGAGTATGCAGGTTTGCTGCTACAGGTATCTTACAACTGGGTGGTTTTAATTCAATATTTAGTAGATCTCAACTAGAAGAAGCCATTTACCATGTTTTATCAAGATATGTTGAGAAACAAGCGAGATATAGAATTATACTTACTAGATAACACGTAGCTCGAAATCGAGCAAAAAAGTCATATCGAGTATAGAATCATAAGGAATAAACAGCCTACTTATATACTTTAAAGTTTAATTAAAGGGTTGAATTCAATGATAAAACTATGGTTAAATTACTGAAACTTTTAAAGTTCATTTGATCTATCGCAGGAGTTTCCGGTAAATAATTTTTTGGGATACACCTGCATTTTCCCCATGTTCTCTTGTGTTAAAATGTAATTTTAATACCGGCAAAATATTATAGCAACATGTAGCTGACCAAGAGCAAATACTGGCGCCGTGAGCAATGACCTTTATTTAGGGACTGCCCTGAACTTCTTTTATTTATTATCATCGTCAAAACAGAAATTATAGGGAACAGCTGTCATTAAACCTCTCCTTTGTGGCAACAAAACCAAAATGACGCAATATCTCTACCAGTTTTTCATTCTTGAAATGCAACCCACCGCGATGGAAACACTTTTAAGTTCATTAGTCTGACGTTGAAAGTAGCATCAAATTAAATGTTACATCGGGAGGGTGATGCTAGCAGTTACGATCGTGTTCTTTCCGACTCCTCCGACCGGTCAATGTTCGTCTTCCCATCAATAACACACACACTCATTATAACTGCACAAAATCCAAAAATAAATCGGCTCAAGTTAATAAAAATTTTTAAAAACACTATGCTGAAATGTATTGAGATATCGTAAACTACATTGTAAAACTGGTAACTGCAATGTTTATCCCTTTGAAAACACTTCATAGCATAACCTAAATTATGTAATTTTTCCTTTTTAAGAAAACTGTTGAAAACAATTTGTCTTCACGTTCTAGAAGCCAAAGCAGCTGTGAAATAAAAACTGCTCTTTTCAAAAAGTCAATTATAAGTGCTGCAGTCTTTGGTTTACCTGAAAAACTATTTCAGAGCTTGGCCATATGTTCAGATTGTAAACAAAGTGAACTGAACTTGCTCAAATGTCGATGAATAGCGCCACTGTTCCGAAACTTCAGCCCTTCACTGTACTTTAGTTATGCCCTTTTTTAAAATTCTGAGACTTGTTGGCAAATCTACATAAAATTCCCTTTAATTTGATACCTCAAACGTTAAAATCCGCCCAGCCGTTATTGCGGTTGGACTGTGAAAAGAAAACCGCTTGCGTATTAATATATAGACTAGATAACACGTAGCTCGAAATCGAGCAAAAATCATGTGGTAAAATAATGAAGAATAATCAGCCTACTTATATACTTTTAAAGTTCAATCAAAGGGCTAACTTCATTAGCAATATTATGGCTTAACTACTGAAACTATTAAAGTTAATTTGATCTACTGCAAGAGTTTCTGGTAAGAGTAAACAATTTTTTAGGGAACACCTTCATTTCCCCATATCCTCTTTTTTCTGAAATGTATATTTTAACACCGGCAAAAGATCACGCTCTGCTTACGGCAACATGTAGCTGACCAAGAGCAAACACTGGCGCCGTGAGCAATGACTTCCTTTGTTTAGGGATTGCCGCTGCAGTTTATTGATAATTATCGCCAAAACAGATATTATAGGGAATGGCTGTCTTTATAGGCAACATTTCCTTTGTGGTAAAAACGCGTAAATGACCCATTACTCTATCAGTCTTTTCAATCTTGAAATGCAACCCACTGCAATAAAAACATTTTTAGTTCCTTGGACTGAGGTTGGAAGGAGCATAAAATGTTACATCGGGAGGGTGATGCCAGCGGTTGCGATCGGGTTCTTTCCGACTCCTCCGACCAGTCAATGTTCGTCTTCTTCTTATCGGTGGCATTATAAATGCACCCAATCCAAATATAGATTTGCTCAGGTTAATATAACTTCAAAAAACACTATGAGATATCGTAAACTACATTGTAAAACTGGTAGAGGTAGTGAGGTATGAGAAGAAGCTTGAGTTTGAAGTTTCAGCAGAGGAGGGGAGGATATCATAGATGACGTGGAAGTAAACAAAGCCATGTGATTACGCTACTAGTCTGGTAGATAAAAAATACTAAACCAAAACAAAATGTGGGTTGATATTAGAAACAATGTTTTGCTCTTTGAATAACAATCAATAAACAGGAGACATGTTTTTGGTTTAGCATGTAACACATGACTGACACAAGAAATTCGTAGTTGAATCAATTGATCATCTGTTAATATTTTTTGCCCCTTCTCAAAAAATCCAAATTCATCTGGGTTTGTTTGTAAACACCAAAGCTTCTTCTCATACCTCACTACCTCTAACTGCATGTATAAGAGCTTTTAAAGTTTCATAACATAACCTAAATTACATAATAAATCTTATAAAAAAAAACTGTTGAAAACAAAGCCAAACCAGCTGAACAAATAAAAACTGCTCTTTTCGAAAAATTAATTTTAATTCATTGCTGCTATCTGTGGTTTACCTGTAGAACTATTTCAGGGCTTGGCCATATGTTCAGTTTGTAAACAAATTAAACTGAGCTTGCTCAAATTTCGATGAATAGCGCCACTGTTCCGAAAATTCAGCCCTTTACTGTACTTTAGTGACGCCCTTTTTTAAAATTCTGAGACATGTTGACAAATGTACATAAAATTCCCTTTAATTTGACACCTCAAACGTTAAAATCCGCCCAGCCGTTACTGCGGTTGGACTGTGAAAAGAAAACCGCTTGCGTATTAATATATAGATTTCCCATAAGGTTAACATTGGGACAACGTACTTTGTTTACCACTTTCAATATCTCAGTAACCAATGGACATAGAGCAGTGATTCAAGATACTAAATTGTTTGTTTTTTTTAGCTAAATTCAATAATGCTAGCAAAAATTGGATAATTTTTAATTTTCTATGTATAAAACTCAAAATACCCCCGTTGCAGCAGACCTGCATACTCAGCGAATTTCAAATGCAAAACAACATATTTCAATCCAACATAGCAAGATTTGACATGTTTTTGTAAACTCCATAAGAATAACATGGGGAATGAGTATGCAGGTGTGCTGCTACAGGTATATTAAAACTGGGTGGTTTTAATGCAATATTTAGTAGATCTGAACTAGAAGAAGCTATTTACCAAGTTTTATTGAGATATGTTGAGAAATAAGCGAGATATAGAATTTTACTATTTCCCATAAGGTTAACATTGGGACAACGTACTGTGTTTACCACTTTCAATATCTCGGTAACCAATCGACATAGAGCAGTGTTTCAAAATACTAAATTGTTTGTTTTTTTGAGCTGAATTCAATGGTGCCCATAAAAATTTGATAAATTTTATTTTTCTATGAAAAAAATTCAAAAAACCCATTTTTGGGGGGTTTATCCCCGCTTTACCCCCCCTTCCGGTGGTCCGATCAGGCTGGTTCACGAACTCGTCCAATTGATTACCACTTTACATGTCCATACCAAATTTCATAAAGATCGGACCATTTTTGCGGCCGCTATCGTGCTAACAGACACATATATATATATAAATTCAAACGAATAGTGTTTTTTGCTTATGGGGGCCCCAAAACGAAAAGTTATAGTGGTCCCGAGCTTAAGTCTTACCATGAGACCTATGGTAATAGCTTCTTCCCTATAGGGGAAATTCGCTAAAAGCCATTTTTGGGGGGTTTACCCCCCTTTACTCCCCTTTCCAGTGGTCCGATCGTGCTAGTTTACGAACTCATCCGAGTGATTACCACTTTACATGTCTGTACCAAATTTCATTAAGATTGGAACATATTTACAGCCACTCGTGTTAACAGACATATATGTATAAATTCGAACGATTAATGTTTTTTGCTTCTGGGGGCCCCAAAATGGAAAGTTAACATGATCTCAGGCTTAGGTTTTATCATGAGACCTACGGTAATAGCTTATTCCTTTAAGAAAATTTGCTAAAACTACTTTAAAAAATAACCTCGTGTAAATTTTTTTAAGTTATTGATAAAGTTACTCATAGAAATCAATTCATACATTATTACGTCAATAGATATAAATTACTTCACTTTTTATTTTTCTATTTGAGTCTTTCTGTTTCCAGACTTCCAGCCAAGAGAGTCTGTTTCTCCTATTCAAATTCAGTTTTTGTTTTCCATGAAACCATTTTCCTTTGGGAGACTAATGTAAAAGGGGAGGAACTAAGTGTTTTCACAATACAGCATGTAAGGGGTTGAACAAAGTGTGTGAGTGTGTATTTGTGTTGTATATGAGCTTGGGCGAAGTGGGGTGGTGAGGTTGGAAGGGGTGGGGGGTGGGGGTGTTAGGGAGGGGGGTATGGGGGTTGGACGCTGGAATATGTTAAAGACCAAACTCCGTTTTCCACTTTACTCTTAGAATTTCAATATGCGGCTCATATTCATCTCACAGCTATTTACATTATAATGTTTGAGCTTTATTCCAGCATTCACAGCAGAATGGAAAAAGTTTTACGTTCCTGGTATAATAAAATTTCGGCGGAGTTTTCTGTTAAGACGAATCTTTGTCTTTCAGATTTTTTTTCTATGGAAACAACAAAATATAAATATTAATCATACGTCTGTATATATAATTAAATTACATTACTATTAAGACGCCAACCACTAGTAAGAGGTATTTTAAATGAATATGAGTGAAGGATGATTTTGGTGCAATCGTCAGTAGTTTTATTACTGACGAAGGCTAACATGTTCCTTAGACAAGACTATTAATTAATAGCCCGACATAAGCAAACTTTTTGTGCAGATATTGCAGGTTTATGGCATGTCCCAGGATGATGGGAGAGGGCTTAAATTGAAGATCTCGATGCCAAGGACTCGGGAAAAATACTGAAATTGCTTGAAATTCACCAGAAAATGAGAAATAATGCAAAATATATGCCATTAAAAAACACTGAAATCTAAAAACATCCAGAGGCGGATTTGTAAATTTGCCGCCCCTGGACTACACGGGGGGAGTAGGGGGTTTGGCCAGGGCCGGGCGGTGGGATTTCCGTTTTTTTTTTTTTTACACGCGCGTGTACTTTTTGACCCCGTTGTGGCCCTTTTGCCCGTTTTTACCAGTTCCGCCCCGCTACAGAAGGCTATTTCGGTTCATTCTTCAGGGGGAGTTGTGACTCCTCTCTACAATTCTCTCTAATTTGCCGCCCCTCCCAAATTCTGCCGCCCTGGCCTATAGCCCATTAAGCCCATATGTAAATCCACCCCTGAAAACATCTGCATTTTTTATGTAGAAACATGTGATGCTAATACTTGATTGAAAACCATGTGCTAGATATTAACATATGGTGGATCTAAAAGAAAGTTTACTTTAAAGGTATTTTGAACTATGATAAAGAAAGATTGTTTTGATAAAATCTTATACTTTATTATGACTAGGAACTTTTAACCCCTTCAACCACCTAGTTCCTTCTATTCCTACAACCAAATTATGTTCCTGCTTTTAAAGTTAGTTCATCAAAATGTTCCATTCGCTTCAAATTAAATCATTTTGGAAACAAAAATATATTTCACAGCACTACTCTAAGACAAACATGTCATCAGGAAAATATGTTATTTCCTGTAATAAGGTATAGAATGTTTGATGGCTGTAATTTCTGACTCACCAGATCATAAAGGTCAGAGTTTTTAAATTTTATTCCTCTTTAAATTCTTTATTTTTTACATAGCAGTCTACGCTACGAGTAAAAGTATTTGTTAGCTGGTAATACGAGGTACAATCAAAAAGTTCCCGGAATGAATTTTTGTAGACATTTAACGCGATCGTCAGCGGGAAATTCATCTTGCAGTAGTTGTTACAACTCCTGGGGAGGGCATATCGGTAGTGGGGGTAAAGCTGACTTGCCGTAGTGCAGCATTGGAAAGCGCTTTTTACATTCCTGCAAGTTTACATTGTCGATTTTTGAAAAATGGCTTTTCATGAACAGCGTGCAAACATAAAGTTATGTGTTTTACTTAAAATCACCTAGTGAGACTCTTGAGTTGTTAATTCAAGCTTATGGATAAGAGGCGATGAAGAAAAGTCCAGTTTATGAATATCACAAACGGTTCCATGAAGGTCGTAAAAGCACTAAGGATGACTCTTGTATTGGATGACCTTCAACATCAGTCAATGACAAAAACATTGAGCGAGTACAACAAGTTGTGCGTGAAAATCGGAAATTAACAATCTATGAAATAGCATTTCAGGTAAATTTATCACATGGAAGAGTTTACACCATCCTTCATGATCAGTTGAACACGCATCTAATTTGCTCGCTCAAAAAACAAAATCGACAACTTAGGCTTGCAGGTACATGAAAATCGCTTTCCAATGCTGCACTATGGCAAGTCAGCTATACCCCATTACCGATATGCCCTCCCAAAGAGTCGAATCAACTACTGCAAGGCGAATTTCCTGCTGGCGATATTCGTGTTAAAAGTCTACAAAAATTCACTCCGGGAACTTTTTGACTGTACCTCGTATTTGGTATCATTAACTAAACAGTTAAATCTTGGGAATGGTATTGATTACCAACAGTACACTTTGTATTATGCTCATTTTGCTTCTAAACAAAGAGTTACAGTAATGCTCAATAATGCATTGTGATCAGTGTGGTAGGTTGATGCTCTCTGTCTTTGTATCCTTACCTAAAACTACATTATGTGGCATGTTAATAAAGGCTGAAGTACTGTTGTTACTGTTATTCCCAAACAGTATTTAATCCTTCAACGTGATTTGTTGTAATTACTACTCTGTTTTTTTAAACAAATTTTAGCCAAGTTTCAAATGAAATATTTTTATTTGGCCCCGTAAGTGGTCATTTTTTTGTTATGACCATTTTAATTTCCCCCATTTTTGATATGCTGAAATAATAAATAACAAAAATAAACAATCGTGCCCCCCCTTACAAGGGTGAAAATAATTAAAACAAGTGTCCACTGTAATCCCTATTAAATGTACAATAGCCGTCAACTTTTGCCCAAGCCGGTCACAGTTTTTTGGCTCTCCTATTGCAGGCCTAATAGGGATTGCTCATGAGCAGGAATCGAACCCTTGCCGCTCCAAAGGTCTTCAATGTTGACTTGTCAGTCAACGCCTTAGACCTCTCGGCTACGTTAACACCAAAAAAAGGTCACCACTTTTGCCGAGCCGGAAATTCACCCGACGGCCCTGCCCAAACCCCCCCCGAAAAAATTTGCTGGCTACGGCTTTGGCAGTAATAGATTTGTAGGTTTGTTACTTGCACACAATATTTAAAAGAAACACTTGATACTTCACTGTGTCTATTATTGTCAACTCAAACAGTCCCCTAAAGCTACATTACCCGGCATGTATCTGAGAGCAGTTTGAGTGAGGTAGTAGTTTTGCAACTGTTACTTGCACATAGTACTTAAAAGAAACTGTTGCAGTTGAAACAGTTACCAAAAGCTACCTACTACTTGGTACAGCCAAGTAGCAGTTACCTAAAACTACCAATTTGGCAGTGCCAATTCACAGGTACCTAAAGCTACCAAGTTATTACTCGGTGCTGCCAAGTACTGTTTTAACTAAGACTAAAACAGTACTATAAGATACTGTAATATAAGATACTCATTTATTCTCTAGGGACATTCGAGCAAAAAGAATCTTGAAAAAATATTTTTAATTCAGAAAAGATCAATCCGTAGTATACTTAGATTGAAGTCAACTGATTCTTGCTTTCAACATGTTTTAGACTTAGGTATTTTGACAGTTCCATCTTTGTATATGTATGAAATTCTTTCATACATTATAGATTTTAAGCTTCTTCCAGCTCACATCATACATATAATACACGGAACAGGCATCTCAATTCTTCTGTTCAGCATATAAACGAACAGAAGCCTGAGTACATTGGTCTTAATTTTTTTCAATTTTACCAGAAAACTTAAAACAGCTTAAGGACAATCCAAAAAAATTCAAACGAATTGAAAAAAATTTCTCTTGGAAAAAAGGTATTATGAGATCCTTTGTTTTCTTTCCTGAAACCTTCCTTTTTCTCTCTCCATTTAATCCTTCACTGCAATCCCTGACATGACTGCCCTCATCAAGAAGGCTGCTATAAATTTCAAATCTATGAAATTACCTCTACCTTATGAAGAGGGTCGACGGGACGACGTTGGAGGTATGAGGTACGAGGTACTATTTCTCTTAAATACTGAGTGTAAGTGTAAGCAACAGCCGGCATGTACCTTAGGGTGGTTGAAATGCAGACCCAGACTGAGATGTGCCGTTGCGTCGTCGGCCACCGGCACCGGAGCTTGCCCGTGGTACACCAGGTAGTCTTCGGCCCCCTGGAACACAACAGCAACGTCAGTCGACTCTCGATAGCTCAAGCCTCGACGACTCTAATTATTTTTGATCCCCTAGATGAAACCTGCCTATGTCACAATAGAAAGCATCATTTAAATTAATTTTAGGGTTATATTTTACCTCCGCAAGTCGAAGAAACACAAATATAACTTGAAGTTCAGTAGATAAGTCGAATTAAATTCACTCTTTACCTCTTTCAGTCGAAGTTCACCCTATATCTCGATGTATTTTTATAGAGTATAAATTTCTATTTTTTTTCTAAAATTTCACCAATTTTCGTTTCAAATCTATGAATGAAAATGTATGAAATTCATTGACATAAGTTACGTTTGTTAAATAATTTCTTAATTATTTTATTGTGAGCCAGCAAGGTAAAAGGACGGACATCATGATGGATCTCCCAGGCTTTCGTGGGGCCTGATGATGATTGGTGTGACCAATCGAAATCAATCACCATTTTCCACCGTTTGTATTTACCATCTTATATATTAATACAATATAAGTGTAAATATATTTTTAAGTGTTGTAAGGCGTTTTTTATTTAGCCTACATCCAGTTAAGTTAATTGGAGACAAAACCGCAAAAATTTCTTCAATCGATTATAAAGTCTATAACAAGCTATTCTGGAATGCTATTTTGAAATTAAAAAACACAATACACATATGTGTATTCTGTTTGATTTTTTACTTGACAACCAATGATGATATTTTAAAATAATTGAGAAACCATCATGACACCCTTTGAAGAAATTAGTTCTATCATATCACCAACCTAACCGACGTGTACATTTAGAAACCTTGTGAAACAATGTAAAGGTTATTACATTGTGACCCCCCGGGCTTTCAAAGCTTTTGGATATTAAAGATAAACATCGACGGCATGAGAGAGGGTAATATGAAAGGGTACAAGACATTGTAAGCTTGCACAAAGACATCTTAATGTTTGGAGACTTGAATGGGAAACTTGTTTGTGTGTGTATGTGTGAGGGTAAGCATAAGTATGAGGGGAAGGGGTTAAAGACAAAACAATCCTTGGCTGTTAAATTTCAATACTGTTTGAATATCAAACTCATTACATCCTGCTGTTGCTTCTTAAATTATTGAACTCTAAAAGTATTATTTTTGAATTATTATTAAACATTGCTCCTAATACTGTAGGGAAGTAGTGCACCAGATTTTTACTTTTACTTAACCAGTGTACTGATGCTCCACCTAAAATTATTTTTGAGGTAATTGACAGAGTTTTTGTGTACCTTTCTTACTTTATTATGACTACAGACTTAATATTGGTTGAAAAATTGCAAAACGATGAAAAAAGAATGAAAAACAAATAAGGACTAAAATATTATACCATTGCTACAGCAAGCAATAGTGAATTTCAAAACCCATCTCCTGTGTATAAGGCACTGTGAAAAGGCTTTTTACAAAGTTTCATTTGACAATTGCTATCCAAGCTGCATTATCTTGGTCAGACTAATAATTCTCTGAAATTCTTTGCTTCTCATTTGTATAAAAGGGAACAGTTTGTTATGAAGGGGTTTCTTCAAAAGTTTTTATTGCTGAATCAGAAATTCCCCAAGGGTCAAATTTAGGGCCATTATTTACTATCTTCATTAATGACATCACAGATTTCATACAAAATAGTAAAATACTTTTACATGCCAATAACATTAAAACTTTTAGAGGGTTAGAGTTAAAAATGGATTGTGAAAAATTGCAAAGCGACTTAGATGCATTGGTTGTTTGGGGGGCCACGATAATTTAAAATATACCCCCGTTGCAGCAGATCTGCATACTCAGCAGCGAATTTCAAATGCAAAAAGAGCATATTTCAATCCAACATAGCAAGATTTGACATGTTTTTGTGAGCTCCATAAGAAGAACATGGGGAATGAATACGTAGGTTTGCTGCAACAGGTATGTTAAAACTGGGTGGTTTTAATTCAATATTTAGTAGATCTGAACTAGAAGAAGCCATATACCAAGTTTTATTGAGATAAGCGAATAAGTTTTATTGAGCGTTTTTATTGTTGATTTTGAGAAATAAGCGAGATAAAGAATTTTACTTATTTCCCATAAGGATAACATTGGGACAACGTACTGTGTTTACCACGAGCGATATCTCGGTAACCAATGGTCATAGAGCAACAATTCAAAATATACTTAATTATTTGTTTTTTTTTTTAAGCTGAATTCAATTAAGCCAAAATTATATTATTTTAATATTTCTATGTAAAAAAATCCAATAAAACCCATTTTTGGAGGGCATTACCCCCCCTTCCAATAGTCCGTTCAGGCTGGTTTTCCAACTCGTCTGAATAATTACAATTTTACATGTTTATGCCAAATTTCATTCGGATTGGACCATTTTTACTCGAGTTATCGTGCTTAAAGACACATATGTATAGATTATATATAAACAAAAAGTTACGATGGTCTTGGGCTTAAGTCTTACCATGAGACCTACGGTAATAGCTTCTTCCCTATAGGGGAAATTCGCTAACAATGTCAACAAAATTTATTGTGCTGTCATGACAAACTTGAGAAAAAAAGTGAGGTAATAATTAATTTTGATTATAAAATGGGTAGTCAAATTTTGGCACGAAATATAAATTTTAAAGACCTAAGAATATTATTTTATTTAAAATTTTCTTTTGGGGGGTTGCCGGAATTGTAACCCCCGGATCTGTACTCCCCAGAAAAAACGCCTACGTCATTTTGACATCACAGGACGGGGGTACAATGCCAGCCGCGAACTTTTAGGACGGATGAATTATTATGTAATTTAATCAACTGACATTTCACGGTTGGCCTAACAGTTGCATAACTGATATAAATCCAATTAAACCTGGCTTTCTAAGTCCGACCCCGGAATTGTCCACCCCAGATTAGAACCCCCCATGGTCAAATCCTTAAGTCCTACCCTGGAAATGTATCTCCGGATTGGTACCCCCCCTGGTCAAATTGTATCGGACTTGACCCCCCATTGGTCAAGTCCGACCTCAGAATTGTAGCCCCGGATTTGTACCGCCCTTGGCCAAATCAATTCCTATCCCCGCTTTGTACCCCATGTGCTCAAATTCATTTTGACTGACCATAGAAATATACTGGGTCAATATTCATTGCTGTTTTTTGTTGTTGTCATTGATTTGATTTGATTTGTTAGTGACTTTTTTAATTAGTTCTCGTAAATCTTGATTGATGAAATCGATGGCTTTACGAGGACGAGAACTAATTAAAAAAGTCAACAACAACAATGAATATTGACCTGGAATATTTCCATGGTTGCAGTCAAAATGGATCTGGGCACAGGGGGTACAAATCCGGGGGGTACGATTCCGGGGTCGGACTTAAGAATTTGATCATGGGGGGACAAATCCGGGGGGTACATTTCCAGGGTAGGACTTAAGGATTTAACCATGGGGGTACAAATCCCGAGGGTAAAATTCCGGGCCCAGACTTGAGGAAAATAATTTAATTTCAAACCAATTACGATTTGATGATTTGATAATGTATCATGTATGAATGGAGGGTACATATTTCCAGTCGCGGGCTGTTTCTCGAGTGATTTAGGCCCCGCATCCTGTGACGTTAAAATGACGTAGCGTTTTATGTGGGGGTACAAAAAGACTGGCTGGTTGGTGTAGTGGTTATAGTGCCCACCTACAAACTTGTAGGTAACCGGATCGATCCCGAGAAAAGTTAGTAGCTTTTTGAAGGGTTGTTTCTGGAGCCAGCTGCCATTGGTTGTTGGGCTATTAATTAACAATCCTGTCTAAGGAACGTGCCAACCTTAGTCAGTAACAAGGCTACAAGATCGCGCCACTATCATCACGATCATCACACTCATCCTTCACTCATATTCAGGGTAACGTCCTCCATGAGGTACCTGTCTTATTAAGAATGAATGAGAATGACAAATCCGGGGGGTAAAAATCCGCTACCTCGGTAAACATAACGTTTTACAGACGCGGGTCTGTAGAGCAATGTTTTAAGAAAAGTACCCCCTCTCCCCTCCTGGAAAAGTAAGCCAGAGATATAATGTGCGAACTGTACAAACAGCGTACATAGAGAAATATATTCAGCCTCACGGGCCATTAAGGGATCTTTTATTGATATCCATATCACTTAGTTGTAGGTATAATTGTCATATCTCTAACCCTGTTAAGAGATGCTTTTTATCATCCTTTGATTGAATGATAATAATTAATGAATCATTATTCATCCAAGTATCATATCATCCGAGGTTGAATTAAAATATAAAATTCTACACTAAACTGAACAAATAGTAAGAATCTTTAGAAATTTCATCTTACAATTAATTTATTAATTCCTGACAAGTTGACCGTAAGTTCATCAATAATCTTTAAATGACTAAACTGGAAGTTGTATTATTGCGACAGAATATTTAACATTAATTTTTTGGCAACAAACTAAATATTTTTCATTAAAAATAACGTCAATCAGTTATACAATTCTTAAGTCAAATAATAACACTCTAGTTTATGTTCTCGCAATAGAGAGAATAGTTCAAGACGCAATTGTGATAACAATTGTGTCCTTTATTGTGAATGGCATCGTCATTATATAAAGTGTTTCTGCAGTTGTAGTTTGACAAGTTGACATTTATTGCTGTGTCGAGAGACATTGTTTTGATTGTTCTTTAAAAGACATACTAGACCATTTGTAACAGGAGGTTGTTCTTTGTTTGAAATTCATTGTTGGTGATGGTGATTTTATATTTTGATTAGGATTTTTGCGGACATTTGCCATCACTGATTAGTAAAAAAAATTTCTTTTCAGCTTATTGTTTTCGTAACTGCTTTTACAGTTCTCTATTTTAGCTGTGTTTTTGTCCAGGTTTTCCTGGCTATGTGTTACTAATCTTGTTATGTTCTAGGTTTTCTTCCACCTGAAGACGGGATCAGATTCCAGATCCCGAAACGTCATGAAAGGAGGTTGTGTTTAATGATGTGTGTTGCTAGCGTAAAAACAAACGCACCCAAAGGTTGTTGGCATTTATCGAATTTCATCTAAAGGGATTAAGTAATTACATGTGGGATAAGTATAATGGAATACTGAAATATGAATATGGAAAATCCCTATGTAATGGGATGATTACGTAGGAGTTAGTAATGGATGGACTGATGCTCCCAGGTGAACCAATCCGCTTGCACATCAACACAAACAATTAAATATTACTGTAGGTCTCACGGTAAGACCTGATTACATTCATTATCTTACCATATAAGATGCCAGTAAGGTTAATTCAATGTGATATAGCCCAGGATGAACATCATAAGTTTTTGTTTGTAAGCCTTAGATGCCAAAAACACCACTGCTTTATTTTTTCACATGTTGAAGAAATTACCCAAAATGTTTTTTGGGTTGTTTACAAAAAAATTGATCATAAAAATAATCAATTTTCTCGGCTGGCCGGCATGAGTCGAAGCAAACATAGCTCTCACCTGCTTTTTTGCACTGTTAACTGGTTTCCTGGTTTATTTTGATTCCAGAATAGCCTCCATTTAATGCTTGTAAAATTACAACTTTTTTCATTTTCATTTTACTTACATTTTTCCCTGTTTAGTAATTTTTGTTCTTTCTACTACTCTTTTCATGACAAATAACGGTCTTTATTTTTCTTAACGCAACTCAACAGTGGAAGCTCAGGCATTAGCTGCCTATGTCTGCTGATTCCTTTAGGCCAACAAATAAATAAAAGGCTACTTATCGTTATGTTTTTGGTTAAAGTTGCCTGCATAAATATATTTTTGGATAACATGGAATTTTCTATTTTATTGTACTGTAAAGTAGCATAAGTATTTTAATGGAATAAACAATGTTTTTCACTCATTCATTCATTCATAGTAGCCATAACCGGAAGTATAATGTGCGAATTGTACAGGGCTGTTTGTAACATGGGCCTTTTTTTTTTAAAGAGGACCATAGCTTCACTTGACCATGGTGTTGCAACGCAGCAGAACTAGCTTATTGTGTACCCTCCGCCCTTACCTTAGAAGGGTTACCAGGCCTTCACTCTCCGTCAAATCCCAAGGTTCTTAACGAACCTTGAGATCTTCTTGACGAAGGTACCTCATGTCACAGCACTTCCGTATGATAAAACTGCTTAGAGCCGTGGCCAGGAGTTGAACCCAGGCCGGCTGAGTGAGAACTCAGAACGCTATCAACTAAGCTACATTACTATATGTACAGGGATGCTTGTAACACTATTGAATAATACTCTCTGTTCAGAGAAGTTCCCCAGCCCAACTTGAATCTTTTACTTCGCCTCCCTTTCACAGCACCACTTTTGTTTCATGCCTGTAGCTTCCGGCAGATCATTATAGATCCATCTAGATAAATATCTCCAATTTATCGTTCAAAAATCTCAACTTGCAAATTAAGTACTTGAAGAAGTTATTTATTTAATTTTATTAATTTGTCATATGTTACTAATTGGGTGACATACGCTACACTGTGATGCCGATTTTTAAATTAAATGGTGAATTTCAAGTTAAGGAGGCTGTTAAAGAACTAAAGTTGATTCAGGCTCATAATCATAATTATAATACTAGAAATTACAGCATAAATCCATCTGCACATCAGTTTAACACTTTTTCAAACCAAACCTTGTTATGCTGGTAGACAGTTTTTTCCACAACTGAAATGAAATGAAATGAAAATCGCTTTATTTCCCAATAATTATTAGTTACAAGTTGACAATTGCTTGAAAAAGTTATAAACAAATATAAAGTTATCTAACAATATGCTGTCATAAAAATATACATTTTAGAATTTTTTTACATATTGTTGACAAAATATTGCCAAGGGAAATGGCCTGCATGGGCAAAGAGCCTGTGCGCAGACCAGAGTACCTATCCAACTGACGATGGCTAGAGTACCTATCCTAACTTCCTTCAACCATGAGAGAAATAGTCAATCTTATTAGCTTTAAGAATAACTTAAAATAATATTTTGCAGACAAATACTACTATGATCTGCCACAACATCCATAAATCTTCCATAATCTTACATCCATTCGCACTTCATCCTTCTTCAATTTTCTTTTTCAAATACCATCACATACTCTTTTACCATTTTACATGATTGACAACGTCCTGAAGATTGATACAAGAAACATTATTGCAAGCATGATTATAGAATATTAGCTCAAGAGATATAAGTCGCCTACTAGATATAAGATGACGGGTCTCGTGCCATATCTTGGTCAACTACGAGGGCACAGGAGGTAACAGGTGAAACAGGAGGTGTTGCATTGAAATTAGTATCTTCATGAATATTACTGTACAACTGGACCTTTGTATACCCTTGAAATGAAGGGTCATAACTCCACTTTTACAAATGAAAAAAAAATTGTATCTGATGTGGCGAATCTAAGATGGCGGTCAAAAATGGCCAACCACTCAAAATGAAGTACTTCTTACCCAATGATATGTTTGGGGGTACTCTTGGATTGATGTTTGAAAAAATGTGGAAAAAGTGAAGAGAGGGATATTGAAAACTCACACTGTATGTGTTATATAGGTATTAATATAAATACCATAAAGTATTTGCAAAGAAAATTTTTCCTCCCATACTTTTTCCATGTTATTTATTTAGCTTTAGATTAATAAAGTTTGCATAAATAAACCATTTATGAGGTAGATTGTAAGTGCCTTGAAATATTTAGGAAGAACATGATTGAGTCTCAACAGCTAAATTTGTTATGCAGTGCAAACTGCACTGACTTGCATATTTGTCTATAATTAACTTAGGAACCATGTAATGGATGTGTACAATGCCAACTTTACCATTACACTTTGCAACTGAGTTTTGTTCAAATTAAGGTCTTAACTTGTTGTATAAACTTCGGCTTCGTCGTCCCAAACTGTCCCAGGCATTTACTAATCACTTTCGTGAATTCATGAAATTTACTTTAAGACTTCAGTTCTCTACCTTTTAGATCAAAATAATGGAGAGAGTTTGTCAGTCGTATACAGCAGTTGCTTGCAATAAAGTATTTTTAAAATATTCTCTATTAAAAAGAAAAATAGTCATTGTACTCAATTCCAAGGTAGTAACTATTTTGTACTTACTGTATTAAAATTTAATTAAAATATAATTGCATTAATTTCAACCAAATTGATTTGTTTGATTTTGTCTCAGTGAATTTAATGAAAAAGTATTTGTACTTATTATTGATATTGATATTATACTAAAACTAAAACAATACTGAAATCAATTGTTTTAGGCCTAAAAATACAAAGAAATGTTTTAAATTATTTTTCTAGATTATCGATTTTAAAGGAATTAGTTGATTCTAAGTAGCAACAATTTAAAAATTTTAGATTGAAAAAAGTAAGTTGCCAGTAAAAAACCTTACTCTCTTTGTCCTATTGGAAATCTCACTCCCGAAGCGGCAAACTTCCATCTCCAACGAACTTAAAAACTAAATGTTACTACGACCCATGTTATTACATAATCTGTCCAATGGACATCCTCAAAATGCTCTTCAACCACAATATCATTGAGACTTGTTTCCTGCCAGTTGCTCAACTTTCCCTGCTGTCCCAGCAATAACATCAATAACTAGTTCCCCTCAACAATAACTAGTTGAAGTTGAAGACAAGTACTTCAAGGAGGGCGGGATGATTTGTCTTCATACTGACATTTCAATTTGTCTATACTTCTTTTATTTGACCATGTGAGAAAAGTAAAGACGTGTATAAAATAAAAAAAAAAATTAGATTTATTGTTGTAATTTTGTTCAGCTATATACAGTTTCTCAGATTTTTATATTAATAAGTGAGGAGTTTTCTTTTCCAAGTCGCAACTCTATAACGGCTAGACAGATTTTAACTTTTCAGGTATCTAAATTAAGGTATTTTTATGTAGATTTGCCAATACATCTTAAAATTTTAACAGTCTGTGCTTTATATGAAATTAGGAAAGGATTGAAGTTTTGGGACAGAGGCGCTATCCGTCAAATTCCGGCCAAACTCAATTCATTTTGTTTACATCTTTTGACCATAGTTTGAAAATAGTTCTTACGGTCACCACAGTCTGCCAGAGCCGTCCATAAATTACATAACGCTAAAATCTGCCATTTTAGACCCCCTCCCCCCTTGTGACGGATCTGTAACAGCTACACTAACTCCCCCCTTAAAAATTACTTAACACAGTGCCATTACCCCCTCCCCCAATTTATCATATTTTAAAAATCGTAATATATAACAAAAGACAAATTTTTAACTCTAAAGAAACAAATTATTTATTGATATAACAAATACACTATTATTTGATCAAATCTCAATGTATTACATCACATCATGTTGCACACAGTAAAAGGAAAGAAATTGAAAAAATAAATATCATCTTCATTCGTCCTCCCATGGAGTCGTCATGTGATCAGACACTGTCACGATTGCCACCGTGGATGACTCCGTTCTGGTTTTTTTTTTTTAAATTGGGCATAAACTTCGTTAAGTCTGTTCAAAACGGGCATCCGACCCGGTCCAAATAAGTTCATTCAAAAGTAATTATTTTTTCCAATTTTATATAAAGAGCCATTGTTCAAACTTAGTTACATTTTGCATTCTTATAAGAAAATATTATACCTGTACTAACATTAAACAATTTTTGAAAACTTGAATTTTAACTAGAGAAAACAAACTAATTTTGAGTAAAAATAACACATACATTCTTGAGGTTTAGCAGTTACAAAACGCTGCATCTAACCCCCCCCCCCCCCACCCTTCCCCATAACAGTTCACAACACTACCGAAACCCCCCCTCCCCCCCTTGGAGCGTTACACAATTTACAGACGGCCCCCTGCAGTGTTTGCAAGTAAATTTTAACCAAGTAATCTAGTATTGTAGTGCATTATTAATTTCACAGTTCATAATAATTCCAAACACTCTTGAATCAACAATACTGTGAAACACACATTGCACCATAGACACATAATATGGGTAATTAAACATTAAACGTTGAACTAACAGCGCAGAATGCACTATTACAGTTACTTTTTTTTGCTACTCCTACCTTCCAGCTAGTAATTGTTCAGTAAAACATATATGTAACAGTCACTATAGAAGTAACTATAACTAAAGAAGTAACTATACTATACTATAGAAGTAACTCGGTATCGATTTAGGCTACATCGATACCGTAGTAGCTATACTCCTGTCAGCGCTCTTACTTCATCTAAGGCCTTCTTCAAGACTTCAACTTTAACTCAACTTCAACTTCAAGATGAGAGCCATGAACTTCGAGACAAGAGCCACAAACTTCAAGACAAGACCAATTATGATCTTTATGGTCCTGATGATGGTTTGTACAGTCAATTATGTCTTACACCTTTTCAATAATTGGTATTATTCTCACATCTTTTCTATTTATAGTTTATATTAATATATATAAACTAATAAATAATATATATTAATATATATTATTCAGGCAGTAAATACTAAAACTATTCTCTATGCGGATGATACAACTTTTTTTTCAAATAAGCTATAACCTAAATTAATTAGAGAAGTTAGCAGATCTGACAATGCAAAACACATCTAATTGGTTTCATTCAAACACATTTTTGTTAAATGAGGAAAAAACTCAGATATACTTTTTACATTAAAAAATAATTCCGCTCAAACAAACAATAAAATAACATCAGCTAAATTTTTGAGTCTATATGTCGACAATCAGTTATCCTGGAACCCGCACTTTGACCATCTGTCTTCCAGGCTATCCCGTGTTATTTATATTCTAAAACGTCTCACTAATCAAATTTCAAAAAATTATCTAAGAACAGCGATCTTTACAGTAAACCCTCTCATATCCGGAATAGTGTGGCGCCGGCCGATCCGGATAACAAAAAATCCGGATATGAGAGAAAAATGTTTTTAAATGAGAAAACAGATTAATACTGTACAACAACTACGGTACTCAATTTTAGTAAGCCTTAAATGCGGAAACGTTTGTTTATTAAATAAAACAACGGTATTTTGGTCTAATAAGACTTTAATACATTAACATCAAAACTCAAAAAATATTACGTAATACAGTACAGAGCAGTACAGTACATATAGTAATATAATTTTAGCCTACCCTACAGCTCAAGAGTCGACTCGAGACAATTTGTTCGTAACTCGAGTTGGACACGAACTCGTACGGAGATTGCCGAACTTACATGAACTCGGATCCTAACGAGTCGACAACTCGGAAAACTGCAACCCTATTGGTCCAATTCGAGTCAGAAACGAACTCGTCCGGGGATTGCCGACTCGCTTCTCAACTCGATTCAGATCCCGAACTCGTCCGATGATTGCCGACTCGCTTCTCAACTTGAGTCAGGGCCCGAACTCGTCCGATGGTTGCCGACTTGAGCCGGGCTGTCCCCCATAATTGGTGCCTGACAGCGAGTCGAGTTCGACTCGACTCGTAACTCGAGTTGACTCGAGTCATCAAATGGCTCGACTCGACACATCACTACTGACTACTGACGCAGGTGATGCGTTGTCTCCACGCATGATGAGGGGGTGTCGGGGTGGGTAGGGACAGATGGGGGGGATTCTATTTCTGTACTGTTTCGCGAATAAGTGACCTTGCTCACGCACGTGCACATCGCACAACCCTCCCGTCCACTTTCTCCGAATCCGACGCCTTCTAACCGGCCTACAAACACCGATCGCGACTACTTGGTCAACAAACATTGGCCTCCTAGAATGTTTTTTAATTTTTACATTTTTCAAAATCGCGTCCGGATATTGGAGGGTCCGGATATGGGAGATCCGGATAAGAGAGGGTTTACTGTATTTATTTACAAATCAATAATGAGGTATGGTATGATTTTCTGGGGTGGGAGCAAAAGATTAAATGAAAGTTTAGTTCTTCAAAAGAAAGCTTTAAGAGCCATGAATGGGGCTAACTCGAGAGAACACTGCAAACCTCTTTTCATTATTGGCAGATTCAAACAGTAGTAAATTTATTTATTTTTTGATCTCATTAATTATATTCTAAAAAATCCAGAATATTAAAAATTTAAGTCATGGACACAACACTCGATTTAAAAATAATGCAATGATAGAATCCCACAGTCATAGTAAAACCAGTATAATAGTCATATTATTTTATCAATAAAAATATACTATGTCCTCAAAGAGTCCAACAGTGCTTATCCTGAAAAAAATTTGTCTATATTCTACAATTGGCTACTGGAGAACCCTTTTTATAACCTGGACGACTTCCTGAACACTGGAGAGTGTATAAAACAGTATTCTTGCTGCCGACATGTGAATGCACAAAAGCACTGTGAAAACAAAAAATAAACAAAAAATCATGTGTATTTAAAATTTAGACCACAGTAAAAAGTTTGTAATCGATTAAATTTAAACTTTGCTACAATCATTTGTACCTCTTTTATCAAGGGAAAATTACTAGCAAAACCAAATTATTTGGCAATATTACTCGTATCTGAGCTGGATTGTTGTGCAAGTAAAATATATGCTTATATAAGGTAACCAGACATCCCATTTTTAACAGGATTCAAACTATTTGAACCCATTTGATCAGAAGAAATCTTTTTCACCACAATATGATGAAATCACCTGTTTTACAAACGTCGAACACGGACTGAAAACACTGTTTGCCACCATAGGACCGAAAACGTTTGGGGCCCTAGGGCCAAAAGTCAGCTGATCGTCTATTTGCTTGAAACAACGTCAGAACATCACATAATTATACGGCATTCAATAGGTTCCAAAGACAGGATGGTTGCGATCATAAGATTTTCATAACTGTGTTTGAATCGTAATAAAGAAGCCTTCATACGATTCATAACCTTCAAGTTTTGTTTTCAACTGAGTCAAATAATAATTCGTTTTTATTGAATTATTTAGGGTATATTACATTGGGTAGTGTGGTGAAAAAAAGCGTTCGCACCTTGGCCGAACGCCTCGACTTCGTCTCGAATTTGAAACACGATCTTGAGCCTGCAAAACCTCATTTTCGGCCTCTTGTTGCAAAATATACAACTATAAATTATTTTTAAATTAAATTTAGTCTTAAATCAAATTACTTTTGATCCATAGTTTTTATACACTAGATTCCAAGTTAATGATATTGGAAGTCATATTGAATAACCTGCACTTTATTGAAAATCCATTTGATATTGAAATGTCTAAAATTTTTTTAGGTTTATTGGCTGAAACTGAAACTGGGGTTGTTTATCAAGATCTAGCAATCCCACAAAACAATGTTCAATACACACATTCTGCATATCTAGGGGCATCATTTCTCAACATAAATGGTAGACTTAGGGAAATTTTCTTTGATATTTCTTGCAGACTTATTGATTCTCTAAATATGTAGTAAATACAATTGAAGAGTAAAATATTATGCATGGGATAAGAAATTTGTATGAGATTTTTAGTAAAATCCTGATTATAGCCTCTGATAACCAACTAAAAATTACTGTAGCTGGGTTCCAGATTGAACAGTAAAGCAAATAAAGAGCATATTAATCATGGCAGAAGTAATTTTCAGAGGTATATCACATAAATTAAGTCTTTTAAAGTGCCCAAAAAACCCTGATAAATGATAAATGGACCTATTTTTCAAAATCCATCCAGGGAAGGACCCCGGACCCCTCTCTCTTTGGCGGGGGGTCATAGAGTAGTGAGTCCTGTTTTGGTTTTTGAAAATCTGGTCACCTTACTCTTATAGTAAGAATGACTGTTAACGGTTTAAATAATGTTACTTATTTGTAACAGTTATTCAAAAGTAATGGCTTAGCTCATCAGTCGTCAGTAATCAGAGCGTCTCTGTGTTCTACAGGTTATCGCAGTCAGGGAGATGGCTGCTTGTCCCAAAGGCGGATTTGACGGCCCGGAGTCCATCCCTTCGTTATTCGCTTGTGGTTGCGGCAAAGATGAATGGTGGGCATGCTGCGGCAAGAAAATCCAAGAAAAGGGTAAATAACAACTTACTAGTGGTTCTTAATGCTTTTTAAATGGTAGATATTTTACGTTATTTTTTGTTTTCTGGTAAATTGAAAGAAATTCCAGTATTTCTCCTAAACCCCTGGGACCAAAACCTTTTATTTGAGCCCTCTCCTATCATCCTACAGCCTTCCAAATGCTCACAATCTCTATTAAAAAAGTTTTGCTTATGTAATTATATATATATAAAAGTCTAGATTTAAAATATTTGTAAAAACACATATTGAAGAACACTTTAAGAAGTGAAATTCATTCCTACTCCACTAGAAATTGATCAAATTTTGAAACGCCCCTTTGTAGAATTAAGAAAACGCAATCTAGTCATTATGTACAGTAGTAGTCGATTTTTCCCCTATCTTTAAATGTAATTAAAAACGCCTTCATAACTGGCTGTTTGAACATCCATCTTATTCAGCACAACCATTTTTTCAATTTCCAACGAGTGATATTTCGATTTTGATTGTTCATAATATGAAGGCCAATATATATTACATAATACTCAAATTCCCCCTTAACAAAGGTCTATCTACGCCTCAGGTTCAATCAAATTGAAGTTGAATCACAAAACAGTGCGTGACCGGGTTTTCATTGAGTCATCACAATATCAAATCATCAATTTGTAACAACGAGTAACGACCATAGCTTTAAAGTCTGATACTAACACAAGCGATGTTTTAGAAAATACATCCAACTTTAATGACATATACTTAAATTAGCGATACATTAAAAAAATGCATCTAGCTTTTAAGACTTAATACTAATGTAAGTAATATTTTTCAGAGAATGTACCCATACCGACTCAAAGCTGTGTGTACAACGAGAAGCGAAAGATGATGGAGACCGTACCAGCCTGTTGTATACGACAAGAAACAAAACATGCAGGTCAATAACAGGGCCAATCACGTTGTTCGATACAACACAATGTCGATTCTGCAATAAATCAATCTTTCCGAGTGTGACTTGCAGTATTAATTGTTCCTTGACCTTTGAAACGTTTACATCTGTCGCGCTCACTGAAGAGGGAGGCGGTATGCAAAACGTATCAACGGCAACAATTTACGGAGAGGAGTGATAAAGCTGTAATCGGAAAATGTTACTCTAGTGAATGTGAAGGTGGTGGTAATTTTTTTTTTTTTGCCAAATGGAAATATTTTGTTTTTGCAGCGAAATTATACAAACTAGATAATACATAGCTCGAAATCAAGCGATTTGTAAAAATCTTACAGTAAAAGAATAAACATCCTACTTATATACTTTTAAAGTTTAATCAAAGGGCTAGATTCAATAACAAAATTATGGCTAATATACTGAAACTTTTAAAGTTCGTTTGATTTACTGCAGGAGTTTCCGGTATACGTTTTTTTGGGAAACACCCTAATTTTCCTATCTTCTCTTGTTTCTGAAGTGTACATTTTAATACCGGCAAAAGAGCGATCTCTACTTACAGCAACGTGTAGCTGACCGAGAGCAAATACTGGCGCACGCCGTGAGCAATGACCTCCTTTGTATAGGGACTGCCCCTGCACCTTTTTCATAGTTATCGCCAAAACAGAAATTGTAGGGAACGGCTGTCTATGAAGGGAACCTCTCCTTTGAAGCAACAACGCATAAATGACACATTATCTCTACCAGATTTTCATTCTTGTAATGCAACCCACCGCAATGAAAATATTTTAAGTTAATTGAAGGGGTCCCCCGTAAAACGTTCTAAACGACAAAAACCTAGTTTCGAGTAATCAAGCGTTGAAAGTTGAATTATAAAATTTGTGTTTTTTTTTCAAGGTTAGAACTTATAATCATGTATAATTTTTTAAGACCCAATTTATAACATCATAATATAGTCTTATATTGAATGTTTACTCAAAATTAAGCTTTTTACATCATTTTACGTGAGTTTTTGGGGGTAATAACGTTCTAAATGACTGGCGTTTGGAACGTTCTCTGACGGACTGCTCTCCTGTTTTAAAAAGAAAACATCAGGGATTGTAGTAATACCAATATAAATGAAAATAAAACCGAATATAAAACAGTTTTATTGATATAGATGTACAAAAATGTAATGTTGTTACATAACGTGATATGTCACTTCGCAAAAATTTATCAAAATGTGGTGCTTAAAACGTTATTCTACCCACTACTTTTGGGGGCAATTTCCAGGCCTTGGCTTCTTAGTTTTTGAAATATAGGGTAATCCAACTTTTCTATATTCCTTTCTGGAATTACCCTTCCACTTTCCAATATTTTCTTCAGGTGTTTTATTTTTATTTACGTGATTTTGGTCGTGGGGCGACAACGCGCCGCCCGGCGAGGAGTCCATCTTTCAGCGAATAGAACGTTATTCCCCAAAAAGTTTGTGCAGTCCCGCGAAGTACGCCACTTTGATAGACGAAATCAGGGCTGCCAACTCAAATTTTTCAAAACAAAATATACCACAGTGTAGTTCGTGTCCTAGAGAACCTTTTTCACTGAATATCTCCGATTTTGAAATTTTGTCGCTTAGAACGTTTTACGGGGGACCCCTTCAATTGGTCTAAAGGTTGGAAGGATTATCAAATTTGACATCGTGAGGGTGATGCCAGCGATTGTGATCGTATTCCCTCCGACCGGTAAATGTTCGTCTTCTTCTTACTGGTGGCATTATAACCGCATCAAATCCAAAAATAAATTGGCTCAAGTTAATAAAACTTCAAAAACACAATGCTGAAATCTATTGAGAAATTGTAAACTACATTAAAAAACTGGTAGCTCCAATGTTTAGGCCCTTTATATAAAAATACTTCATAACATAACCTAAATTACATAATAAATCTTTAAAAAAATAAAACTGTTGAAAACAATTAGTTGTCACGTCCTAGAAGCCAAAGCAGCTATAAAAATAAAAACTGATCTTTTCGAAAAATTAATCATAAATACTGCAATCTATGGTTTACCTGTAGAACTATTTCAGAGTTTGACCATATGTTCAGTTTGTAAACATAGTGAACTGAGCTTGCTCAAATGACGATGAATAGCGCCACTGCTCTGAAACTTTATCCCTTTACTGTACTTTAGTGACGCCCTTTTTTAAATTCTGAGACATCTTGACAAATCTACATAGAAATCCTTTTAATTTGATACCTCAAACGTTAAAATTGATCCAGCCGTTATTGAGGTTGGACTGTGAAAAGAAAACTGCTTGCGTATTAGTATATAGAAAGATATTTTTAAAAATTTAGGAATAAATTTGAATGCTTTTCGTAAAAAATATTTCATGATGACATTACAAACTTGGACCCAGGTAGGGATGGTAAAATAATATTAATGTATCGCAAGTATCGAAGTGACATACCATATGGATGGTGAACAAATTTTCATTTAATGGAGGTATCGGTATTTTGGCTCTGATATATTGCAACAAGCAAACGATATTGGGTTTCCGATCACATTTATCGATAGTACAATGCATCACAGGTTTTGATACAATGAAAAATATGTATACCTCATGAGGAATATATTGAAGCTTAATTGGGTGACTGTCAAAAAAAGCGGTTTGAACAGGATATTTTTGCTCGGAAAGAAAATAAGTCAGATAATTAGATAAAGTATCATTAGTTTTATGAGTTAATTTGGCTTTTGTTTGTCTTTCATTCTCTCCCAAACCCAAAAAACCCCGTTGCAGCAGACCTGCATACTCAGCTAATTTCAAATGAAAAACACATTTCAAGGCAACATATGACATGTTTTTGTTATCTCCATAAAATAACATGGGAAATAAGAATGCACGTTTGCTGTAACAGTTATGTTAAAACTGGGTGAATTAATTTTAATATTTAGTAGATCTGAACTAAAAGAAGCCATTATACAGGGTGAGTTGGACCACCCGTCCACCTATTGTAGCGGGAGAACGGTTTGACATAGAAACGTCAAATAAAATTATTCCCCACTAGTTTGCATATGAAGAATTCATTAAAAATATTTTCATCGTGATTTATGTTCCAGAAATGAAGGTCATGGGTTCGAATCTCAAAATTTTCTTAAGTAAACCTATAGCAAATATTATATCATTATAAAGGTCTTGTTAAAAGAAACATTTTGGTGAAAACAGAACAAAATTATCTCAAGCCGTTTCAAAATGGCGGCCATTTTTGTGAAAAATTTTGATATTTACGGAAACCCCTGTATTTTCCAAACCAATCAACATTTTTCAGTTCTGATTCAAAATTCTTAATCCTTGGTAGCTCAGCTTTACTATGATATGCCACATAACAATATTTAAATTTTTTTTAATTTTGAAAAAAAATTAATTTTTGAAAATGTTGGCAGCCCTGAAAATAACAAAAATCAAACAGCAACATATGCCAAAAAAAACATATCATTTTAAAGGTCTTCAAAATTCCTACAACTCTGTAATTTACACAAGTAGCCTATTCTATCATTTTTAGTTTTTGAGTTATGGTTAAAAAACCCCATTTTCCCATGTGAAGTGCATGTTATTTGCACGTCCATAGCAAACGGTCTGTGGGTATCCTTTGGTTATTATGAACTGCATAAATAACATGCACTTCATTTGGGGAAATGGAGTTTTTTGACCATAACTAAAAAACCAAAAAAGTTAGAATACTTGTGTAAATTACAAAGTTGTAGGAATTTTGATGACCTTTAAAATGATATGCTTTTTGGCATATGTTGCTATTTGATTTTTTTATTTTCAGGGCTGCCAACATTTTCAAAACTTAATTTTTTTTCAAAATTTTTAAAATTTTTAAATGTTGTCATGTGACATATCATAGTAAAGCTGAGTTACCAAGGATTACGAATTTTGAATCAGAACTGAAAAATGTTGATTGGTTTGGAAAATACAGGGGTTGCCGTAAATATCGAAAATTTTCATAAAAATGGCCGCTATTTTGAAACGGCTTGAGATAATTTTGTTCTGTTTTCACCTAAATGTTTCTTTTAACAAGACCTTTAAAATTATATTATATTTGCTATAGGTTTACTTAAGAAAATTTTGAGATTCAAACCCATGACCTTCATTTCTGGAACACCCTGTACATGAATCGCGATGAAAATATGTTTAATGAATTTTTCATATGCAAATTAGTGGGGAATAATTTTATTTGACGTTTCTATGTCAAACCGTTCTCCCGCTACAATAGGTGGACGGGTGGTCTGACTCACCCTGTATACAATGTTTCATCAAGATAATATGTAAAAAAATACTGAAGATATAGATTTTTTCTATTTCCCATAAGGATAACATGGTGAATGAGTACGCAGGTTTGCTGCAACAAAAATTTAATTATTGGAGATTTTAGACTAATATACATTATATCGTATCTATAAGAAGCCAAGTTTTATTAAGATATGTTTACCAAGTTTTAATGAAGATGACCCTATGATGACGTTATAGATGAGAGGACAGACAGTATCGGGAAGAAATTACTCAAATAGTTCTAAAGAAAAGTGGTCAAAAGGAACAGTTGAAAGTCAGCTTGGGAATGTGATGTATGGAAGGCTGTCAAAGAAACAAAACTATCAAATCAGGGCACTTTAATTAGGGGGGAGGATTGTTATATCAATGTTTTCTAATGTGTGCTATTTCTTATTCAGCTGATTAGCTGATTATATATTCTGACATTTGTTTACATGATTCAGTCTTGTGTTAATATCTTTAATAAAATAGAGACTTCAAATAATGTGTCAATTAATTATTTATTACATATTCTTACAAGATCTAGCAACACCACTACGAATTCAATACAATGACACTTACAAAACACGCCAAGAACAATATACATATGGCAACACAGACACTTAATAGGGGTAATTAAACAGCTGAATGTCATACTTACTGTTCAATAATTACTATTCGTTACTAATTCTTCACAGTTGTTCTCTTAAAACTTTTAATATTGTTATAGAAAATATTAATTTACACATTATGTCATAATAAACCTACAATTCTGCAATGATCATCAACTTGGATTTCTTCTTGATGAGTTTCAGACTAATAAAACCAATTTTGGTTTTGGTGACTGTGTTTATAATGATAACAACGATGGTTTGTATCTATGAATTTAACTTTTTCATAATTAATTTCTTATCAGTTGACTAGGATACTATAGGAGATCCTATACAGGTGATTAAAAAGAAGTATTTTTAGCGAAAATAAATTGCCTTGCACAAAAAAGTAACTCGAATATCTTAACACCTTCATAGGTTACTCTTGTCATCTGGCCTTAATATTTTTAAACTTCATTTCATTGATCTAGTTTGTTTTTTTTATTTTAATTTACATCGTAGTTTTTTTTTATTGATACAAATAGGAAATCTTATTGCGAGTGTTTTAATTTGACTTTAGCGTAAATTTTCCATCACTGATTAGTAAAAACAAGTTAAAAGGTGTCATAACATACAACGTTATTGGCAGCATAATGTTTGGAGGAATATAATGCAAAAACAAATCGGTTTCAATAAACCATGCTTTAATTTTTTATTACGAAACAGTTTCATTACTAAAAGTTCCAATTGTCCCAGATATGTCTAAATAATAAAAAAATAAATCTTAAAAATGTAACATTTTTCTCTGCTTATCTATATGTTTTCTAAACTTTTTTGCACGAACAATTTTACCTAGTGCAGTGGAACCGTAACAGTGGTGTAACAGATTTTATCACTCCCCCCCCCCCCAAAACTCATTTTTCAGGCCCCATGAGTTTTTTGGACCACCGATACAACATAAGCAGTTCCGTCACTAAACGATGGATAATGCGTTAAAGGGCGTTTATACTACTTCAGTCATGTTTTGGTACAGTTACATCACAAATCACGAATATATGCCACCTTCAAGGTGGGAAAGAATTATAGAGAATTAAATAAATGTGTTGAGGTTAAAAATAAATTAAATAAATCGTATAGGTTATGTCAACCAACTCTGAAACGGGGGCCCGGGATTAATATTAATATCATTGCCAACAACGCTGCTAATATGGCAATATTGAAAGCCCCAGTCAACGCTCATGACTCAGGTGACTTAATGTTTCAGAATGATATTTGGTTTCAGACGTAAGCAGTATATTAATAACCCAAGTTAAAATATTAAATTTGTTACCATTTTTAGTTATAATTGAATTGGCCAAAACAAAATTAAACAATAACAACATATTATTAATGACATAATAGTAATAATAATTAAATAAAGTTATTGAGTGATAAACAAAATTCAATATTAATGACCTCAAATATTTCTTCCCCTAGCTCGCCACGTCGTGCTTGCAGCTTACCGGTTCCCGTTCACGGGCCCCCGGCTCCCAGGCCCCCCACGTTGTGGGCCCTTCTGTTACACCACTGGGCTATAAGTAATAAAGATTGTTAAGTAAACGGGTAAATCTATAGTCATTAGAATACAACAGAGGGTCTGATGACAAAGAGGCCAAAGAATCAGCTGTCTTTTTGATGGAATTGTGATTAATGGGGGCTACACTTGGGCACCTTAGTAGCTCCACAGAAAAACAGCCTCCCAGGCATCAAAACAGTCACTCGTCAAATAACAATACTTAACAGTAATTCCAGAGCCATACCCAGCTTTGGTGGGCCCTGGTAAAGATATTAGACTGACCCTTCATGTCCCGGTAATTCCCCCCTCTGCCAACCCCCTCGGACACATTTTATTATTTTGTTAGTGTGGTAAGATTTATTTACGTTTTGCTTACATAAATGAGAGAAATAGTTTTAATCGGACCATTTAAGCTTTGTTTGAAATTAATTTCATGATGGTTTATTAATGTACAATTCAAATTTCAGAATTCAGATTACAGAATTCAAATACTGTGTTTTATTTCTTCAGGAAGATATACAATTTTCATTTGAACAGAAACCAATTAATTGTATTCAATTCATTTGGTTTCAATTGTATTGTAAATGCACACAAATGAATTATTGTCCAAACATATTTTAATTTCTTACAATAAGATATGACGATTACTATCTACTTTCAAACTGTCGTACAATATTTTCCAAAGGTTAGGTTATAATGATGTAAAAATAATGAAATTGCTTAAAATTCACCAGAAAATGAGGGATAACGTAAAATATCTGCCATTTAAAATGCAATGGGATCTAAAAAACGTCTGCTTTGTTTACATAAAACATGTGATGCTGATACTTGATTGAAAACCATGTGGTAGGCTAGATATCAATATCATCAGTTTTCTATGAAGTAATTTTGTACTATAATAAATAAGGATTGTTTGAATTTTCCCTCATTAGGGGCTTTTAGCCCCTTCAAGGCACTAGTAAACATTTAAAGCCGCCGAAAAAGTTACCGGTTTTGCACTTTTGAGCGAATTCTCAACCTCGTTTTGTTCAGAAAGCCTAGCCACTTTATTTCTCATCAGAATTGAATGAAACTTCACTCTCACTTCTATTTTTTATCGTAGAAGTGCCTTTTGATAGTCTGAATAAAAATTGAAAGCACTAAAAATTAAAACTAGTAAATTTTAACATTTTCATTTCAAATCTTCAATGACATCTAAAATGTAAACAAATCACATTCCATGAAGAAACAATTTTGGCAGTAAAACTCTAATAAGCTCGAAAATTTAAGCTTATGGAGAGGACAGTAGGAAAAAAAGATATACCTAAAATTTGAAAAAGAGATAAGACCTATATTTATTTAATTTGTTTAACTTTTTATTTCTTCATTTTGTGAACAGGTTTATTTAAAATATTATTTCAGAATACTGTAGCAATATAACTTATTTAGAGTTCTTTGTTTTGCATATATATAATAGAGGAAAGTACCCAAATTCGGACCCCCATTTTGTTTTTATATTATAAAATACATAAATTATTGAAAAAAACTTGCTTTGAAACCATGTAATATTTACTTTATTATGTTATGTAATATTTGTAATTAATTTATGGCAAGTATTTGTATAAATTATAGGAGTAAAAAAATATTTTTAAAAACCTTACACTTTTGTGATTTTCAAAAAGGTCGCTTAAACTGGACCCCTGAGTAAAATTATTAAAAACTTAATTTACTGAACTAGGAAAGAGAATAAAACTGAAAAAAACATTATAGAATGGTTTGACAAAATATATTTTTTATTTTAACACTTTTTAATGTAAAAAATTGAAAATGAGAAAAGTTAAGGTATATACAACAATATTGAGTTCAGAGAAAAGGTTGTTGATTATTAACGGCAAAAATTCTTTTTTCAATCTGAAAAAAATAAAAAAGGAATAGAATTTGACAAAAAATACCTAGACCGGTTTTTACATACAACATTACACATTACGTGTGGGGTCCCGTTTAGGCAACTGCTGGGGGTCCGTTTTGGGCACCTAACCCTTGAATTTTTAAAACGCCGTATTAAATAAAAAAGACATCGCATGGAAGTAATTACATGGTTAAATGATTCCTCCAACATTACCATTTAAGAATATATAAGGGTTGAAAGGCTTATTTATCACTTATAACGTACAACTTGAAAAAACTGAGCACTCACAAAAACTTTCAATTTTGCAAAAACACGTAATGGCGAACTGACAGGAAAACAATTGAGCAAGTGACGCTAGCGCTCGCCTACTTTGTGGTGGAACCTACCACTAATATTTACACTGTTTCTCGCTAGGTTTCAGCACACAGCAGAGACAATAACCATGGGGGTCCACATTAGGGCACGGGTCCGTATTTGGACACTTTCCTCTAATAGTATCTATACATACAATACATAAAATCCAATGAATGTATGTCTTTTTCATATTTTTTGTTTTACCAAACCGTCCAACCAATCGCAATAAAACTTTGGGAGGTTTTTCTGTACACGTCTGGGAAGGTTTCTGTTTCATTTCTGTACTTTACAAAAAAGTTACCGGTTTTGCACTTTTGAGCGAACTCTCAACCTCGTTTTGTTCAGGATAGGGCTTCATCCTGTGAGCCTCAAGATTTTCACTGCTGTATATTGTCACAGAAGAATGAATGAAAATCAAATTAAGATGAGAACAGCCGGGAATACTACAACTTATATTTGAACAGAAGCAACGTTAGCTGTTTTCATATAAGTTTTACAGATCAAAATACAAATTTACATAGACTATAAATAATGCTTTCTAACTCGTACGACGGACGGGTGCAACCGTTATGTACTGTTATAAAGCTAGAAAACGGTAATTTACATGGTGAATATTTTATATTTTAAGGATGCGTTAATTTTTGCACTGGGAGAAGTCAAGAATTATAGTTATAGATCCTAAATATTATATTTGATGGAATTTATAATATAAAATCTTAACCCAATTATTATCAAAACTTTGAATTTTGCAAGCGATATACATATTTGATCAGCATTGGTGGTATCACTATTGGATACCTTAGATAACTTGGTCTTGGATATGAGTCCTGGGTTCAAATCCCCCCCAATCACCATTCGCAATTTCCTTTGTGATAAAGCCACCACCTTAAGGGTTAGTGATAAGATGAGTAGCTGATGAGGTGCATGACCATGGAAACGACTAAGCCTGGCCCTCATCTTGAACCAAGTATCACTATTCACCATCATAAAACGAAGGTAGCCTGATCGATCCTACCAAGATCCTGAGGAAAAGCTGTGAGGGTTTGAATCTGTGCTCAGCGGTTGTTGATTAATAATCATATCAAATTAAACAAATAGCCGTTGTCAGAAATAACACTTTCGTCTCATACAATCCACACTCACCATTTTTTCATACTCCGGTTTATTTGTAAATTAAATACGGATAGTGCATCAAGTAGGCTAGTAAAGGAGTCAAGTGAATATTCCATAACAGTCTACTCCTAATAATATCAAAATTCCTTGAGATTGTGACTTTTTTTCTACACTCATCTTTCACTCATATTCCAGTTAAAATACGCAGCCAGTACTGCGTCCCGGTCTTAAGCAGATATCAATGTTAAGATTCTTCATTGCGCAATAACCACTGAACCAATTTACCCGATAATCGCTAGGTAGGTAGCGAATACTGTTGAGTGACACGTGGACATTTTTCCGTTGTTAAAACTTCCCCGAGCCTGGGCTATAAATGAAATGAAATGAAATGAAATACCCGTTTATTTTCATTAAATTGGACATTAATACAGATTTTACAAAAAATATAATGAAAAATGTTTCCCACATGGGCTGCTGCCTGTGTGTGGAGAAACGAGTCCGTTATCAGTCCGTTTATCACAATATCTTGGCTCATCACTAGATATTTATCACTAAATTTACTGACTATTACAAAGTATATCCAGAAATGTCAATGCAGATACAAGGATGCAGTTAAATTATCAAACGAAAGAAAACGACTACAAAGTTTAGTTTTTAACGAAGACCTCACATTCTCACAACGCACTCGCACACACTCACATGTTGGTGGCTTCTAAAGTTTCATTATACACCTATTAACTTCTGGATATTCCACTCACACTATGACACCATTTCAAAAAATACCACGATATCATACCAAAAAAACACAATGTGTTGAAGGGTCGCCAAGCCTTGAAAATATGTGATATCAAAGTTTTTACCAAGTCAATTTAATTTCCTCTAGTGTAACAAGGTTCATTAACGAAACATAGTTAAATTTGATTGAATAACATTGCTCTGAATATTGATTATAATTATTTTACATGTACTTGGCCAGTAGCTTATTAATATATATATTTATGTTAATAGTCTTCTCTATTAACTATTCTAGCGTCATTAGCGTGTTGCTAGCCAAAATTGAAGTAATGAAGTAATTATGATCAATATTCAGAGCAACATTATTCAATAAAATTTTAATGTATCGTTAATGAACCTTATGCTACATTAGAGGAAATTAAATTGACTCGGTATACACTCTGATATCACATATTTTTAGGGCTTGGGGACCCTTCAACACATTGTGTTTTTGGGTATGATTATACTGAAAAAGCGATGTATCAATATTTTAAAACAATTGTTTTGATATTTTAAAATATTTGTTTAAGCGTAATAGGCTCCAGCGTCAATGGGACTGTAGATATCCATATGTACCGTTTGAAACTCAGAGTATCGGAAGCGGACGACTCAATCTAATTTGAGTCCAACGATACTTGTATTTCAAAAGCACTCGAGCTAACCCAGTGGTACTGTTTTAATGTAATTTTTGAAGTATGATATTGAGGTAATGAAACCTTTCTTCCGATATCTTATCGTTTATTTTGTTGCGGTGTGATATCAATCAGGGGCGAACCCAGGGGGATAAAGGGGATATATCACCCCCCCCCCCAATTTTGGAGAACAGAAATTTTAGACGACACGACAACAATTTTCGGGTACTGCGACACGACTACGATTTTTGTCTACGGCGACGCGAAGACAATTAATTTTTGTCTGCCGTAACGCGAAGACAAATTTCGTTTACCGCGACGCGAAAACGATTTTCTTTTACCGCAACGCGAAGACGATTTTTGTCTACCGCGATGCGATGACGGTTTTTCTCAACTGCGACGTGACAACAAAATTTGTCTACTGCGACAATGATATTTGTCTACCGCGACGACCATATTCGTCTACCGCGACGACCATATTCGTCTATCGCAGCTTGTACCGCAACGACGATACTCCTCTAGCACATCGGCGAGATTTGCCTACCGCAACGTCCATATTCGTCTACGGCGACGCGATACTCGTTTACCGCGAAGACGACATTTTATCTAGCGGCGTCGATATTCGTCTACCGAGACAACGATATGTGTCTACCGCGACAACGGTATTTGTCTTCCGCGACGACTATATTTGTCTATAGCGACACGATACCCGTATACCACAACGACGATATTGTCTACCGCGACAACCTGTACTCGCTCACCGTGAGAACGATATTTGTCTACCCCGACGACGATAATCGTCTATTTTGACATGATACTCGCCTACCGCGACAACCTTACTTGTCTACCGTCAAATTAGTACGAGTTTTTGTGAGTACCTTAATACCCCCTTCCCCCTTCTTATAGGATATCCCCCCGAAATTAAATCCTAGTTTCGCCCTTGATATCGATATAGATTTCCAAAAGAGTTGAAGAATGTCCCCATTTTGCAGGTTACCTCGGACAATGAGGACTGGTCACTTCACCCTACACACATCTTGAACTACCCTTGCTTCATCTCCGCGTGTGGCTGCGGTGAGGCAGAAGCGTGGGCGCGCTGCGGCAGGTTCACTGAGGATAAGCCTGGTAAATAGCCCAAGAATACTTCGATACTTTGATCAGTGGCGTATTAGAAATTATTTTCGGGGAGGGCCAGGGCTAGATTTGAGATTTTGCCACCCATGGGCTAAAAGCATTTCGCCGCCCCTCCTCCCAAACTTTACAATTTGCCAGACCTAATCATAGGCGTAATTAGGGGCGAGGGAGATACTTGCTCCGCCCGATAATTTGGGATTATAATTTATTAGGTAAACCAGATTTTTTAAAATTAAAGACACCAATATTTGTGTTTGTGTACATGTCTGATGATGCCAGCTGGCGAAAGCCTCACAAAATAAAATCATAGAAATATTTTGGTGTTTTTCAATGTTAAAATTTGATAGTATCCAATATTAACAATGCGTTAAAAAGAGAGTGAATGATTTATTTAATTTGTGGCCAAAAAATCTCTTGGTCGCATTACCACGTCTGAAATTCTCTTGATTGTTTCGCCGCAACCATCTCTCGGCCAGTTCGTGGCTGTCTGATATAACTATACTATATCAGGTGGAAGATACCGGATAAGGTCACTGCAAATCCTTGTTGCTCGAAATTAATGAATTCTCGATATTCTGCTTGCTGCTGATAAGATCATGCACATGATTTATTGAAATAATTTACACTATTTAATTCCCGAATTTTTTCTTTTGTCCTTTTAATTTCGGGGGGGCCGGGCCCACTGGGCCCCCCCCCTTATATACGCGACTGACTTTGATGGATGTAGGGACGTTCCGACACTGTCTTCGATCCGATATTTGGTATCGAATCAGTATTGAAAGAAAAGTATCGATAGGCCTACCCCGATATTATCGGAGCTAAAGAAATCCATGAAAAAACTAAAAATTAATAAGTTCAAATTAAATTAGGTCGTTTTAACTGTTAATACGGGATTTTAAGACAAATTAATGGCATTTAAATAACTGATACACTAAACATTTTAATTATTAGGCACATGTTATCAGACAAATTGTACTTTTTAACTTTATTTTGCTGATTTACTTTACGTAACAATCTTTATAAAAATTCTTCCTTTGTGCATGATATGTCCAACTTTTTCCGGATTATTGAAGATTGTCTATTATCGATTAGTTTGTAGAGAAATAGGTAGGGTAACAAAATCATGAAAAAATCAATTATAAAACAGTAAAATTTTACATTAAAAATACAATTGTAATATAAAGTATCTATATTACTAATTCTGTAAGCGATTTTTTAAAATCAAAATTGTGAGAGTTTGACTGCTCGCAGGATGATGGGAGATGGCTCAAATGAAAGGTCTCGGCTCCAGGGGGTCGGGAAAAATAGTAGATTATGTCCAAATATACCAGAAAATGAGAAATAACGAAAAATATCTTCCATTTAAAATGCATTGGGGTTGAAAAACGTCTGCTTTGTTTACATTTAACATGTGGTGCTAGTGCTTGATTCAAAATCATATGGTAGTTGTTGACTTGTGGGATTATTTTCAAAATGCAGCTAACTGTGCACGTTCAATGTACTATAACAAAAAATATTTTTAATTTAAGATTTTCTGATTGGGTTTGAGTTTTTTTCATAATTTAAAATTTAAAAAGTTAAGTACGTTTGTTTAGTTTATGTTATAACGATGCAGATTTAATACCAAATTATGTATACAGGGTGTTTTTTTTTAAACTTGCTTCTTAATTTATTCAGAAACAAAAATAAATTTTAGTATTCTGTTTTCTGGAAACGTCTACTAACGCAGGGGGAAGTCAATTTCACAGGAAAACTTTATCCCCCCAACTACCCCCATCTCACCCCAACCCCTAACTTAAAATTTTCAAATGGCAACATACCCTTTGTGACATATCAAATTAAAGAGCACAAAAAAAGAAAAATTTTGGTGGAAGAAAAATTTAAATTGCCTCATGCGTTCTCGAGATATTCAGTTTTTAAGAGTGTTTTTCATTTAACTTCAAATTTTTATCATTTAAAAATTAACACAGACATAAATATGATGTTAGCGGGAACATCTAATTAATGACAGGGGAATGTGTGGTGAACTCAAAATCAACCCTTATTTCACCCCCTTCCCCCAAATCCTATGTTGAATATAGAGACTTACCCCAAGTGATATATCAAATTAAAGGGTATGAATAAACTAGATTTACTGCAAAAACTAAACTGAGATCCAATACAGAATTTTTATATCCTCGTATTTTACAATCTGACAATCAATTTAAGTGCAAATTATTTTAAATTCTGTAGCTATCCGGTATCGAAGAGATTTATCTAGCCAGCTATATTTTTTTTTGCAGGAAGAATGAATTTAAAATAATTTGCACTTAAATTGATTGTCAGATTGTAAAATACGAGGATATCAAAAATTCTATTTTATCTCAGTTTAGTTTTTGCAATAAATATAGTTTTTTTCATACCCTTTAATTTGATATATCACTTGGGGTAAGTCTCTATATTCAACATAGGATTTGGGGGAAGGGGGTGAAATAAGGGTTGATTTTGAGTTCACCACACATTCCCCTGTCATTAATTACATGTTTCCCACTAACATCATATTTATGTCTGTGTTAATTTTTGAATAATAAAAATTTGAAGTTAAACGAAAAACACCCTTAAAACTGAATATCTCGAGAACGCATGAGGCAATTTAAATTTTTCTTCCACCAAAATTTTTCTTTTTTTTGTGCTCTTTAATTTGATATGTCACAAAGGGTATGTTGCCATTTGAAAATTTTAAGTTAGGGGTTGGGGTGAGAGGGGGTAGTTGGGGGGATAAAGTTTTCCTGTGAAATTGACTTCCCCCTGCGTTAGTAGACGTTTCCAGAAAACAGAATACTAAAATTTATTTTTGTTTCTGAATAAATTAAGAAGCAAGTTAAAAAAACACCCTGTATATATATTTACGTAAGGGACATTTTTGTGCCAAAATTGTGGGCGCTTGGAAGGTCGCAGGATGATGGGAGGGGGCTGAAATTGAAGGTCTCCATCTCAGGGTCTCGGGGAAAATACTGAAATTGCTTTAAACTTACTATAAAATGAGAAATAACGTAAAATAGCTGTCATTTAAAAACCATTGGGATGTAAAAAGGTCTGCTTTGTTTACTTAAAACCAAATGCTAGATATAATCATAATTTTGTGGAAAAGCCTATTTTCTAAGAAGGTATTTTGTACTATAGTAAAGAAAGATTATGCTTAGGGGCTGTTAGCCCCTTCAAGCCTCTAGTAAATAATAAAGTACTAAATAAACAATAAATTATATGAGCAAAAAATGCGACATGGAAAATTACTTAAATTCTAAAAATTTTAACCAGATTATCATATACATTTTTCCTTCCCTGACGCGTTTACAAACACGTTTAATTTATATACGATTCCTTACTTTTTCTCCGATATACGAGTACTCCAAACGTTCTTTCGATACCACAATAATGTCGAATGATTCGATGCGATATCGATACCGTGAACATCGAAAGAAAAGTATCGATACGTACTAGTATCGGAACGTCCCTAGACCGATTAAACGGTAGTTTCTGTAGAGCGGCAGCAGCCACGACGAGCCCTGGCAAGGTTACAGGAAGATTGATAAGAAAAAAATTAAATGGCTTTTCAATGTAGCGGGTACGGTACGTTATATTTTTTATTTTTTTTATCTTCTTGCAGCCCTTTTAGAGAGGAGTAGGCGTACACCTAGTACTGAGTATTCATAATAGAGTTGTTAATTCGATTTTAAATTTCTATATTCATTCATAAGATGTTTTGTACACACTAATACATTCTACATCGAGCTAATCGAGGATCTTCATTTTTTGTAACGTATCACATATCTACAAATTTATATTATATTATATAGTAAATAAAATACTATGTAGCTAAGGAAATAGTGGGGTTGTCTAATGAACAACGAATGCCCAAAAGTATAGATTGACAGGGCTGAAATTTAGCATGAACTATTCTCTTGGATCAAAGATGCTCAATAAAAACGGTTTTGTGGAATTTTGAGCAGTTTCTGCTCTAAATGCGGACACAAGTGTTGCGATACAAATCATATAAACCTATACTTACCACTTTTTTCATTAATCCAGATGTCTAAATAAATATTGCAATTTCATGGCAGCAGCATTTGGACGTTTTAGTTATTCTTACGCTGTTATAAGGGGATATTGTTAAGAATAAAGTCGTAAAAATTTAGCTTTTCACATTATATGAACTAAATATTCTCCTTTACTTTGTCGTATGGTATGCACTTAAATTTATCTAACATAATCTACATTATTTACAAACAAAAAGTGAAAAATTCGAATCAGTTAAAATAAAAATAAACAAAATATAGAATTTTTAATTTTTTAGGCTCGAGGGTGGGGGAGGGTTGTTTACATTTCCCATTGTTTTCCCGGAAGGCGCGGCTGACCTAGGCGATTAAAGCTGAGATGCGAATGTGTTCTAGAACAGCCCAGGTCAGCCGCGCCTTCCGGGAAAACAATGGGAGATGTAAACAACCCTCCCCCACACCCGAGCCTATATAACCTGAGGCAGAGGGCCGGCCGACCAGTGAATGAGTGTTAGTGCGCCTCGAGAATGGACTGCTGTATCGCGTCCGAAACGTCGGCAACTACATCTACCTCGCACCATCGTGGTCGACGCCCGAAACCATGGATTCGTCTCATGTTAGATAACTGTCTTACTCTTTGTTTATGTTTAACTCAAACATGAAAAATATGTCGTTTAAGAAAATCCCCAGTGACAGAAAAAACTATTTCATTGTAAATATCTTTAAGAAATGCTTCTCAAAATCAGAATCGTAATGTTTATTCCCTTATGAGTTACAACCATCGATGTAAACTTGTATTTATTTACATCGTTGGTTACAGCACATCTCATGATTTGTGTTCGGGTTGACTCTTTTGCAAAATATTACAACACTTAATAAATAAACACAGGGATTAATATAGCGGTCTAGGCAAGGGTGCGCAAAACAATGTCTCAATTACAACAGCCAAAACATTTTTATATGGAATAAAACATAAATAAATATACTCCCGTCGCATCAGATCATAGCCTATTAGCCAATTCTAGGAATATTTTTTTACAGACTATTCAACACAATGGAAAAAATTTGCTTTGTATAACTCGTAAAAATAATAAATTTAAAAGTATATATCATCCTTACTGAGGTTAAAAGATAAGAAGAATCAACAAGGGAGTCACATTTGCTTTCATTATAGCAATATACAGGTTTTGATTCCTTGGGGATCCGCCACTATCTCCAACTTTTTTTTAACTTTTTTATGACTTTAGTATTTTTTTTTATGAGTACTAAGATTTGATGTGAAATATAGGATATATTTAAATAAAATTTCACGGTTTTGGTCCTTTTTTAAGATTTTTATCAATTTTTCGTATGTTTTATTTCTTTGAATAACTTTTTTATTACTCAACTTATTGCAAAAACCAAGATACCATTTTATTCCTTACATAAAAAGGAAAAAGCTGGTGTATAGAAACCATGGTAACTCCAAAAACAACAATGTGGTAAGCATATTTTCAATATCACATTTTTCCAACGGGGAAAAAACGGGTTTTTTAAATAAATATTATTCAATTTTATATTAAATCTGCTTGTATTGTGATTCCTATAAACCAGGATCTTTCAAATAGTATTAAGATGATGTGGTAAAAATTTTATTACAATAGGCCTCGTACTTTCATAGTTATACAAACTTTTGTTGGACAAAACATGGAAAAACACAATTCCGAGAAAACGGCTCGAAAAGTTTTATAAGTCTTTTCTTTCACACTAGAATTCGCCTGGACGATTCTCGCATTGTTTTACATTTATATAAATTTTATCATGAAAAAATATTCCGATTGGCATAAATTACACAAACATGTTCGCTATTAAATGCTGAATCTAAGAACATCACTTTTGAAAAATGTTAAAAAATTTAAAAGATCAGTCGGAGATAGTGGCGGATCCCCTTAATAGTTCCTGGTGTAATAGTTTTCAATAAATGTATCCTCGTTTTAGTATGTATGTAAATGTATGCAAACGTTATCAAATCAATAAAAATCCAAATGAAAAGGAAAAATCGCACGAATAAATTAAATTTTATCATAAGGTTAGTTTTAAGATTTTTAAAATCTAACTTAGTAGGGAAATGGGAAGAAAAAAATTGGGTTTTATTATCAAAAGAAATATTTAAACATCGATTATAGTGGTGAAAATGGGTACTGAAGTGGGTGATGTGTTGAAATATTGATTAAAACATCGATTACATCAGTTGACATGAGTACTGACATGGGCGATGCGTTGAACGATCAATTAAAACATCGATTACAGCAGTGGACATGGGTATTGACGTGGGCGATGTGTTGAACGATCGATTCAAACATCGATTACAGCAGTTGACATGGGTACTGACGTGGGCGATGTGTTGAACGATCGATTCAAACATCGATTACAGCAGTGGACATGGGTACTGACATGGGCGATGCGTTGAACGATCGATTAAAACATCGATTACAGCAGTTGACATGGGTACTGACGTGGGCGATGTGTTGAACGATCGATCAAAACATCGATTACAGCAGTGGACATGGGTACTGACGTGGGCGATGTGTTGAACGATCGATTCAAACATCAAGTAAAGCAGTTGACATGGGTACTGACGTGGGAAATGCTTTGAACGATCGATTAAAACATCGATTACAGCAGTTGACATGGGTACTGACGTGGGCGATATGTTAACGATCGATTCAAACATCGATTACAGCAGTTGACATGGGTACTGACGTGGGCGACATGTTAACGATCGATTCAAACATCGATTACAGCAGTGGACATGGGTACTGACGTGGGCGATATGTTAACGATCGATTCAAACAATGATTACAGCAGTGGACATGGGTACTGACGTGGGCGATGTGTTGAACGATCGATTAACCTAGATTATAACAGTGGACATGGGTAATGACGTGGGCGATGTGTTGAAATATCGATTAGAACATCGATTACAGTAGTGGAGATGGGTATTGGACGCGGGCGATGTGATAAACGATCGATTTAATCATCGAGTAAAGCAGTTGACATGGGTACTGACGCGGGAAATGCATTGAACGATAGATGAAAACATCGATTACGGCAGTTGATATGGGTACTGACGTGGGCGATGTGTTGAATGATCGATCAAAACATCGACTGCAGCAGTTGACATGGGTACTGACGTGGGCGATGTGTTGAATGATCGATCAAAACATCGACTGCAGCAGAGTTGACATGGGCGATGTGTTTCAGAGTCGCCAATCCCGACTGTAAGCAGTGCCAAGATGCGTTATGCACAATATAATAAGAGAGTTGAATTGGCACCTCAGCCGGCGGTAAGCGGTAAGAATTGCTGCGACTAGGTGCAAACTGTTCTCTACAGTTTCATTGCATGCTGAGGGAATAAATCTTTCTGAAAGTGACACATTGTCTTAATTTTACCTCACTCTTAAAAATGACAACCCACATCGACCATGGAGGAGCAAAAAATCCAGGCTTCATTACAGATATCACAGATATCTGAAAAGATATCTGAAGGTAGATATCTGAAAAGGGTAGATATTACAGATTTTAAAAACCATTCTTGAAAGCAAACATCAGTGTAATGAATCATAAGATCAAAACCTTTTATTGGTAATCACCAATAAAAGGTTTTGATAAACCTTAAAAAACCAATAAAAGGTTTGCTGCGCTCTTGAACAAAGACAATCGTCTTTGTTCAAGAGCGCAGCAGATCTTTGAATCTCTACACGCTTTGAGTGAATTTTTTAAACTTATTACTTGAAGGAAAAACATAAACCAAAACCACTGTTTTAAAATAATTATATTAATGAAAGTAAAGAATTTTTAAAAGTGATACGAACGAACGTTAGATTAACTTATCGTCAAAGGTTACAAATTTGACAAACATTTTCAGAAATTAAATATAAATGTGTATATTTTAGGTCTCAGGTGGTTTGGCAACTAAATTAAAAAATAATATCAATAAACAAACATTCATTTTTAGTTATGACTATTTAAAAACTGGTATAGAATGACTTTAAAACACTCACTTGAAGACAGGAGGCCTATATAAAAATCATTTTATAGAGGTAAGAATAATAAAGACAAATAAGAACTTTAAATTTAAGGAAAGTGTGAATAGATTTTTTGTAATACTGGTTAGTTGCATGATTACAGTTCTGGAACATAATAAATCATAATATACATATTGCCTAATAATAGAGAAATCCCTAACAATGATGATATACCAATGTTATTCCTTGCAATTCCCTTTGTATTATTTACAAAGAAAGAACATTGTACAATATAATTTGATCACCTTTGTTTTAGCGAATTTTCCTTAAAGGAATAAGCTATTACGGTAGCACTCATGGTAACACCTAAGTCCGAGACCATGTTAACTTTTCATTTTGGGGTCCCCAGAAGCAAAAAACATCATTCGTTCGAATTTTTATATCTATATTTATATCTATATATATGTCTGTTAACACGATAGCGGCCGTAAATATGGTCCGATCTTAATGAAATTTGGTACAGACGTGTAAAGTGGTAACATTGAATATATAGCTAACGCAACATTGAGACAACGTACTGTGTTTACCACTTTCAATATCTCGGTAACCAATGGACATAGAGCAGTGATTCAAGATACTAAATTGTTTGTTTTTTGAGCTGAATTCAATGGAGCAAACAAAAATTTGATTATTTATATTTTTCTATGTAAAAAACTCAAAAAACCCATTTTTTGGGGGGATTACCCCCCTTTACCCCCTCTTCCGGTAGTCCGATCGGGCTGGTTTACGAACTCGTCCGAATAATTACTACTTTACACATCCATGCCAAATTTCATTAAGATCGGACCATTTTTACGCGAGTTATCGTGCTTACACACACACACACACACACACACACACACACACACACACACACACACACACACACACACACACACATATATATATATATATATATATATATACATATGAAAAAGAAACGAATGGTGTTTTGGCATCTGGGGGCCTCAAAAAGAAAAGTTATGATGGTCTCGGGCTTAGGTCTTACCATGAGACCTACGGTAACAGCTTCTTCCCTAAAGGGGAAATTCGCTAATAAAGTAATATGTAATATTTATTTTTTATGGAAATTCATTATTCTTTTAAATACATTTTATTCTTTTTTAAATACATTTTATATTGTGTAGGACTTATACAAAAATCTATTGCACTCTAAATGATGCAAAGAGAGAGATTAATCATGATCTCATTAAATGATCATGATTTATATTAAATGATCTCATTCCGTTAATGATTCACAATACTGTATATTATCATACATCAAATGAGCAATCTCTAAAACTAAAAAAAAAGTTAATATATTTTCCTTGTAAACGTTTTCTTCTTAAATATTATTCCAACGCAGTGACAGACTTCATTTAAGTGCTTCGCCGGTTGCAACAAGTATCGGCTCTTGGAAAATCTTGAAACTGCTTTAAGGGTGAAAAGAAGAAGAGGGCAATACCGGTTCAAGAGGTTCATCTGAAGGGCGGGAGAAGAGGGGGAGGAAGAGAGGGGGGCTTGATTATATTACAGCACAATCTCCCCTCCTCACCCCATAACGATGCAACAACACCCCTTGTCATTATGTAATTAGACTCTCTTGTCTCCAAGATTCAGGGCAATTGTTATACAGGGTGTTCAAAAAATGTGGGGCAATAATTCATGTAATGATTCCTTGGGTCAAAATAAGCAAAAAAGTTCTGCAAACATAGGTCCTAAAGTGCTTCGTTTTCTGTCTGTGTGTATATTTATGATTTTTACATATTTAATCATATCTCATGAACCACTTAACATATAAACTTCAAACGTATATGGATAACCACTGTTAAGAACTATTTTCGTGAGAAGTATCACACTTATTTCTATTTTGTACAATTTCAAAATCGCGACTGATCTTGTTTTCAAAGCTAGATATCTTAAAAACCGTAAATTTTTGAAAAAAGTATATTACAAGTGACAGAAAATTTAAGAAATTTAATCTAATTAACGATGATATTAAGATTATAACAATCGGACAACTAATAGGCCTACATTAAAATTAAAACAAAATATAGTTTTTAATTAATCAATTTAATGTGATTTATTAGAACATTTGGTGCTCTAAACCCTGTAACAGCATTCTAAACAACTGCTGGTACTGCCAACACATCTTTCTTCGCAATATACCAAAAATTTCAGAAACGACTTAAATGCTGACAGAAAAGGTGTTTCTACAATAAACACATACTCCTGAGATCATTTTTTACAATGTAAGGACATGGTATATGAGAAGTTTCTACACTAAAGATGAGTTTCTCAATATAGAAAATTTCTTTTAAAAAGTCAATTCGGTCAAATTTGGCAGTTAGAGGGTTTCTGCAATTAGCGATTAAATTAATAGAACTTTTGTAAACAACGGCAAACGGTGAATAAAATCTGTTGATTTTCTACAGTTATCGCAATAATAAAAAATACCGTTATAATAATAATAAAGTTCACCATGGTGCTAGGTGGCAAAAACACCTTATACTTGAATTAATACAACTATGAAGCGCGATAGGGAGGGAAGTTCACATACTTATGATTCGCCAGCGACAGGTCAACCCCTCAAAGGCAGACGAAAACACACGAGGAGTTCCGAAGATTACAAAGTCTAAGTGTTACTATCTAACGGACAATCAATAAACTTTCAGGGTAAGATATAAACAACAACAAAGCAAATAGTTCGTCCAATAGGAAGTGACGTCGTGTAAAAAAACCAAATGCACCAGCCAATGACATACTTGACTGGATCTTGCGAATAATACCAGCTTGTTTCTGTTTGTTTTCTGAGTGACATGCCTGGCACTGGCGAACGATAAGTGAAATTTACCTCACTCTCGCGCTTCATAGATGTATTAATTATACTATAATTAATAATTGCCACAAAACCTGAATCAATACTTAGAGATAAAAATATGGAAAATTGGAATTCAATAGTTTTATGTGAGAAAGTGAGTTTATATTTTCAGAAAGCAATTTTAGATTTTGGCACACTTTGTTTTTAGATTACAGAAGTTGGATATTACAGGGGAGTATAAGAAATAAATAGTTGTAATATCCAAAACAGAAATAAGTTTGTATCCAGAAATAGTAGTAATAATAAAAAATTCATAAACAAGTTTAATTTGTTGAAAATTATGGGTGTTTCCCCCTTCGTTTTCCAAATTGAAATAATTACCTTCTTAGCATAAAACTGTTTTGTAGTTACACCTGCTTAAGCATCAAATTGCCATCATAAACCATACCTAACAAAGTATCAAAATGGAAACCTTGGCCAAAATATAAAAAAGGAAATCATCAAAACACACATTTCATAAAACTATTTGCAAAACCAGCTTAGCAAGCTGCATTGCATGAGCTTAATAAAACCGATATTTGCATGTCATTAGCTAAGCTGTGTATGTAAGCTATTTAGCAGACATTATCCGATGATGGGACTTTGATGCCAAAACGGCTATAACCACATGAAAAATGTTGAGCTGTTAACAAAGATAAATACAGGGTGTTTTTTTAACGCAACCCATTTTTAAGATTGAATTATGCACATATAAAGATTAAATGAGATTTTAATTTGTTAATCCTTACATTTTATACAACCTATTATTTCAGTTTGATCACATTTAGCTTACATTATCTGTTTAAACAATCCACCACTGACATGTATGTATACAAAGTCGTGCTCTCTCCATCAAATTCCCGAACATGTTTTGCAAAGTACCTCTTTTCATTTTTTGTATTAAATTTGATATGTTTGTTTTGAGGTGCTGAATATCCTGTGATTTGTTTTTGTAGGCTTTACTTTTTATGTGTCCTTAAAAAGAAAATAATATAATAGGGTCAAATCCGGGGATCATGGGGGGGAATAATCCTTCACTGATAAAATATAATTTGGGTTGCGTTTTAAAAAAACACCCTGAAGAAGGTATTTTTTTCTATGAGTTTTGTTCTGTGCAAAGGAAGCCGTATTTTATTGCAATAATCCCCACCTTTCAAGGATGTAACAACACAGCATTGTCGACATGTGATTAGAAGCCTTGAACTTAAGTTACTATGTAATTACAACAAGAAACCAATTACCAATCACTGTTTTGCGACAACTTTGTCTTTTATTTCATGTCAACAACAAATGCATTTTTATGTGGAGGAATCGAATATTGGAAAAACTATTGTTTCAATATTATATTAACATTGATCAATATTGGTATAGATATATTCTGAAAAATTGTTTGAATATTGTTAATTTTCTCACTAGTATATGTCAAGACAATTTTGGGACAGTATTTTTACATTATTATGTGATTTAATTCCTGTATTCTCTACCTGATCGCTTAGTTAAAATGACATTTCTGAAGCAAAAGCTGAAAGCCTCTCTGGTCTAGTGGTGATAGGATCAAATCCCACCAGAGGCAGATGGGATTTGTAACTGTGGGGTAACTAGCCTTCTCTATTCTAATTCAACTCTCCCGAGTCATATTTTTTTTATTTTAAAATTTATAGTTTTAGCTAAACTGATGCCATATTGGCTGAATTCATTAATATATTCACAATTTTTATTCATTATCGTACAATATATGTAATAAATATTTATAAAAAAGGTTCCAAAAAGTATTTATTGAGTAATAAAAAATATTTTTCAATATGGCTGAAATGTTAAAGCAATAGTTTTTAAAACTGCTTTGCAACTTGGGCATATAGCTTTTAAGGAAAAGAAAATTGTTAGCATAGGAACTAAACAGTATATGTCTGAGTGTTTTCACAAGGTCTACTACTTAAAATTTTTCATAAATGTTTTTACTTCAGTTTTGCGTTTTATGCATGGTTTTAGCATGGTGTGTTTTTCCGTTATGCAATTTTCTTATTTTTCCTATTTATTTAATGCTTGGATTTGATTTTTATTAAGCACGTACTTGATTTGTGAGTCAAGAGAACATCTGTTCTACGTTGTTAGTAGTTTTGATGTAGCCTATTACGTTTTGTTGAACGGCTAAATAAATTAGTTTGATTAAAGTTTATTTGATTCAAACTTGTGACGCCTTGAATCGAAATCCTTCGCTAGCGATACACCCTACGACAAATACGGTTTGGTTGAATGAAAACAATGAAGAATACGAGGAAAGAATGAGAGATTTGTTTATTGGATGATTGAGAGGCACTTCTCTCAATTGGTATTGTTATTGAGAAAATGATTTGTGTAAGCTCAACAAGAATAGTGATTAAGCCTAGCTTCAACTAAACAACTTTCAAATTGTTTAACTTTTTAAACGTTTTGTTCTGTACAAATTGTGCAATTTTAAACTTGAACAAAATTTTCGTTTTTGAGACCTTTTAAAACATATCAAGGTGTATATTTTTTATGTAATAAATGTATATTTTTTATCTATCTATATAAATAAAATTAGAGTTTTGTCTGTACATTGCTTAGAATTATGAAATTATTGGTTATTTATGCGTTTTGAAGATCAGAGAATCCGGATCAAGCCTTATCTCAATTTCTGTCACTCTGTCTGTTGGTAACGCTCAACATTACACATTAGACCACTTTTCACGTAAACACTAGAGTACTGGTATGGCTGAAACTTATTTTCTGTATTATATGCACATATGAGAAGGTTTGAGACGAATTAAAACTGGCGTCTTTTTTAAATTAAACAGCAAGCTTCTAAAAAGCAAATTTTATTTGATTTCGACCCTATAGGAAAGCTTATGAAGTTGTCATGGCAATTTAAACATTGAATCATGAATCCAACCAAAGGGAATTATTCCATGGGTGAATCGTGTTGATCATCTAGTGTAGTAAATTTAGTTAGATTCACTAAACAAAAAGTTATAAGAGCAGGTGAGTCTATAAACTGGACAAAATGTAGATTTTGATTCTGTCAAGTCTGGTTAACTAGAGTTTTCCGGAATAAATTATGGAGGAACGAAAAAACCAAGAAATAGTTTTAAATTGTATACTTGTGTACTTAAACTTGAAGCTTTGAAACTATTGAGCTTTGAAACTATTCCTTGGCAACTGTTACTTTACAACCAATACTTTGAAACTGTTATTTGACAATAGCTACCTCACAACCATTACTTTGAAACTGTTACCTGGCAACTGTTACTTCACCACCGACAGTTTGAAACTAGTAACTTCACAATTGAGATTTTGAAACTGTTTTATGGCATCTGTTGCTTCGCATCCGATACTTTGGAACTGATACTTGGCAACTGTTACTTTACAACCGACAGTTTGAAATAAGTAACATCACAATCAAGATTTTGACACTGTTTTTTGGCAACTGTTCTTCACATCCGATACTTTGATACTTCACAAACATTTTGAAACTGTTACTAGGCAACTCTGTCATTTCACAACTGTACTTACTGTTACTATGAAACAGTTACTCGTTAACTTTTACTTCGGAACTGATACTTTGATACTTCACAACCATTATTTGAAACTTTTACTTGGCAACTGTCAAACAGTTACTCGGTAACTATTTGTTCACAACCGATACTTTGAAGTTGATACTTGACAACTAACTGTTACCAAGAAACCGTTACTCGGTAACTATTATTTTTCACAACCGTTACTTTGAAAACGAGTAATACTCGTCACGTGACTGACCTGCGGCCCGTTGTCGTCGTAGTCCCTGTGCAGCCGCGAGGTCGGACTGCGCCCGCTCTTCAGCGAGTTGCCGCGCGCTCTGTCGTCGATCAGGAAGATCTCGGTGAGGACGATCGCGCTGAAGACGGCGAAGAAGATGACCACGATGAAGAAACTGAGGTTGGCGCGGTCGCGGGCGATCGACTTGCGGACGGACCGGCCCATCTCTCACATCTGGAACAAAAATGGAGTTAGGAAGACAGAATGTTACTTTGGAACTGTTTCTTCGCAACTGCTACTTTGAAACTGTTACTTTTATTGTTGAGGATGGCTATCTCGAATGTAAGACTTGAGAACAGACCGGCCCATCTCTCACATCTGGAACAAATGGAGTTAGTAAGACTGCCTGTTACTTGGAAACTGTTATTAGACTGTTACTTCGCAACTGCTACTTTGAAACTGTTACTTTTAAACGTTGAGGATGGTTCTGTCTCGAGTGATCGACTTGCGGACGGACCGGCCAATCTATCATATCTAAAAGAATATGAGGGTAGTATGACTGATTGTCACCTGGAAACTGTTAATTGTAATTATTGTTAATTCGTAACTATCATTTTGTAACTATTACTTTAAAAACCGAGGTTGACTCTTTCGTGAATGATATACGCGGAAAGAGCGCCCAACTCTCTCATCTGGAAAAAGATTGAATTATTGAATCAGAGTCGGAAACATCTTATTTTACAATCTTAAAGATTTCTATGTATAGTGTGAATGTGAAACAATATAAATACTATTCAGTTTCTTTTCTTCATTTTTTCTAAGCATGATGTTCTCTTCAGCGGAAGATTTCTGCTACTGTGTAGAATGGCCGGTCTTAAGCCAAGTTTTTAGTTGCTGGGAGAACTGTCGTTTATCGGGTTTCAAGTCTTCGGGCAAGGTGTTACACATTGGCCCCATTTACCTCGCGTACTATTTTCAGTTACGCTCATACGTGCACAGGGAGCCGGGAGACAGAGTCGGTTGCATGTCGTGTGTTGTAGTCATGTTACATGTTTCTGTGCACTTGTACTCATTTCTCATTTCGACAGACGCTTTGACATAGATGTAAACGATGACCTCAAGAATGAATAGGTTTAGGCCTACAACAGTTTGTGAGAAGTGAAAAACGTGTTCAAAATGAAACTGCTTTACAATTGTGCCCTTGAAGGCTCCTTACTGATTCTAGTTTGAATGTATAGTGTCCTAATGTAATGTACGGATGTCCTTCATTCAGGACAGATTCCTTTGACTTTTAAGGATTCAAGCATATACAGGGTGATCGAAAAATGTGGGGCAATAATTTTCATAGTGATTCCTTGGGTCAAAATAAGAAAAAAAAAAATATAGACATATGTCCTATTTCATTTAGTTTAGCGTCTATCTGTCTGTGCTTGTTTCTTACAAAATAATTCATAACTCCATAACGCTTTGAGTTGCAGCGTTGAGATTGTGCACAAATGTTTATTTTAATAGGTGCTATCTTTGTAAAAAATATTAATAATAACTCTTTAACCGTTTCAAAATGCTATTTTAAATATATGATTTTTTGTGAAATATGCCGCCATATTAAAAATAGCCGCCAATTTGAAACGGTTAAAGAGTTTTTATTAATATTTTGTACAAAGATAGCGACTAATAAGATAAGATAAATTTTTTTGTACAAACTCAACGCTGTAGCTCAAACTGTTAAGGAGTTATAAATTACTGGCTGTTAACCCCGGCTTTGCTCGGATCAATATTTTTTCTTCTCATATTCTTGTTGTTTCTTAGAGCTGCATTCTATTAGTAACCATAGTAGTAGCTATTTCTAACGGTAACCATAGCAACTATTCAAAACACTCCAAAAATCCTTGACATAGGTCCCTATAGGACAATCCTGCACCTAAGCCCTTAAAGATATCAAAACCAAACCACCAAAGTGCACATCATGAGATTCCAAGCTTTAATTTGACACCAAGACCAAGTGTCTACGACATGTAGTTTTGGCTGCAGCCCGAAATATACCAACACACAACTTTTCTTTTATATATATAATATATATTGATTCTGTAAAAAACACATACTGACAGATAGATGCAAAACTAGATGAGATAGGATAATATGTGCTTATTTTGACCCGAGGAATCAGTACGTAAATTATTGCCCCACATTATTTGAACACCCTGTATATACTGTGGTAGAATCCCAATTCCCATATACTATATTGGGGTGTCTTCATCAACAGTCAACGACTCGTGAATCGTGGCGAGAATCGTCCGCGACTAGAGATAAACTGCAAGCGTTTCTTTGTCTTAAAATTATTTAAAAACATTTAAAAACTAACAGTATACTCTTTAGAAACAGGAAAGGGAAACAACACAAACTTAAAGATGGTTAAAATAATATCCTACAAGGGAGAAGAAGGAAGTCAAAGACGTTTAGAGCGTAACAGACGCTGCAATCTTCCACTCATTACAGCCGCTCTCTCATTTACCACTTCTCTAATGTGTTTCTTTTACTAACTATCGGGTAGTTTTTTGCAGTATTTTATTTTTCATTGTTTCATATGCCTTATTTTAAGGCCGAAATGAATAAATTATTGGCTTTAGCTTTGGTAAAAGTGGAGGAGAAATACCAAGAAACATTTTAAACAGCCATATCACTACGAACAACCCTATATTTGAAAAAATAAGACAAATAAAATATTCATATAAAAAAAGATTAATTCCAACTAGAACAAAAGAGCAAAAAGTGAAGTAATCAGTCGTATGATGTAAATGTTATTGTATATATTAATATGTTAGGTTAAATTTAGAGCTAGGATATGCCCAAATACCCCCGTTGCAGCAGACCTGCATACTCAGCAAATTTCAAATGCAAAACAACATATATCAAATCCAACATAGCGAGATTTGACATGTTTTGGTAAGTTCCATAAGAATAACATGGGGAATGAGTATGCAGGTTTGCTGCTACAGGTATATTAAAACTGGGTGGTTTTAATTAATTATTTAGTAGATCTGAACTAGAAGAAGCTATTAACCAAATTTTATCAAGATATGTTGAGAAATAACGGAGATATAGAATTTTACTTATTTCCCATAAGGTTAACATTGGGACAACGTACTGTGTTTACCACTTTCAATATCTCAGTTACCAATAGACATAGAGCAGTGATTCAAATTACTAAATTGTTTGTTTTTTTGAGCTGAATTCAATGGTGCCAACAAAAATTCGATAAATTTTATTTTTCTATGTAAAAAACTCAAAAAACCCATTTTTGGGGGGTTCATCCCCCTTTTACCCCCCCTTCCGGTGGTCCGATCAGGCTAGTTGACGAACTCGTCCGAGTGATTACCACTTTACACGTATGTACCAATTTTCATTACGATTGGACCATTTTTACGGCCGCTATCGTGCTAACAGACAAATATATATATAGATATATATGTATATATATATATATATATATATATATGTATATCTATATATATATATATATAGATATATATGTATATATATATATATATATATAAATTCAAACGAATAGTGTTTTTTGCTTCTGGTTGCCCCAAAACGAAAAGTTATCATAGTCTCGGGCTTAGGTCTTACCATGAGACCTACGGTAATAGCTTCTTCCCTATAGGGGAAATTTGCTAAAAGGCGAAACATGTCGCTCAATAACACATTTTTTAAAAAGGATACTCAGTTCCTCTTTATATTTTTAATAATTTATATTTATTTATTTATCTATAGTTTATAGTGTTTTTGGCATCTTGGGACCTCAAAAAGAAAAGTTTTGATGGTCGCTCCAACTTAGGTCTTCAGGTAACGGCTTCTTCCTTAGAGGGAAAATTCGCTAATAGTTCAAACTGCTATTTTGAAAACTACCATGTTGGATGTACAGTGATAACGATTCTTAAATTAAAACGATGACGAGTAAAGATTAGATTACTGAGCCCCGTATGGGAGGAAATCAGATTATGAAACTTTGGTTTTATTGTGAACAGCTCATGATTATTTTTACATTTCCTTTGTTATTTTATTCCCAACACGACAACTCCAATTTTAAATTTAGCAATTTTCTAAACCCCCCTCCAACTAAACCCGAAGATCAGATAAGTGTAGGTAACTTTTTTTACATTTTGGATTAAGTGTAGCCTACTGAACAATTTGGCGCTGGTTTAAAACCTTTCTTTGGATGTCCAGGTTTGCTCCATTTAAAACTAATTGCACTTTACTACTCAAGAACCATCAGTATTTTTTTAATTCATAGGTAGACAGATAGATAGACAGATGAACACTTTATTTTATCATTAGTCCAAGTACATGAAAGAGATCACGTCAATCAATAATTCATATACAGTATAAAAAAATTATCTATACAAACATCCTAGAATCCAGTCAATTCGATCAAGATCTGCAGTATAAATGACATGCAATACCTTATTATTAAATAAATAACGAACAATAAGCTTTAGCAACTCAAGAGCTATGTTTCAAAAAGTTATATTCTTATTAGTCTCATAAAACTCAGACAACTGATAAAAAGGATTTTCCACTAACCAGTTAAATAATTCACTTTGAATTCACAGGTGAATCAACTCTGCAAATAACAAAGCTTGAAACATGTTGCAAGGGATTAGAACGACGTCATTTTAAAACCTAGTATCAAACCACTAGAGAGAAAAAGATAAAAAAATGTCAAGTTTCAAGAGATCCTTGAGAGAATCAAATAAAGCATTTCTCTGCTTCGAAAGTTTCTTATCGGAAAATACCGTGAGTTTCCATCTCCGTGCTTTAGGGCTTTAAATTATTTAGACTTCTAAAAAACCACGTTCGGGAAGGGATTCATGAATTGGGAAAATCTTTTTGTATATTTTGTTGTTACTGAAATGTTTATTTTAGTCTGTTGGTCATTAGAATCGTTAAGCACTTGGGACATCATTTATAGTTGTCATAACAGACTTGATTCCACTTCCAACGCAACTTGAAAAACAGTTATTTTTATGATCGGCTTGATTTCATATTGGTTGGGTAGTTTTGTAACAATTTAATAAGCTCAAAACATAAGCAAATATTTATAAGTCCGCTTACATTGGTACCAAAGTAAAACTTTGAAGGGGCAGATGTTTTTGGTTATCCTATTACTATTTCTCTTACCATTGATTTTTTTGTCATCTTACACAGTCGAGATTTGTATACATTAACATTTTAGGTTATCCATATATCATCACTAAAAGAAGCACTACTTAAAAACTGTAACCATAGTTTTTATATACTTGTTCTCCCGCTATTTTAACTTTTCTCGATAGGTTTTCTAATTCATATTCATTCACTCTAATTACATGTTTGGTTCTTTATTTCCCAACAAACAGAATCAAACTTATAATGTTTTTTACTGCAACACAGCATACGCACAGGTATAATTCCAAATTTATTTATTTTTCTTTCAACAGCTGATAAACTATGATAAAATCTTGAACATGATTTTTGCAATAAGCATATTTTTATGTGCTTCCAAATTCAATATGTGAAAACATGTATATATTTTTTGGAGAATAAACGTTTTGTTTCATTCACCTTTTACCCTTGAGCGGCAAAGAAACGTCTAAATCAGAAAGGGGCGAAAAGCTTAACTGATAACCCCTGAACAATGGAGGAAAATTGCTCATTTCACACCCTTTGTTCTCATTGTCATGGAAAATTCTCTGAGGTTGTAGAAACTGTAAAATTACGACTACTGAATGTTTTGGCCTGCTGGTATCGAGCGAAGGATTGTTGAAAAAAATTGCGCGTGAATCTTATAAAATTAATTTGGAAATTTAAAACAGGACTCTTCAATTACTTTAAAAAAAGTTTCATGATTATTACTAATGTCAAACAAAAAATTCACACAGCATGTGATGTACTTTTTTCGGATTCGGAAAATATATTTGTCGTATTTAATCACTAGTTTCTTTTGTATTCGAAATTATCTTTATTTGTATCCCATTGTTTAAAAAACACAGTTTTTCGCCAGTGTTATCTTTATATAGATCTATAGATGGATTCGGCTTGTTATTGTTTGTGAGTTCATCCAATTACGCAATAAAAGAGCGTTCTCCTAGTTTTTAAATTAATTGACCAAGAGGACATTAATCTCTTAAATTGATTGATATTTCTTCATTTTATCAATCTTAACCGAAAAGAGACCCTAAAAAAATAAACTGAATAGAGCCAATTCTAATAACTTTTTGCCTGATTTAATAAACGATCAAATTGTACATGATTAGATGGATTAAATTGAAGCACACGATTAAATTGAAATATAGTAAGTAGGACGGTGTTTGCACAGTAAAAGCAATCGGTCAACATTTGTTACATATGCGCCTAATCATATGCGCTTAATTATAGTGTTAGGTCATTTCAATTTATTTTTACAACTCATTATTGGTGATGGTACGTTCTGATTTAGCTGTTTATGTTGGTTTTGATGTTTTAATTTAGATGTTTGCAGGAGTTTGCCATCATCGCTTAGTAAAAGACAGTTTCACGACAACGTTTAGGTATCAGGAAAATGTTGATTCCATGAAAATTAAAAAAATAACATGATTTTCATGATATGTTTATCATAATTTACATATCTATGCTAAAAAATATGTAAAATGAGTTATTTATGTTTTAGTGTAGACGCATACCACTTTATATATCCTTAAGATATATTGAATAGATCAGACATAATATAAATTACGCTTATTACAAAAATGAGGTTTTTATTATATTGCAAAAATGTAATTAAAGTATAATATAATTAACGAAAAATGTTAACTTAAAATAAAATAACAATTTTGAAAGAACTCTGCGAATACTTCATGGCATGGGGAAAATGACTTAATGGTAATGAGGAGTCAAAGGCTTTTAAAATTTGCCGAGCGCAAAGCCGTTCAACTTGGTACTAACAGATTTTAAATGCAGAGTAAAGTCCCTTTGATTTTACCGAATTAGTATTTTTCACATTGATTTACTGTAGAGAAATAAGACGTAGTTTTAGTTAAAATATCAAGTCATTTATTGAATTGTAGCAACTCCATCCAACATTCGGTATTAATTTAGTGATCAGAAACACAATAAACCAATTTTTATTTTACAGTATTGTGAAAAATATGAAAATTTAGTGTACTTCTGTTTATTATTGGTGTTGTAACACATCATTACAAACTAGATTTTTACGCTGATTATAATGATGGAATCCGTAAAACATCTTGATTCGTTTTAAAATATGCTCAAATAAAAATTTCATCCCTATTCAGTTATGAACGGTTCGCACTTTGAATATTTTTCAAGAACTCTTTCGTATATCCCCGATTCTAATTAAGATATGCAGTTTGTTTTAGAATTAAACTCTCAGTGGTGTAAACATATGTGGTTTACATGGCAGGCCCGATGTAAAAATTATTCAACTTTAAAAATCATCTTCCTACAAAAAATATGTTTTTGCAGTACGTTTTTCGCCATGAAGTTTTCTCAGAATTCTTTTAAAATTTTTTATTTTATATATAACTTTTCAGTTAACATTTTTCATAAGATTTATTTTACTTTAATTACATTTTCCATACTGATAATAATACTGATAATGATTCCATACTGATAATACTGATGGGTGCATTTCATATGCAAAACTATACCTTTTCACCTTCATACATAACTTCATTACAACTGTTGCAATCGTTACTGAGATAACCATAAAAAATTTTGTTGTGAATTTCTTTTAAGAAACTGGTCTGATAATATCCCATATAACGGATAAAGTTACCATTTTCCGCATAACCTTACAGTATTTACTTTTGACTTATTTAACTTTGTTTTTCTCTGTAAATACCACACTCCAAACAAACAGGAATTTTTCTTGCATAATATATCATGGATCATATACACTGCAAATCAAGCATTATCCAATCCCGAAATTTTTGGGAAACACATATAGTTGCTTGTACCACTACGAGAATAAAGGATAAAGGAGAATAAAGTTAAAGGAAAAGAACGTTAGTTAGAATTTAATACTTAACGAAACAACGTGGCCGCCACAACAATAAATAATGGCACAGCCACGCATCTGTCCTCTGAACAGACTGATATTAAACAGACTCTCTTGAAATAAAATTTCCAAGCTGTTATTTGGCTAACTGTATTTTATTTCATCTAAATAATTTCCTTTAATTTACTGGACGTAAATAAAAAACATCTTACAACACCTGAAATAAATTTACTCCTATGCAATATTTACATACAAGACGGAAAATATTCACAAAAAATGTGGAATGTGGCTACTGATTTAGATTGTTTATACACATCTTTCTCATTGGCTTAATGAGACACTCTCATTGGGTTTGATCATGATTGGGTGCCAATTGATATCTATCCCTTTCCCCTTGTTCCTTTCCCTTGTTCCCTTTCCTTTTTATTTATTTAACGTCTTGTTTGTAAATACAGCACAAATAGTAAATATGTTTTAAGTGTTGTAGGTTTTTTTCATCAGTGAATACAAAACGTACAACAAAATCAAGAAATCCTTTTCTTCGCTAATACAATAAATCAAATCTTATCAGCAATTCATATGCACGTTACTCTAAATTTTGCTAACAGTGAGTGGAAAATGCAACGAGAACGAACAAGAAAGAACTTACAGTACAGTAAATCTACACAAAACATCCTTAACCTAGAATTAATAGCAACACGAGCGTTTCTTATGGGAATAGGTTAAAAAAATAATGGTTTTCAACGTATCAAAAATCGGACAAAATTGGTCCACGGAACGCCACATTAAATTACGTTTATAAATGGCGGTTTACAATGGGAAAATTATAAAATAAGCCTTACACTGCATTTTCAGGTAGATTTAATGAAATACTGACTTATAAACAACAACAACATTGTTCGTTGTACAGTATAGAACTTAATTTTATCAGGATAGTAGTTTTATCCGCCATCTTGGATCCGTCATATTTGAAACCAAATTTTTTTCTAATTAGTTTTATGACCCATCATTTTAAACTGTCTTTTACATTGGTTTCAATGCCGCAATCCAATTTTTAAAATATTGGCCCATTCTTAAGATATGAGGGTATTTTTAAAAAATTGTATTTTTAACTAATTTTTAACTTCTTATTTGCGTAATTAAGACTTTTCCCCTTGTTACCGAAGTTTTTCGAGCGCCTTTTGATAAGTTTTTACTCGTGGTCATATTGTTGCGACCCATCATTTTCGACCATTTTTGAAGCTGAATTCAATGCCAGAATCCGATTTGTAAAATGACTCTTCGTTTTTGAGGTAACGCAACTTGTAAATTACGAATAAAAAACTGCGACACCTCAAAAAGAATACTACAATAGTAGTATATGCAACGATTGTATAATGAAATGCCATTAAGCCACGAGTGAGATGTAAGTTAGAACACGAGCGAAACGAGTGTTCTAAATATCTCACGAGTGGCTTAAAGGCACAATACAATCGTTGCATACACTACTTTATCTACGACCAAAAATATACAGGGTGTCCAAAAACAACTAATTAACTTACCGTATTTAAATTTTGACTGCTATATAAACTGTTCCAAGCGGTCACCCATCCAAGTAGTGACCCCGCTCGACGTTGCTTGACTTCGTAACACAACAATTAGTTTTTGAGGTTAGGAAAAAAACATTAATTTCTCTTTTACTGATAATAACCATGCAAAATAGGTGAATTAAAGATAAAGTGAGCTTATCAAAATTTGGGAAATGTAGATATAAATAAATAGCTAACGTATTAAAGGACGTTTGAGGTTAGGTACAATAGAACACTAAAACCAGAATCGTATGGGTGCAATCAGCAGATGTGCGAGTTGTTTAATTTGTATTAAGGTACTACTTCCGCCAAATGCCGAGCTCTCATTGGTCTAGAACCAATACTGTAAAGTGACTCCAGTACCATAATGTCGACATTATGCAACTGCTCATGGCCATCTCTAGTAATAGATGGTTATGAACTGCTTGGTTTTTGGTGCTTTAATGTATATCATTGTAATGTTTATTGTAATACCATAAAATTGGTGTTTATTGCAATGGTCGTAGATAAAACGGATTACGGCATTCAAATCAGAGTGAAAAATTAGTCGAAAATAATGGGTTGCAACAATATGACGACGAGTAAAAACTTATCAAAAGGCACTCGAAAAACTTCGGTAACAAGGTGAAAATTCTTAATTACGCAAATAAGAAGTGAACTTTCTAATTGGCTAGGGAAGTTCAGAGTCAGTTTAGTTTTCTCATAAAACTTTATCCAATAACCTTATTTTCTGCATTACTTAAAAAACAAACCTTAAGTAAGAACCATATCTATCAATTAATTTTGAATGTAGGTTCAAGACTCTATAAAGTTGAATTTTCCTAGTAGTTTGAGAAAATTACTCAATATAGCAAAATTGGCATAACTTTTTTTTGATTTGATTAACAAACCGAACGTTGATTAAATTCAGATTAAAAACCAACACGGCCCTTCATTGAATCTATTCCAATTAAAACTCTTATTACTTGCTGTTGCCAGAGCTTTGCAAAGTCAAACTTATTTAGAACACCTTAATTAAGGCTATCACAATAAATTGAGTTATGGCTAGCTTTAGTGTATAAAGCGAGCTGAACTGTAGTGAGAACAACACGATTTGTTGTGAAGTTAATAAAACATCAATGAAACGGTAAATTTTCATTACAAAACTGATGAAATTTGTTTGGTTCTGATTTGTGACAGTTGTAAAACACAGTTACGCTTTTCCATAAAATAAATTAACTATTCATTTGTTTATTGATTTATGGATAGACCATTTACACTAAAATTCCGCAATGATAGATAACTGTGTGCACATGTACGGAACAATCAAGCGATCGAAAAGATGGCTATTTCAGCGAAATTAATACAATTTGCGAAAACAGAAACACAAACTTAGACTTATTATTCAAGACTTTGACAAATCATGTAAATACTCTACTCATTTTAATACAATAAAAAGAAAAAAATTTAAATTAAAACCAAAATAAAATAACCAAAAACCATCGTAGTTATTTCAGCGAGTTGAAATGAAGATTGCCTTATTATTAAATTGTTTTCATAAATAAAGAGTTAAATAGAAAGATACTGATTTCTTTCTATAGTAATGGGATGAACTGGTAAACATGAGTTATCACCGAGCAAGGCTCGGTCCACCAGGGCCTGGGATCACTACAGAAAAGAAGTTTTGTAATAGAAATATTTTATTTCAATTACAGGATCGTGTTCCGTCCCTGACAAATGCGAGAATGAGTTTCTCATTGCGCGACGTTTCGCACACCAAACAAAACACACCACATTGTATTCCTCCCGCCTTTCTTTTGTTGAATGGAATTGAATCGAAATATTAATCTTCCTTTCAACAATGGAAGCGTTAAACCCATGGATTAAATTGTATTTTCTTCGAAGTGTATTTTACGAACAAAATAAACTTATTTTTCCTTGAGGTCTCTGTGATGGGTGTTTGCGGGTTTAATTACGTGAAACGTGAGAGTTACGTCTTGAAATTTTGGGCGCACCGGAATTGCGCACTGAAATTCAGGTAGTCACCAGAATAGCGCTCTTGGCCGAGAGACAGCCCCTGGACACACTCCGGTATTGCGCACTTATTCCTCCGAGAAATCTCTCAAGGGTTATCATTAATAACAACAAGTTCATCAAGCATTAAACCTAAATAGTGGGTGCATTTTTATATCCAACTCATTTTGTAAAATTTAGTGGGGCAATTTAATTTTGACTCAGTTTATGAATTTCGTTTATAAGAAAGGCTCTTCTCTCACACGTTTTCTTTCTGCTCTTAAGGGCATCGCAGGTGTTGAGCCGGACATAAGTGTCTATCTGCATACATTTAAGGTTTTGTTTTTAAAATATGTATATATTTGGGTGGGGCGAAAAGCAGTCCTTGTTGAATAAAGAGTGAAAACTACCACTGGCAATTCTAAAAACTAATCACTCAACTAAATAGACTCAAGACAGAAGGTACCGTGGGCTAACTGTCTTATGGTTAGCCTCTTCAATTGAAACTGAACAGTAAAGAATGCTCTCCCGCACATTCCCTGGTTACTGGCAAAGGGGGTGGGTGGTATGGAAGGGTGCAAAGTACAAATTTTGGATGTCCCAGATCATTGCCACATACAAGAGTGACATGAGTCACACATTCTAGAGCTAGTACGGCGGCCGCTGAGGACTCAGGTCCTGCTGGGCCAAGTGCGCAATTCCGGCGCATAGATGGAGGGCCCTTTTAGGGATTATAACTTGGTGCGCAATTCCGGTGCACCGGAAATTTTTGATGTCCAGATGTGTTAATAACTCCAATGCTGGCGTTTATGATCAATAATTCTTATTTCAACCAAAGTAGAATGCCGTTTGACTATTTAGGTTGCCGTTTGACTATGTGGCTAAATGAGTTGAGCTTGAATTTGAATTTAAAAAAATGAAACTAAGATTTATAACATTAACTGTAGAGTTTATTGATGGATACTAGCATTTACTTTTATACCTAAAAAAAATTATAATCAATTATACTAGTAAGATGCAAGTATACCTACTCCTGGACATCCAAAAAAAGTTAAGGATTCACAAGATAGGGTTTCAATTTGACAGATTTTTACTCCCACTTTCTAGAGGGAGGGAACACAAAGTTTTTTGGTTTTGTACTAAAAACTTCATTCCATAGACTTATAATCATTCCCTGAAGTAAAGTTTAAGGGGAGCTCGACCACCTTCTGGGATATTTGGTTGATACAATGTTACAATGAAATTGTATTTACCCGCCATTATTTCAAGAACCTTATATACGTAATGTATTGACACATGTTGTTCGAAATTTGATGTATATTATTTGGAAAGCGTAATATTTTAGTAAAAACGCAACGTTTTCAAGATATTTGCAAAAATTATAAAATTTTCCCTTCCTATAAACCCCCTCCCGGGCCCACCCAAACTCGAAGCTCGCATAAGTGTGTAATCTTTGTTTATATATTGGGGAGGGAAAGTGTACTGTACAATCTGGCGCTGCTTTGGATATTCGGATTTTCCTATTTTAAATCTACTCGAGAACCTCCTATCAATATTTTGTTTTAAATTCATAGGAGGATAAACTTTGCAAATAACAAAGCTAGAAACATGTTGCAAGGGATTAGAACGACGTTATTTTAAAACCTAGTATCAAACCACTAGAGGGAAAAAGATAAAAAACTGTCAAGTTTCAAGAGCTCCTCGAGAGAATCAAATAAAGCATTTCTCTGCTTCGAAAGTTTCTTATCAGAAAATACCGTGAGTTTCCATCTCCGTGCTTTAGGGCTTTACATTCTTCAGACTTCTGAAAAACCACGTTCGGGAAGAAATCCATAAACTAAAAAAATGTTGTTACAGATTTTTTTATGTTTATTTTGGTCTTGTGTCGTTAAAATCATCAAGCACTTGGTAACTACTAATTTGTAGTTACCACGTCATTGTTACAGACCTGATTTCACTTCAAATACTTTTTTTTAAATTTGAGCCCTTTTTATGATCGCCTTAGTTACATATTTGGCTGGACAATTTTGTAACGATTAAATGAGCATAAAGCATAAGAAAATATTTATTTTCATCATACTGACACAGAAACATATGTTTTCAGTTCCTTTTTGTTGGCTCGAAAGTTACCCATTGCTGGCCTATGCCGGACAAACTATTATCCGACCTCGGCCGGAAAGAGCGGAAGTAAACAATCAGCTGATTGCAGCAAACCGACGTTTAATGCTTCTTTATTGGTGGTTTATTGGTTTATTTTAGAGGAATGTAGTGGCAGCACTGCATCCGTAGAAAATGTTCCTCTGTTTGTTATAGGTTAGGTTTGAAGGTTTGAGAAACGTATATGTTTATGAAAGGACTACGTTATGATTGAAGGTATGTTTTTTCTGCGAAGTATGATGAAAAATATCGTACGTTACCCGGCTGGGAAGTTTTTCCATACTCGCATGAAAATCCCGTACTCGCTTTCGCTCGCGCGGGAACTATCATGCTCGTCCAGCAAATCAGTAGTCTACTTCCCGGCCTAGTAACGTAATATACTATTGTCTGCGTAAATTGACAACCAAATAAAAGTAAAGCTTTGAATAGGCAGTTTTTTGGACCTCCCCTATAGGAATTCCCTAGGGTAAATTTCTTATCAATGATACATTTCCCATCTTCCAAAATAAAATTTTGCAAATGCCTCTATTAACTCAGGTTATCCACATTTGAACACATAAAGAAACACTACTTTAAACCTATAGCCATATAGTTTTTAAATATATTTTTTCTCTAGTTCAACTTTGTTCATATAGATTTCCTTATTAAAACTTTAATCGAATTATAGTTTTGGCATTTCATTTTCCAATAAACTGAGTCAAACTTATTATATTTAATAATGCAATGCAGCAAAAAAAAATGGTAATGTGCCTATGCCTCCTATAATTGCATTAATGCCATTCTTGTTTCCTTACAACGCCTAATATAAATTATAATAAAATCTTGTATAAGTTTCTTTGCATTAACTATAGTTTTATTTACTTTTCAATTTTATGTGTAGAATTTAAAAAAACAGCTTACATATACTTTTAGAGTAAACTACAATAGCTATACTTTTTCGTACTTTAAAATTTGGTTTATAAAAAGCTGTAAATATATATTGTTCATTCCTTCTCCACCCTTGAGAGGCAAAGACAAGTCTAAATCACAAAGGGGCTGAAACCTTCACTGATAACACCAGAACAATGTGGTAAAATTGCTCATTTCACACCTGGGGGTCTATATTTGAAACGGTTGAGAGTTGAGTAGTGAGTCAATCGTCAATTCACCTGTCAGCTGATGATAGCATTGTTTAAACCACCACGTGGGATGTCAACGTTTCAGACGACACATCTGTCAAACTAGAAAGCCAAATGTGAACATTGACCAATTTAAGGAATTACCTCATTTTTCGTGTCTTTAACTAAACTATCTTGGTACAAATGTATAGGTCAATTTAGTTGCAAGGCATTTTATAAATAGTTCAAAGGCTATCCGAACGCATTTAAATATTTAGTATCAAAAGGTAAACATAACCTAATTGGAAAGGCTTTCCATGATTACTACTATTACTTCCTCCAAAAGGGAAGAAGAAGAAGCTTGTTTCCTGTCAACTCACACGTTTTTACTCAAAGTCTAAGTTATTACTAAGTGAGTAAAAATGGTTGGATTGGTGAGATATTCAATGTATATGATGTCTATATTTAAATTATGAATTTTTAAGAATAAATGCCTATTCAAATAATATACCAGATGTTGGGCTGAATTCATTAAGTTAGCTAGGAATATTTTAATTTTTATTTGTGAATTCATTTTATAATTAGAAAAAAATAACTTGAGAGTTGAGTGACTCGATCACTCGCCAACTCACCCATTTCAAAAATAGGGCCCCTGTTGTTACTAATGTCATGGAGAATTTCCTAGAAATTGAAAATTTACGACTTCTGGGTAATTTGGCCAACTAATATGAAGTGAAGGGTTGTTGGAAAAATCACATTAACTTCGTGGATCTTATCAAAGTGATTTGGAAATTAACAACAAGACTTCAACCATTGATTGTAAAGAAAAATATATATTTCATGCAACGTTGAATGGTGAAGCCAACAAATTTGATCATACGGTACAAAAATTAGCACATTCTGGAAGAGGTCTTTGATGCTTAAGAAATTGAAATACCTCTTTTATCCTCTCTTTTGCAAACCTAGTTTTGACTTTTCACTAATCAAATCCCTTTTTTAACTCAACCGTTTTTTAGCCCGGTAGAAGCAAAAATATCCACTTCAAGGACACAAACCTCCAGCGTGAAATCACACTTCTGACACAATATCTGGTGGAGAGTCTCCAATTGATCTCGCGAGTGCTCATTTCTGGCTCCAAAACATCCATAAGCACAGCAGTCTCCTTTTAGGTATTAAGTCAATGCTTAAACCCGACAGTACGTTTTGTAAATTAATAATCTCAGATACCACAGCAATAATCTCGTAAATTTATTGATATTTTTTTAATTCCGTCAATCTTAACTGAAACGAACCACTGAACATTACCTGAATAAAGTGGAATTCTTATAATTTTTTGTCTTATCTGATATGCAGTCAATAGTGAAAGATTAGATAAACACGTGATTAAACATAAACATAGTAAGTCGTACAGAGTAGCGGTCAGTCTACTCACATGTGTTCATGTAAGCTTAGAAATAGTTTGAGATTGTTTCTCTATTTACTTTCTTGACTAAGAAAATGAACCGTTGTTTTTAATTTTTTAGTACAGATACATTACATTAAATGCTTAAATTACATAAAATAGATACAAAATAATATAAAGCCTCTAAGTAATAATATATGTAATTAAAAATATAAATATAAACTGAGTACCCTTTTTGAAATATTTTTTATTCAGCAACATGTTTCGCCTTTATGAGCATTTTCTAGCTCTAAGTTTAACCTAATTTATTCACATATACAATAATATTTACATATCATATGACTGACTGCTTCATTTTTTGTTCTTTTTTGGTCTAGTTGGTGTTTAGTCTTTTTTATATGAATTTTTTATTTGTCTTATTTTTTAAAATATAGTATTGCTTGTAGGGATATGGCTATTCAGAATGTTTCTTGTTTTTTTTCAAAATAAGACAAATAAGAAATTCATATAAAAAAGACTAAAAGCCAACTAGACCAAAAAAGAACAAAAAATGAAGCAGTCGGTCATATGATATGTAAATATTTTTGTATATGTGAATAAATTAGGTTAAACTTACAGTTAGAAAATGCCCATAAAGGCGAAACATGTTGCTCAATAAAAAATATTTTAAAAAGGGTACTCAGTTTATCTTTATATTTTTAATAATAAAAGTAGCCCTTCATTGTGATAGTTGTAATATATTAAAAATGGTTACGTGTTATATAATGTAGCCTCTAACGTAATAATATATCTTATTAAAAACATGGGGGTCTTATTAAATCAGAAAAATTTATTGTTAAACAACATCTCACGAAATTTCAATGAAAGAGACGGAAATAGAATAAACAATTTTGACAGAATTCTGAGAAGGAATTCTGAGAACTTTATGACATAGTGGAAATTACATCATGGTAATGAGGATTTAAAGGCTTTTAAAATTCACCGAGCGCAAAGCCGTTCAACTTTGGCAGCAAACAGATTTAAAATGCGCAGTGGAAGTCCCTTTGGTTTTACCGATGGAATTATTAATTCTCTGGAATACTGTAGAGAAATAAGACGTTGATTTAGTTTAATTTTACAAGAGTAATTTGTGATTTATTGAATTTTGGAAAAATTCGGTTTTTATTTAGTTAGTAGAAACATTATACATTATACACATAAACATGGCCATTGCTTGAAATGGCGACCTAACCAGGTAGGTATTTTAAGCCAAGTTTGAATGACAGATGAGTGAAGGATGATTGTGGTGTGATCTTGTAGTCTTGATACTGACTAAGGCCGACATGTTTCTTAGATAGGTCTGTTAATTAATAGACCAACAGCCACTGGAAACTAAGGGACCTACATTTTAACGTGGGATCCGAACCACAATTTCGCCTGTTTTATAATTTACGAACTGGTCTAATTATGAAGAGGGTCTTACAAACGTAGTATTCAATATTGCGAACGTTAATCCCCAATAGGGAACACCGCGTCCACAAGCCATCGCTCATAAATATCCACAACTCGTGACCTCCAAGTAGCTGGATCACAGGACACGTCACCGAAACCGTCCCAGTGTTTTTATGGGATGTAAAATATTATAATATTTTAATCATCAGAAAAAAATCAGAAAATTCAATGTATTTTCTTTATTATTGGTTTTTTCACATCTTTATAAACTAGATTTTTACACTGATTACAATGCTAGAATCCGTTATTCTAAAAACAAAGATTCTGATAAATTCTGTTATAAGGCAATGAACAAGAATCTGTAGGACTTCAATTTGTTCTTCCGGACAAAATAATTTGAAAGTCTGAATTATTTTAAATCTAAGAATGTCAAAATATAATTTAACGCCATAACTAAAATATGGACAGCAGTCTAACATGTGGACGACAGTATAAAATGTTGACATTAGTCTAACATTTATGGACAACAGTCTGAAATGAATGAAGATTTTTATATGAACAATTAACTTGCATTTACTATTTACTACCTTTGAGTATGCCACTTTGTTGCTAAAAAGCTTGTATGAAGTATGAGTTATGAGACTATTCCGGTATATTGATCTGTTGTATTTCCTTTGGCTTATAGGCCTAACTTCCATTGATGACTCAAGGTTGTCATAGAAACACATAAATCGTTTTTCATCAGGCCTATTTCCATTACGCATTGGAAATTAGAACACGGCTACACATCAATGCATCATCAGGATTTTTTTTTAATTGTTCGCTGAGACTGTTTGGTATTTTGTTAGCGTAATAATCAGCTGAAATCGGCTAATCTGTTACTTTATAACTGTTATTTGAAAGTAACCGTTGCAACAGTTGCGACTTTTTCCCAAGAAACTGTTACTAAATTTTAGTAGTTATTTCCGCAGTTATCGATGTAAATCGCAAGTATGTTTCGTAGCGATTCTTATCTGCTAGACGTCGAACATTGTGCTGTAAATAACTTAAAAAGAAGCAAAAATTATGTTTTTTTTAATTCTGACCATAGTAAAAAGTTTTTTTGCTAATTTAATGTCATTTTTAACCTCTTACTTTTAAATTTTATTTTCAAGTGATAATTAATGGCAGAAATTAATTATTGGACAGTATTACTCGATTCATTATCAAACTACAGTTTAAATAATGCGTTATAAAGTAACAGTTATCCAAAGATAACGCTTTATCTCATCTCTTTTGAGCTGTGGTGGAGCGCAATGAATAGGAACTTCAAAGGACTGCTATAATGGCTTTTTAATTTATTTAGTTTTGTTTATGTATACCACTGCGTAATATTTTGAGACAGTAAAATTCTACTTAAGTAGATCAAATTTTATTTTTACGAATCGTGGCAAAATTGACGACCGAGAGATGACTACCTTTTGTTCCCAAAGGGTTGGCATCGTTCGCCGAACCATCACTGGCCAATTGAATTACTGACGAAAGCGATGCGATATATAAATAGATATTGATATAGCTATCGCAATGGATATTGATATAGCTATCGCAATGGATATTCATATAACTATCGCAATAGATATTGATATAGCTATCGCAATGGATATTGATATAGCTGTCGCAATGGATATTGATATAGCTGTCGCAATGGATGTCGATATTCTTAGCTAACTCCCGCCAAAACCAAAATGAAACCAAACATTCGTTTTTCCCTAACAAAGCAAGCATTAAAACGACTAATAAAATCATGCGTTGTTCAAATAAAACAATAGTCAGTTTAAATTGTGCTCTGAGTTCTGTTTATGCAAATTGCTCGAGGGTATTCGATTAAACAAATACGAATCACACCTGAAAGGATGTAACAAACGTTTATTTCAAACTTTAAATCGTTATTTAAACGTCTGATTCGACATTTAAAAAATTTGTCCATGAAAATTTCCTGCATGTTTTAACTTTTAATAGGGGTTAAATCGAACAAGTTTTTTTTATTTGTAAAAATAACGTTGAAAATACCTGGGACGCTTGCGTGACGTATCATGACACTGTAATAAACCGACAAAGAAAGAATGAATGAATGAAGGAATGAAACGTTTATTCCAAGAAAATAAACAGCTGTACAAATATAGTCCACAAAAATAAAAACATAAATCTATACCAAATGCAAAAAATAAATTAAGAGTTTTATTACAATTTTATAGGCTGCTAAGAAAAAAGGAATGGTCTTATGGAATCAGCAGACATAGGCAAATGCCTGTGCGTCTGCTGCGTTGCAGTACAAAAATATCGTAAGTTTGACCTCTTTATTGGAAATTATTATTTAAAAAAATATATATATAAATAATTAATGAAGTTATAATTAGAAAATTTGTTGTTTTTAGAAAAAATAACGGAAAATAACGGAAATAAAGGTTTATCAGTCCCCAAACTAAGTTCAATTACTCATTCACTGGCACAAAAAATCTTAAACGTGTAACTGTTTACTTTATGTTTCAGTTATTTTCTTTCACTCAAAACTGAGCCATCCTCCCAAAAGCTACAATTCGCACCTGCAATGTAAGATTTACATCTTACAGTTTATCTTGCGAAAATAGTTCTTCGTAATTATATTGGAGCTAAATTTGTTTATAAAACTAATGCAACGTTAACAGTTGTAAAAATCGTTGACCTAATTAGCCACTCAAAAATTAACTGCCTTCATAACGGTATTGAAAAATAACAGGTTATTCAATTTAAAAATAACAATAAACGCAAAATTTTGTAAAAATTTTTAACTTGAGAGAACCAACGGCAACCTTAACCCTAATAATGTGGACAAATGAAAAATGAACTACTTTATTACTGGATTTGAAAAATGGGATAGTAAAAATATTCAGTTTATAAAAGACAGTTAAAAAATTAAGAAACCTTCGCTACATATAAGCAGTTACCTAAAAAGACAAAGGTATATTCTAAAAGTAACAAACGTTCAAATGAAGAACTGTAGGAAACTCGGGGGGCAAAGTAGGCTTATCAATTACCAAGAATCAAGCGAAATTGAATCAAGTGTTTCCTTGTTCTGAGGTTTGTTAACGAAAACAACTGAATTATTTAGTCTTCTGAAAAAAGAGTTCAGTATTTTCACGTATTTATTTATTCTATTCGTTTGCATTATCAGCTTTACAAGGTAATGTGTGGTTTTCAGTATGTTCTAAAAGTAACAAACGTTCAAACGAAGAACTGTAGGAAACTCGCAAAGTAGGCTTATCAATTACCAAGAAGTAAGCGAAATCGAATCAAGTGCTTCCTTGTTCTGAGGTTTGTTAACGAAAACACTTGAATTATTTAGTCAAGAGTTCAGTATTATTATTTAGTCACCTATTATTTAGTCTGTTCGTTTGCAGTGAGAGCTTTACAAGGTTTTTTTTAATGTCGCAATTCCAAATTTTGTTCCGTGATTGAATCACTTTATTACGTTTTTACACTTTTCAAAACTCTTGAATAAGACAAACAAAAATATTATTTACCTAATAGTTATGTTTTGTTAAATCAAACATTTTTTATAATCAATCAATTAATAAACGATGACTTTTAATTTCGGAGTCATAACTCGATGACGTCTGGACACGTTTTACGTCACATTTAGAAATATTTTCACAAAGATTTGTTCATATATCGTACACTTTTTTTTAAGGGCATCACCATGGTTTATGTATGCAGTATTTTCTAACAAGACATGGCAACAAATTGTGTTTGTAGTTTTAATTTATCATACATCGTATCTTTCTGATTTATTATGCATTTTTAAGTACATATTGTATGTTTGTTACTGCATGATAAAGTGTTCATGCTTTCATCGGGGGTGAGAGTTGAATTACGCATAGATTCAACAGCAATACATAATACATACAACACAACATACAACATAATAGATTGCAGTAATACAAGGGCGTTCAATAGATTGTTACGTTATACGGAGACATTCAATAGCAAATCAATAGATTGCTGAGTAATACATACCCATTCGATAGCAATTAAACAGATTGTTTAGTCTGAACTGGAGCTTATAAGCCGGTGCTCAGATACAGCCCACTAGGGTCCCTAACCCGTGTACTGCCACTGTTGCGTCCGTCGTCACAAACACTATTGTATTTTTCTCAACAACAGTTATGGGCATTTTCTAGCTCTAAGTTTAACCTAATTTATTCACATATACAATAATATTTACATATCATATGACTGACTGCTTCATTTTTTGGTCTAGTTGGTTTTTAGTCTTTTTTATATGAATTTTTTATTTGTCTTATTTTTTAAAATATAGGGTTGCTTGTAGGGATATGGCCATTCACAATGTTTCTTGATTTTTCTTTCAAAATAAGACAAATAAGAAATCCAAATAAAAAAGACTAAAAACCAACTAGACCAAAAAAGAACAAAAAATGAAGCAGTCGGTCATATGATATGTAAATATTATTGTATATGTGAATAAATTAGGTTAAACTTACAGTTAGAAAATGCCCATAAAGGCGAAACATGTTGCTCAATAAAAAATATTTTAAAAAGGGTACTCAGTTTATCTTTATATTTTTAATAATAAACGTAGCCCTTCATTGTGATAATTGTAATATATTAAAAATGGTTACGTGTAATATAATGTAGCCTCTAACGTAATAATACATGTTATTAAAAACTTGGGGTCTTAATAAATCAGAAAAATTTATAGTTAAACAAATCTCACGAAATTTTAATGAAAGAGTCGGAAATAGAATAAACAATTTTGACAGAATTCTGAGAAGGAATTCTGAGAACTTTATGACACAGTGGAAATTACATCATGGTAATGAGGATTTAAAGGCTTTTAAAATTCACCGAGCGCACAGCCGTTCAACTTTGGCATCAAACAGATTTAAGATGCGCAGTGGAAGTCCCTTTGGTTTTACCGATGGAATTATTAATTCTCTGGAATACTGTAGAGAAATAAGACGTTGATTTAGTTTAATTTTACAAGAGTAATTTGTGATTTATTGAATTTTGGAAAAATTCTGTTTTTATTTAGTTAATAGAAACATTATACATTATACATAAACATGGTCATTGCTTGAAATGGCGACCTACCCAGGAAGGTATTTTAAGCCAAGTTTGAATGACAGATGAGTGAAGGATGATTGTGGTGTGATCTTGTAGTCTTGTTACTGACTAAGGCCGACATGTTCCTTAGACAGGACTGTTAATTAATAGCCCAACAGCCGACGGAAACTGAGGGACCTACATTTTAACGTGAGATCCGATCCACAATTTCGCCTGGCTTATAATTTAATAACTGGTCTCATTATGAAGACGGTCTTATATAAACGTAGTATTCAATAGTGCGAACGTTAATCCCCACTAGGGAACACCGCGTACACAAGGCCATCACTCATAACTATCCACAATTTGTGACCTCCAAGTAGCTGGATCACAGGACACGTCATCGTCACCGTCCCAGTGTTTTATGGGATATAAAATATTATAATATTTTAATCATCAGAAAAAAATCTGAAAATTCAATATATTTTCTTTATTATTGGTTTTTCACACATCATTATAAACTAGATTTTTACGTTGATTACAATGCTAGAATCCGTTGTTCTAAAAACAAAGATTCTGATAAATTCTATTATAAGGCAATGAACAAGAAGCATCAGGACTTCAATTTGTTCTTCCGGACAAAATAATTTGAAAGTCTGAATTATTTTAAATCTAAAAATGTCAAAATATAATTTAACGCCATAACTAAAATATGGACAGCAGTCATGTGGACGAGAGTCTAAAATATTGACATTAGTTTAACATTTATGGACGACAGTCTGAAATATGAATGAATTTTATGAACAACTAGCTTGCATTTACTATTTACTACCTTTGAGTATGCCACTTTGTTGCTAAAGAGCTTGTATGAGTTATGAGACTATTCCGGTATATTGATCTGTTGTATTTCCTTTGGCTTATAGGCCTAACTTCCATTGATGACTCAAGGCTGTCATAGAAACACATCAATCGTTTTTCATCAGGCCTATTTCCATTATGCAATTGAAATTAGAACACGGCTACACATCAATGCATCATCAGGAATTTTTTTTAATTGTACGCTGAGACTGGTATTTTTTAGCGTAATGATCAGCTGAAATCGGCTAATCTTTTACTTTATAAACTGTTATTTGAAAGTAACCGTTGCAACAGTTGCGACTTTTTCCCAAGGAACTGTTAATAAATTTTAGTAGTTATTTCCGCAGTTATCGATGTAAATCGCAAGTATGTTTCGTAGCGATTCTTATCTGCTAGACATCGAACATTGCGCTGTAAATGATTTAAATAGAAGCAAAAATTATGTTTTTTTAATTCTGACCATAGTAAAAAGTTTTTTTGCTAATTTAATGTAATTTTTAACCGCTTACTTTTAAATCTTATTTTCAAGTGAAAATTAATGACAGAAATTAATTATTGGACAATATTACTCGATTCATTATCATACTACAGTTTAAATAATGCGTTACAAAGTAACAGTTATCCAAAGATAACGCTTTATCTCATCTCTTTTGAGCTGTGGTGGAGCGCAATGAACAGCAACTTCAAAGGACTGCTATAACGGCTTTTTAATTTATTTAGTTTTGTTTATGTATACCATTGCGTAATATTTTGAGACAGTAAAATTCAACTTAAGTAGATCAAATTTTATTTTTACGAATCGTGGCAAAATTGACGAGCGAGAGACGACTCTACCTTTGGTTCCCAAAGGGTTGGCATCGTTCGCCGAACCATCACTGGCCAATTGAATTACTGACGAAAGCGATGCCATTATATAAATAAATATTGATACAGCTATCGCAATGGATATTGATATAGCTATCGCAATGGATATTGATATAGCTATCGCAATAGATATTGATATAGCTATCGCAATAGATATTGATATAGCTATCGCAATGGATATTTGATATAGCTATCGCAATGGATATCGATATTCATAGCTCACTCCCGCCAAAACCAAAATGAATCCAAACATTCGTTTTTCCCTAACAAAGCAAGCATTAAAACGACTAATAAAATAATGCGTTGTTCAAATAAAACAATAGTCCGCTTAAATTGTGCTCTGAGTTCTGTTTATGCAAATTGCTCGAGGGTATTCGATTAAACAAATACGAATCACACCTGAAAGGATGTAACAAACGTTTATTTCAAACTTTAAATCGTTATTTAAACGTCTGATTCGACATTTAAAAAATATGTCCATGAAAATTTTCTGTATGTTTTAACTTTTAATAGGGGTTAAATCGAACAAGTTTTTTTTATTTTTTAAAATAACATTGAAAATACCTGGGACGCTTGCCTGACCTATCAAGACACTGTAATAATCCGACATAGGTTTATCAGTCCCTAAACTAAGTTCAATTAAACCCATTCACTGCCACAAAAAATCTTAAACGTGTAACTGTTTACTTTATGTTTCAGTTATTTTCTTTCATTCGAGCCATCCTCCCAAAAGCTACAATTCGCACCTGCAATTTAAGATTTACATCTTAGAGTTTATCTTGCGAAAATAGTTCTTCCTAATTATAGTGGAACTAAATTTGTTTATAAAACTAATGCAACGTTAACAGTTGTAAAAATCGTTTATCTAATTAGCCACACAAAAATTAACAGCTTCATAACAGTATTGAAAAATAACACGTTATTCAATTTAAAAATAAAAATAAACGCAAAATTTTGTAAAAATGTTAACTCGAGAGAACCAACAACTTAAAACTGTAACAGTGTGGACAAATGAAAAATTAACTACTTTATAACTGGAATTGAAAAATGGGATAGCACAAATATTCAGTTTATAATAGTAGTTTATGCAACGTTGTATAATAAATGCCTTTAAGCCACGAGTGAGATGTAAGTTAGAACACGAGCGAAGCTCGTGTTCTAAATATCTCACGAGTGGCTTAAAGGCATAATACAATCGTTGCATACACTATTTTATCTACGACCAACAATATACGACAAAATTTCCCCCGAAGTTAAACAAAACTCATAACTTTTACTAATGATGGAATAGGTCAACTAAAATTTGAGGTTAGGCAAATAAGCAGACTGAACCATGAATCGTTGTGGAACAATCAGCTGATGGGATAAGTAAACTCAAACATGAATCGTAATGCAACAATCAGCTGATGTGCGAATTGCGTAATTGTTATTATGACACTACTTCCGTCAAATGCCGAGCTCTCATTGGTCTAGAACCAGTACTCTAAAGTGACTCCAGTACTCTAAAGTCGTCATTAGAGTACTGCTTGGTTTTTGGTGTTTTAATGTATATCATTATAATGTTTATTGTAATACCATAATTGGTGCTTATTGCAATGGTCGTAGATAAAAGACAGTTAAAAAATTAAGAAACCTTCGCTACATATAAGCAGTTACCTAAAAAGACAAAGGTATATTCTAAAAGTAACAAACGTTCAAATGAAGAACTGTAGGAAACTCGGGGGGCAAAGTAAGCTTATCAATTACCAAGAATCAAGCGAAACTGAATCAAGTGTTTCCTTGTTCTGAGGTTTGTTAACGAAAACAACTGAATTATTTAGTCTTCTGAAAAAAGAGTTCAGTATTTTCACGTATTTATTTATTCTATTCGTTTGCATTATCAGCTTTACAAGGTAACGTGTGGTTTTCAGTATGTTCTAAAAGTAACAAACGTTCAAACGAAGAACTGTAGGAAACTCGCAAAGTAGGCTTATCAATTACCAAGAAGTAAGCGAAATCAAATCAAGTGCTTCCTTGTTCTGAGGTTTGTTAACGAAAACACTTGAATTATTTAGTCAAGAGTTCAGTATTATTATTTAGTCACCTATTATTTAGTCTGTTCGTTTGCAGTGAGAGCTTTACAAGGTTTTTTTTTAATGTCGCAATTCCAAATTTTGTTCCGTGATTGAATCACTTTATTACGTTTTTACACTTTTCAAAACTCTTGAATAAGACAAACAAAAATATTATTTACCTAATAGTTATGTTTTGTTAAATCAAACATTTTTTATAATCAATCAATTAATAAACGATGACTTTTAATTTCGGAGTCATAACTCGATGACGTCTGGACACGTTTTACGTCACATTTAGAAATATTTTCACAAAGATTTGTTCATATATCGTACACTTTTTTTTAAGGGCATCACCATGGTTTATGTATGCAGTATTTTCTAACAAGACATGGCAACAAATTGTGTTTGTAGTTTTAATTTATCACATCGTATCTTTCTGATTTATTATGCATTTTTAAGTACATATTGTATGTTTGTTACTGCATGATAAAGTGTTCATGCTTTCATCGGGGGTGAGAGTTGAATTACGCATAGATTCAACAGCAATACATAATACATACAACATAACATACAACATAATAGATTGCAGTAATACAAGGGCGTTCAATAGATTGTTACGTTATACAGAGGCATTCAATAGCAAATCAATAGATTGTTGAGTAATACATACCCATTCGATAGCAATTAAACAGATTGTTTAGTCTGAACTGAAGCTTATAAACCGGTGCTCAGATACAGCCCACTAGGGTCCCTAACCCGTGTACTGCCACTGTTGCGACTGTCGTCACAAACACTATTGTATTTTTCTCAACAACAGTTATGGGCATTTTCTAGCTCTAAGTTTAACCTAATTTATTCACATATACAATAATATTTACATATCATATGACTGACTGCTTCATTTTTTGTTCTTTTTAGGTATAGTTGGTTTTTAGTCTTTTTTATATGAATTTTTTATTTGTCTTATTTTTTCAAATATAGGGTTGCTTGTAGGGATATGGCTATTCAGAATGTTTCTTGGTTTTTCTTTCAAAATAAGACAAATAAGAAATTCATATAAAAAAGACTAAAAACCAACTAGACCAAAAAAGAACAAAAAATGAAGCAGTCGGTCATATGATATGTAAATATTATTGTATATGTGAATAACTTAGGTTAAACTTAGAGTTAGAAAATGCCTATAAAGGCGAAACATGTTGCTCAATAAAAACTATTTTAAAATGGGTACTCAGTTTATCTTTATATTTTTAATAATAAACGTAGGCCTTCATTGTGATAATTGTAATATATTAAAAATGGTTACGTGTAATATAATGTAGCCTCTAACGTAATAATATATGTTATTAAAAACTTGGTGTCTTAATAAATCAGAAAAATGTATGTTTAACTAAACAACATCCCACGAAATTTTAATGAAAGAGTCGGAAATAGAATAAACAATTTTGACAGAATTCTGAGAACTTTATGACACAGTGGAAATTACATCATGGTAATGAGGATTTAAAGGCTTTTAAAATTCACCGAGCGCACAGCCGTTCAACTTTGGCAGCAAACAGATTTAAGATGCGCAGTGGAAGTCCCTTTGGTTTTACCGATGGAATAATTAATTCTCTGGACTACTGTAGAGAAATAAGACGTTGATTTAGTTTAATTTTACAAGAGTAATTTGTGATTTATTGAATTTTGGAAAAATTCTGTTTTTATTTAGTTAATAGAAACATTATACATTATACATAAACATGGCCATTGCTTGAAATGGCGACCTACCCAGGAAGGTATTTTAAGCCAAGTTTGAATGACAGATGAGTGAAGGATGATTGTGGTGTGATCTTGTTGTCTTGATACTGACTAAGGCCGACATGTTCCTTAGATAGGTCTGTTAATTAATAGCCCAACAGCCGATGGAAACTAAGGGACCTACATTTTAACGTGGGATCCGAACCACAATTTCGCCTGGTTTATAATTTACGAACTGGTCTAATTATGAAGACGGTCTTATAAACGTAGTATTCAATATTGGGAACGTTAATCCCCAATAGGGAACACCGCGTACACAGGCCATCACTCATAACTATCCACAATTTGTGACCTCCAAGTAGCTGGATCACAGGACACGTCATCGTCACCGTCCCAGTGTTTTTATGGGGTATAAAATATTATAATATTTTAATCATCAGAAAAAAAATCTGAAAATTCAATGTATTTTCTTTATTATTGGTTTTTCACACATCATTATAAACTAGATTTTTACATCTATTACAATGCTAGAATCCGTTATTCTAAAAACAAAGATTCTGATAAATTCTGTTATAAGGCAATGAAAAAGAAGCATCAGGACTTCAATTTGTTCTTCCGGACAAAGTAATTTGAAAGTCTGAATTATTTTAAATCTAAGAATGTCAAAATATAATTCAACGCCATAACTAAAATATGGACAGCAGTCTAACATGTGGACGCGAGTCTAAAATATTGACATTATACAGTTTTCCATTTGGCATGGCGCGTAAGGGATTAAGACGACCCTTGCTCTCGCACGCGCACTCACCAACGCGGAGCGGCCGGCCTCACCACCCTCTGACCGGCAGGTAGATGACTCATGCACTAGGGTCTTAAGTGAGTAATAGCATTTTTTCAAAACATCAATTTTAACTAATGATCGTAACATATCTGTAATCTTCGTGAAATTACGAGAAAAATGATACCAAATACGTATATAGTTAAGATAATAATTCATGAAATTTGCGTGCTGTTACGATTCATGAAAATATAACTATAGATTAATCTATAAGTAAAAGTAGATTTATACATTTTTCAAGTAAAAGAAAAATTTCGTGTACTTCCCATTTTGATAAAAATCAACTAATTATTTAATTCTTTCAGTCGCCTGAGTAGAGTCAGATGAGTAATTTATTTTGGAAGTAAGCAATGAATCACATGGATGCAGCCCGGAACAACGTATATATAATCAATATTTCAGTCTTATATAAAATTTGAGATCAAAACTCTGACTTATACTCGCCGTCCTGAAATTGCGAGCTTAATAACTTAACCAGGTGATCATTTCACCTTTTGATTATTATTGGAATAAAGCCAGCTGTTTTTGTTTCGAAGCTCTGCACGGCTGCCATTATGAATAACGATTTATCGAGGCTGTTTCTAGCTACCGAGCTTTCAATCTTAAATTATTAGGGAGTTTTGCCACCTATGGTAAACTAATATAATAAATAAAATCAACAGCTTTCCTGCAGTTAGCGCAATGTTAAAAATACCGTTTAACGTTTACCGTGTTGCTTCATTAGGGAGTTTTTGCCACCCACAGAAAACAACATGATAAACGTTAAAAGGTATTTTTTGACATTGTACTAAATGTATAAAATCAGCTGATTTAACCGTTTAAGGTGTATCGTGTTGTTTTACCTTAAACTTCAAAAACTCCCTATTGAAGATGACAAAAACTCCCTATTATACGAATAAAAATTCACTCCACATAATAAACTAATTTAAGAATGTTTTGAAATTACTTTAAGCTGAATATAAATATTGGTAGCTAACTTAGGGGTATTTACAAACATGAAACAATTTAGCATCCTTTCTAAAAAATTACAAAATGATAATGTACAAATTGTTTACGACTTTTAATGTTCAAACTATTTATAGGCCGTTGATTTTATTATTATTTTATAGCACTTAATAATATTTTATCACAAGTAGTATTATAAGACGAATAAACATAATATTAATCAAATGCAGAATATTAACGGATTGTTTGAACACATAATGTAAGCTAAATGTGTTCAAACGTAAATAATAGGTTGTATAAAATTTAAAGATTAACAAAACAATACTCATTTCATCTTTATATGTACATTATTAAATCTTAAAAATGGGTTAAAAACGCCTTGTATTATTGTCCAAGTTAAAAATTTTATTAATAATAAATAATAATGATTATTATCATCGCTTTTTCAGACATTATCCAAACCAAACAGCTTTGTGGGCGTATTGCCTTAATATATCACCGTAACAGCACGTATTCGGTATCATTTTTCTCGTAATTGCACAGAGATTCCAGATTTAATATCATAGATGGTCAAAACTGCAGCAAAAAAAGTTTCCTTTCAGTCCTAGAGGCCCCAGTGCATGAGTCATCTACCTGCCGGGCGAGGCGTGGCGGGACGGACGGGGGGGTAGCTGCGTTTGTGTGTCTGTGTGTGTAAGGGTCTCCTAATCCCTTACACGCCATGCCAAATGGAAAAACCTATAGTTTAACATTTATGGACAACAGCCTGAAATATAAATGAATTTTATGAACAACTAACTTTCATTTACTATTTACTGCCTTTGAGTATGCCACTTTGTTGCTAAAGAGCTTGTATGAGTTATGAGACTATTCCGGTATATTGATCTGTTGTATTTCCTTTGGCTTATAGGCCTAACTTCCATTGATGACTCAGGACTCAAGGTTGTCATAGAAACACATCAATCGTTTTTCATCAGGCCTATTATTGGAAATTAGAACACGGCTACACATAAATGCATCATCAGAAATTTTTTTTAATTGTACGCTGAGACTGTTTGGTATTTTTTTAGCGTAGTGATCAGCTGAAATCGGCTAATCTGCTACTTTATAACTGTTACTTGAAAGTAACCGTTGCAACAGTTGCGACTTTTTCCCAAGGAACTGTTACTAAATTTTAGTAGTTTTTTCCGCAGTTATCGATGTAAAACGCAAGCATGTTTCGTAGCAATTCTTATCTGCTACACGACGAACATTGCGCTGTAAATTACTTAGAAAATAAGTAAAAATTATGTTTTTTAGTTTTGACCATAGTAAAAAGTTTTTTTTTTTTGCTAATTTAATGTAAATTTTAACCTCTTAGGTATTTTTAAATCTTATTTTCAAGTGTAAATTAATGTCAGAAATTAATTATTGGACAGTATTACTCGATTCATTATCACACTACAGTTCAAATAATGCGTTATAAAGTAACAGTTATCCAAAGCGATGCCATTATATAAATAGATATTGATACAGCTATCGCAATGGATATTGATATAGCTATCGCAATGGATATTGATATAGCTATCGCAATGGATATTGATATAGCTATCGCAATAGATATTGATATAGCTATCGCAATAGATATTGATATAGCCATCACAATGGATATTTGATATAGCTATCGCAATGGATATCGATATTCATAGCTCACTCCCGCCAAAACCAAAATGAATCCAAACATTCGTTTTTCCCTAACAAAGCAAGCATTAAAACGACTAATAAAATAATGCGTTGTTCAAATAAAACAATAGTCCGCTTAAATTGTGCTCTGAGTTCTGTTTATGCAAATTGCTCGAGGGTATTCGATTAAACAAATACGAATCACACCTGAAAGGATGTAACAAAACGTTTATTTCAAACTTTAAATCGTTACTAGTGGATCCGAGCACACGGAATCGTGCGCTACTCTAGCGGAGCGATAATTCAAATGGCGACTAATTTAAAACACAATCATGCTAAAACGATCCGTCTTGAGGGTTATGTTTACACAAATTAAAAAATAACAGCAATTAAATTATCCAGCTGATCAAAATGTAAACAATTATGTTCTTCATAAGGATAACTTGGGAACATTAAAAGCCAATGGGGCAGAGCCCAAGGGACTTTATCAAAAATGTAAGGCCAGTTTGCAAATCTACGCGACACGCTCTTTCCAATGAGCCGTCAATGATCAAAATCGGTTAAGAAATGACGGAGGAGTTCATAAGACAAATTTTGTGTTGGCGTATTAATTATTAAATCGTTATTTAAACGTCTGATTCGACATTTAAAAAGTATGTCCATGAAAATTTCCTGCATGTTTTAACTTTTAATAGGGATTAAATCGAACAAGTTTTTGTATTTGTAAATATAACTTTGAAAATACCTGGGACGCTTGCGTGACGTATCATGACACTGTAATAAACCGACATAGGTTTATCAGTCCTTAAACTAAGTTCAATTTAAAACATTTACTGGCACAAAAAATGTAAACCTTTAACTGTTATTTTTTAGTTATTTTCTTTCATTCGAGCCATCCCCCACAAAAGCTGAAATTCCCACCTGTAATGTAAGATTTACATCTTAGAGTTTATCTTGCGAAAATAGTTCTTCGTAATTATATTGGAACTAAATTCGTTTATAAAACTAATGCAACGTTAACAGTTGTAAAAATCGTTTACCTAATTAGCCACACAACAATTAACTGCTTCATAACGGTATTGAAAAATAACAGGTTATTCAATTTAAAAATAACAATAAACGCAAAATTTTGTAAAAATTGTTAACTTGAGAGAACCAACGACATAAAACCCTAACAGTGTGTACAAATGAAAAATGAAGTACTTGATAACTGGATTTGAAAAATGGGATAGCACAAATAGTCAGTTTATAAAAGACAGTTAAAAAATTAAGAAACCCTCGCTACATATAAGCATTTACCTAAAAAGACAAAGGAATATTCTAAAAGCAACAAACGTTCAAAGGAAACTCGGGGGCGAAGTAGGCTTATCAATTACCAAGAAGCAAGCGAAATTGAATCAAGTGTTTCCTTGTTCTGAGGTTTGTTAACGAAAACAACTGAATTATTTAGTCTTTTGAAAAAAGAGCTCAGTATTTTCTCATATTTATTTATTCTATTCGTTTCCATTATCAGCTTTACAAGGTAACGTGTGGTTTTCAGTATGTTCTAAAAGTATCAAGCGTTTCAAACGTAAGACCTGAAAGAAATTCGCAAAGCAGGCTTATCAAGTACCAAGAAGCAAGCGAAATCTAATCAAGTGTTTCCTTGTTCTGAGGTTTGTTATCGAAAGCAACTGAATTATTTAGTCTTCTGGAAAAAATGTATTGTCACGTATTATTTAATGATTGAATTACTTATTAATTTTTTACACTTTTCACAATTCTTAAAGACATATAAAAATATTTATTACCTAATATTTATGTTTTCATTTACCAAACATTTTTTGAAATATTTTGAAATGGCTTTTACACGATGGCTTTTAATTCCGGAGTCACGACTCAATGACGTCTGGACAAGTTTTAAAGTTTGAGTTTGAGGTGTCACATTTAACAAATTTTCACTAGGATTTGTTCATTCATCTTACACATTAAAAAAGAGCATCACCAGTAGAGATTGCAGTATTTTCTAACAATACATGGCAAAAACTGTGTTTGTAGTTTTAGTTTATCTCATATCGTATTTTAGCGAATTCCCCCTATAGGGAAGAAGCTATCAGGTCTCATGGTAAGGCATAAGCCCAAGACCATGATAACTTCGTTTTGAGGCCACCAGAAGCAAAACACAATTCGTTCAAAATTCTAGATATACATATAGATATCTGTGTCTGTAAAAACGATAGAGCTCGCAAAAATTGTCCGATCGGAATATTCGGAATGAAATCCGGCACAGGCATGTAAAGTAGTTCATTTGGATGTGTTCGAAAACCAGCCCGATCGAACCATTGGAAGGGGGGAAGGGTAAAGGGGGATTAACCCCCCAAAAATGAGGTTTTTGGGGTTTTCACATAGAAAAAATTAAAGTAATAAAATTTTGGTTAGCACCATTGAATTCAACTCGAAAAACAAACAATTTAGAATCGTTACCTACTCGATGTCGATTGGCTACCGAGATATATTGAAAGTTGTAAACGCAGTACGTTGTCCCAATGTTAACCTGATGGGAAATAAGTAAAATTCAATATCTCGCTTATTTCTCTACATATCTTCATAAAATTTGGTTTGTGGGTCTATCTAGATGAGATCTGATGTATTTTAGTCTAAAATCCCCAAAATTTACATTTCGTGGCAGCAAACCTGCATACTCATTCCCCATGTTCCCCATCTTCCAATGAATCTTAAGACCATGCTGGTTAAGACCCTCCTGCTAACTCACTTTAACTACTGTGATCTTGTCGTCGCTGATATGACCGTCGAGCTTTCGAACAGACTCCAGCGAGCTCAGAATTACTGCATTCAGTTCATTTTTTGTTTGAGACGTTATGATCATGTCACTCCTTATTACAATTCTTTGTCTTTATTGAAGTTGAAAGAGCTTCGTGAATTTCATTCTCTTCGACTGTTGCACTCAGTAATCAAGAATAAAGTTCCTGCATATCTCTCAGATAATTTTGTATTTGTTTCTGAAATTAGCAGTCGTTTTACTCGTAGGGGATCCCTTCTATTGTCCATTCCAACGCACAGAACAACAATTTATAATAAATCTTTCACTGTTTCGGCCTGCAGACTCTGGAATACTCTCCCTGATTCTGTTAAAATTCAGGAGAGCCATGCTCGGTTCGGGGCAGAAGTTAAAGATCTTTTACTGGGGTGGGCGGGAGTGATGGCCTTTGGCGGTGGCATGACGGGATATAGGGCGACTTGTGTGTTGCGTGAATGTTTACATATTTGATCAAGTTTTGCTTAAGAAATATATGCCGATGCTTATTTTATTATTATTATTATTTTTAGTTTTTACATAACCATGTTATTTTTAGTTTTATCCGAAGTTAAGTGGTAGAGAGGACTTGCTAGTCCTAACTTCGCTTCGAAAATAAAGTCATTTTTCATTTCATTTCATTTTTCATGTTATTCTTATGGTGCGATTACAAAATCATGTCATATCTCGCTATGTTGGATGGGATTATTTATTTTGCATTTGAAATTCGCTGAGTCTGCAGGTCTGCTGCAACGGGGGTATTTAAGTATTTATTGTATGTTTGTTACTGCATAATAAAGTGACCATGCTTTGATCGGGGGTGAGAGTTGAATTACGCTTAGATTCAACAACAATTCAATAGATTGTAAAGTAATACAAGGGCATTCAATAGATTGTTACGTTATACGGACACATTCAATAGCAAATCAATAGATTGTTGAGTAATACATAGCCATTCGATAGCAATTAAACAGATTGTTTAGTCTGAACTGGAGCGTATAAACCGGTGCTCAGATGCAGCCCACTAGGGTCCCTAACCCGTGTACTGCCACTGTTGCGTCCGTCGTCACAAACACTACTGTATTTTTCTCAACAACAGTTTTGCGTTTTCTATGATTAATCTTTGTAAAAAAAGTACCTGGAGAACGAGCTTTGCTCGAAGGAAACAGTAGTGAATGTAACGTAGTTTATTGTATTTTGTATTATCTCATAACTTGCAACATGCTAAAACAGGCTTTCAAAAATGGCTTGACTATTGAAAGCTGGAAGTTTCTTTTGTTTACACTTTCGGTGTTATTCCGTAACCAACATAGCAACCCATATGACCCGGTGTTAAAAATTGTCAACTTTAAATTTCATTTGTTTAAAATTTGCTGGTTCCCACAGCAAAATTGACATAGAAGGTGAACTTTAAAATCAAAACGATATTTGTATGGGGAATTTTATTGAAATTGTTTAAGCCATTTTCGAGATAGGATTTACAAGAATTTCACATTTATAGTAATAATTAGGTGGTCGAAAATAGTAAATTACGTTACTAGGCCGGAAAGAACTGTTTTACCAGACGAGTATGATAGCTCTCATGCGAGTATGGTAAAACTTACCGACCGTGTAACGTACGATACTTTTCATCACAGTAAAAAAACATACTTTCAACCATAACGTATTCCTTACATAAACTAATAAGTTTCTTAATCCTTCAAACCTAACCTATAATAAACAAAACAAACCTTTACTACGCAGCCAGTGCTTCCACAACATTCATCTTAAAAGTAACCGATAAACACGCAAAACGTCGGTTTGCTGCAACTCAACTGATCGTTTAACTTCCGTTTACTGTAATCGTAGTCCAGAAAAACTTCCCGCAGTCCGGAAAAAGTTTTTTTGGGACTGATACGGCAAGGATACCTTTCGAGCCAACAAAAAGGAACAAAAAAATGTGTAAGTTTGATGGAATGGGGATTGTTTACTATTCCCACAGCTTATCATTCAAATTCTATTTGGAATCTTCAAAGTCTGTAAAAAAAAGAGAAGAATAGCATTACCTTTGTCTTTGTAAGGTTAAGTCAAAAATCATTTTTGAAAAATGTAAACAAATTGTGACGTCTTTTGTACACTGGAAACCTATATAACCTACGGCTGTGATCGTGACGTCTTTTCTCTGGGGTCGTGGGTGATCGGAAAACTGTAACCCCTTAGTTCCACAGGCCTTATTGGATTTAGGCAACCTGAGAGTATAATATTAATACTATTCTCCTCTATATAATCTGTAGACCTTGGTTTGGAATGCCAATTTTTACATTAGGTTTTTTACTTTTATTTTTCTTGTGAATTAAGTAATTTTTAAACCTGCAAGCTGCAAACGAGAACGTCATGAGAATACAAGTACGGCGATGAACAGCCAGCAAAGTAGTGAAGCAGGGGAGGTATGTATAACACAAATGTCTTATGCGACCGCCTTTTTATTGAACAAAGAGTAGTGTCCATAATACCTTTCAGAGACAAGGGAACCAGGAACCGTATTCAACACACCGACCTCGTAGGGGCTTTGTGTAAGTCGTGGGGGGGACTTTTTGGTTAAACTTTAGAATCCGTCCCCACCGTTAAAATCGAAGTTAAAAATCGATATTTTTCGGTTTGATATAAATAATCGATTTCCTTAAAAAACAATTGTTTTATTGTTATTAAAGTGAAACTTATTTGAAGTAAACAATTTAGGTTACCGTTTTAAAAAATATCGGCTTCAGTCAGTTATTTTATTATCCTATTACAATAAGAGAAACCGACAATCTTAAGTCATGAATTGCAAACATTTGTTTTGTTAGCTTATTCAGTTTCATGTAGTATTACGATGATTCTAGGTTATAAAACGTGATAGAAGTGATGGAAACATCTGGCTGTGTAACCAACATGGATGTAGGTAATTCTAATATGTCGTCGGGAAACATTAAAGATAACTTACATGTGGATCCATAAGTTTACTCAGTTGCAGGTAAATCACGAACCTAACATTTCATCAGCAACATTTCATTGTAACTGGTTTAACAATTCCAGTTTTTAATTTTTTCTACTATAAAAAAACCGAAGGACATATTCGACTCGTACCTAGGCAATTTGATGCGTCGGTAGTACTGAAGTGTCTTGAAAAGTGTATTTTCTAACTGTTTAGAAAGTGTAGGTAAAGTGTATGTATTTACACAGTAATTGCAACTATGTTAGAATTAATTATTGTTTATTTACTAAACTATCATGTAGATAAACATTCATGCTTTAAACTATCGTTTTGATTAAAATATCGAAATGTTTTTGGTTAACATAATTGCGAATGTAAATATCGAAAAATATCGATTTTAACGTTGGAGAAAGGCCTCTTAAGTTTCGCTGACATTTTAATGCCTAAGCGAGGCGAGTCACAACATACCCCATAAGTTGAGAAAGACAGAAGACATCACATAACTCCTGTGAAAAGTCCTGTGGAAAATGAACTGTTCATAGGTTTTACAATTTAATCATAATTTGGCTATCTAGAGTGATTTTTTATTGAACTGTAAAATTCTAGCATCAAATTATTCGTTTTCTATACGAATTTTATGTTTGCTCGATTTCGAGCAACGGGTTACCCATGTAAAATTGTAAGGGCATTCACTTTGTATTACATATTAGCAAGACAACTTAAAAATATTGTTCTCATTTTAGGGAAAATTTGCTACAACAAACATACCTAGGGAGGAATTACACTTTGGCGAAACAATGACGGAAATAGATATGTTACATTAGGGAACAGAATTGCCACCGCAGCAATAATTAATTTCTCACCACCGCCACATGTCACACGGGCTCAACGTGATACAGCTGACAAGCGGTTTATTCCCCCATTCCTATTTTAACATTTAAGAGTTTCTACGGTTTCAAAAACCTCATTTCTTTATTTCTTCATCTTTACAACCGTAAATTAAACTTTAAAACTTTCAAATCAACAAATGCAGTGCGAAAAACGTCAGAAACATAGGCTAAAACATTTGTAATATTTAATATTTTTTCCTCTCCAGTTATTAGAGAATTTCAGAAGGGAAACGAATACAGAAAAAAACATAATATTAAAAAATTAAGAACCACCTCGATATGAACCACTATATGAAAATATACCGGTGTTATGGTGAAAACATTAATGAAAACTTATGCTTTTGGTAATGAAAACTTGAACCGATGATGAAGATATGAACATTTACTGATGAGAAAAATTAATTTGAATTTTAAGGATTTTTACAATATGTTTCTTGTCCCTAAAAAAATATATCCACAGTTTTCATTAGACCTAAGCTTTCTTTATTAAGGTCTGACAAAAGTAACAAAGCCTATACTCACAAATCATAAGAATCAATTATTTACTAACTTAATAAAGGTTTATAATATGTGGTCTTTTCACTTAACACTAATCATAACTCCATTTTCGTTTCACAAATAAGCTTAAAGATAAGTCCAATACTTTTTGATTTTTTAATTTTAAATATCTTCTATCTATGGAGGGGTTTAAACATTTTCCTACTTAATATTATTGTAAAAATCTTGTTTATCTTGGCAGTAAGTATCGATGTAAAATTCATTTACATCGATGGCGGTAGGCAGGACATCGCAAAATTATATAAATTGCGATGTCCTGCCTTTTCTGCATTTTATCACAATCACTTTTCTGCATTTTACACACAGTGAATAGCTTATTTGATTGGTTGTGTTGTTGTGTTTGAATCGATAGACTATATTAAATAATAACGCACTGTTAATGACTTTGCGTTACACAACAACATTTGATATTTTCCGAATCCGACGTAATAGTATATTTCATTACAAGGACCTAAAGTGACGCTTTTCGTACAAGGTCAAGTTTTACAACCGAGGCTGTAAGCCGAGGTTGCAAAATGACCGAGTAACGAAAAGCAGCTTTAGGTCCGTGTGATGAACTACATTTTTCGTTATATTGCTCAATGCAATACGTAAACTACTTAAGAAAACCAAAATGTTACAGCTTGTTTACCTTTAAAGATGCCTTCAAAAGATGCCACCGTCTTGTTCTTGCTATTTGAAGCAATCAGCTGATTGTCTGTTTCATTTGTGTTAGGGTAGACTGACAACAATGAACAACTATCGACGCGACGTATCGAACGCATCTAGTAATCGATTGGTGAAATGAGCGAGTTTCACAAATTGATTAAACTGACAACAATGAATGTTTCGATAATAACGATGAATGTTTCGATTATTTGTAATCGAATGAATATTGTTCGATTATTACGACGTACTCGGCACTTTTTGACTTTTAGTCCTAGGACTATAAAGAGTCAGCTGGTAGCGAGTACATCAGCTTTTAATTCCTAGGAATAAAAAGAGTGTATTTAGGTCCGGAAAACATGCATTAAAAACATCTGTTTTTGAAGCAGTATAACGAAAACTATTTTTTTTATTGGTTCTGTGAAGCATAAGTTTAAAAAGTCAGCAGCACATATTCGGTGGCAGATCGCTTTAATACATTTCCGATATCCGCTCCAAGTCACTTCGGAACCGCTCAGCGAGAAGTCAGCAGACTGGCAGAGCGGATATTTCCGTCTATATTTGACAAACATATTTCCGTAGGAAAATAAAACTCAAATTCACATCAACCACTCAAGTGCAATAACTCAGCAGGGCATATGTGGAAAAAGCCGTTTCGAATTCGTAACATAAATTTATCTTTATTGACTTTATTCTGTAGATAAAATTCAATAAATAAAGATAAAAAGTTGAAGTCGTCGTCGTAGTCGTCGATGTTATTTTTATGTTGTTGTTACTGTTATGTTGTTGTTGTTGTTACCTGTTACTGTTATTTGTAACTTTTTGTTACTTATCAAATAAATAAGAAATATAAAATAAATAAATCTTCATTGTTGAACAAATTGTTCAATTTATAATAGATTGCATTAATACTAATGTATTAGTTATACAGTAGTTTCTTGTTTTATTCTTCATATTCTTAAAATTCGCAGTTTTGTTTAAGGCTTTATCAATAGCTTCTTTAATTAATTTAAAAATAATTTTCAACCCTTTATTTCTTAAACTTATTTTATACTCAATTTGGTGAAGGCCCGACAGCCTTATTCCACTGTATTGTAATTGATGTTGAAATAATTTTGTACGATGGTGTGGAATAATAAGATGGCGCAAATTGGAATTTTGATTAATATCAAAATATTCTAAATTGGTTTTAATAAATAAAATAGATTTACATACATAAATCTATACATACATGTAGATTGAATAATTTATAAATTGAAAGAAAGTTTATTATTTTATTAATTTTGAATAATTTCTTACATAAATAGTTACGTGGTTTCTTAATATGATTTTTAAGCGATTTTTTAAGAATTAAGATTTCTTTCCAGTGTATCTAGCATTCCCCCAAATACATACACCGTTTTCCTTGATTAGCTAAAATATTCCATAAGAGGCTAAAATGTTGACAATAATGAAAAACTTAGAATAAAACTTTAGCGACTTAAATTATTGCATAGTTCATGATAAGAGCATTTAAAAGAAGAAAGATTTATGCAAAAGGTGGAAAATGGTGCTGGTTTATTTCAATTGGTTATTTATATACAGTGAATTCAACAACACGTATCATGTTAATCAAGAAAGTTTTTAAACATATTACGACCAAAAAGTTCTAGTGGAGCTGGAAGTCACGACGAAGATGTTATCTATTAATGAATAAATTACCAAATTATTTCAATAATCAAATGAATTTTAAAAAACAAGAAAAAGAGTTGAAAAAATGTTTAATAAATAATACTTTTTATCAAGTTTCTGAGTTTATGGACTTCTCTAAACTCAGAAATGTAAATATATTACATTTAAAACTAAATTACTAGTAAAACAATAATCAAGTCATATTATTAATTGTTATGCTGTGAAATTTTTGAGACTCTCACTTCTTTTTTACCAATTATAAATTTATAACTATATGTATTATTAGAAATGTATTTGATTTTCAAAATTTATGTATTGTTAACATTGATACACAACATTTGTAGTTGTTTACATCAATAAAATATTTGTTATTGTTATTGTAATATTCGTTATGTATTAGACCTATACTAGTATCATAAATCCTTTTAGCGGCTGAATATACGAATTATCTATTACAGTTCCGGCCAAATCATTAGGCGGGTGAGTGCGCTGCTGGCGTTCAAAATGTGTTTTTGGCCGGTCATTTACCCATCTGAAGTTATAGACAGTTATGCTCTTTGTTTGTATTCTCCAAATCAGCTGAGTAAGTTCTTCAAACGTACCCAAGTAAATGTGCTTCTATCTGTTGGAAATATGTTCAACTAATTAACTGTGCAGAGGAGCGGAGGTGTCTTTAACATCAAGTCATTTACACAGCTGGAGTTTCCATTTTTCGCCACCTGCCTAATGATTTGGCCGGAACTTTAGTAATTTATTAAAAATCGATTGAGGTTTGTATTCACCGTAATTGTTTAGTTCCAATGCAAACATTTATGGTATGTTTCTCGCCATACATTGGTCAAATTGTCTGCAGTAATGGATACCACAGCTAAGATCTAAATTAACAGGCGATCAGCTGATACAACAATGAAACATTATTCTTTGTTGTAACCAATGCCAAGTAAATCATATTTTGTCGATTAATAGATTTAAGTAAAATACATAAAAATATGTTCTTTAATTTTGAAACCGCCTGTAAAATTTATCACATGACAAATGACACCCACATCCAGTCTAATGAATACAGTTACTATAGTTTCTGTGTTCATTTCCCACTCTCGTGCAGACACGAAAGAACTAACTCATGGCATTATTTGCAAGCTATAATCAACAGCTGCATGCTGTCATCTCTCTTGATTGTGGATATTGGTAGCGATTACCTCGGAATAATCAAAGCTCGCATGAAGGACATTTTTGAAGGATAACCCTCCATTATATCGGATAGGTAATTTATATCTTTAATGTTACCGACTAATAGAAAATATATTTTCAAGCTTTTCATTTTTTTTAGAGTAAGATTATATCCTATGATTACAAGAGGCCAATTACCTACTATTATGATACTCGACTAAAGTTAACCAATTAATCAATAGGTATCTTTTAAACTATAACTCTGATTGCAATTTTTTCAACGTGGAACTCTACTTTATGTTTTATGTTGATGAAACAAAATATGGCCGCCATTTTCCATACTGGTGGACAGTTTTAATTTTTTATTTTGGATCACTCTGTATCTGATGTTTTTATTATTTAATAATCAAGAATATTTTTTGTAATAAACTTTTACAGACATGGACAAACGTCATACAAACATGAAATGAAATGTATTGAAAAACGTTTTTATTCAGCTAGCGTTATTCAAAGTAAAGGTCTGTTTTTTTCAATACAACTGTTGTCATAACTATATAAGATTATCGTAATGTCTTTAAGCACTAATTAAAAAAAACATTTTTGACCAGCGGTGAAAAAATTAAGAATATTAAGCTACATAAATGCTTAATATTCTTTTTAAAGTAGTGCAGCTGACTGATTTCATGTCAGATGGAAGGGTAAAGTAAATTTTGGAGCAAAAATAAGAAAAGGTCATTTTCAGTTCTGACCCGTGGCAGTTGCAGCAAGACTTATTCCTGTCAAGTGCTCCAAATGCTCAGCGCTCAGCACATATAATAAGCAGTAAGGAAAAATTTACTATTGGAAAATCGGGCAACCTACGAGAATGAAAATTGAGCTATTTATCTTAATCTTACGTGAAACTTTATGAGTGTGTTCTGAAAAATTGAGGCAAGGATCAATGGCTAAACCAAAAACAAAATTGCCTGCTACTGCTGGCAGGATTGAAATTAATTGTCAACCAAGAGTTAAATTTCACCAAGAGGATCTCCTAATTTAAAATCCATGAAAAGTGTTTTCTTAGAATTTACAGAAAGGTTATTTTCTGCCATCCACTGGAGAGGAAAATTACTTTGGATGAAAGACTCAATCTCAAGATTTTTACGAGAACCACTACTTATGTTCAACTACTTATGTATCATCAGCGAAAAGGCTGAGGTCAACGTTAGAAACACTCGATTTGATGTCATTGACAAATAACAGAAAAAGGGCCGGTTCGAGTACGGAGCCTTGTGAAACTTAGCTGTTAATAAGTTTTTCACTTAATCTTACAGATGAAACGCACCCTTTACTATCCAAAAATGGCACTTAATTCAGCACGTTAATTTTAGAAAACTCCTGTATTTGGAAACTATTGCCAAAAAACAAAAACAGATAAGGGTTTTTCAATTCAAAAGAACGTCTTCAAGTTGAATTTCCACCGTTTAAAAATGTAAGAGGGAGTCATTAGCAGCACTTATTTCAATGCCCTGTGTACATAAACTTTTACTACTCTTATCTACATAACCCTTGTTACAGGAATTCCAACATAACGTACGATCCAAAATATCATCAAATGCCTGTTCCATTAGACAAATTTTAATTTTCCGCCCAATGGAAATTAGTTACCATATTTTTCAAATTCACAATGACACCGAAAATCGGCATAAAAATGTGAGAGAGCTCTCAATTCAAAGGTTCATTATCAGATTTATAGTTAAAAAGTTAAATTTTAGTTCACTTTAGGTGAGACACCAGTCATAGATTGTAAAAAGAGGCTGTTTCAGGCCGGTTTTTTAGCCTGAAAACTATATAAACGAATGTATAATCTTTGTGGGAAAACAAAATATCTGAGCCCGACAACACTGTTCCAAAAAAACCAAAGTACTAGTAGAACCACTATTTTTCCCTCAATTAATAGTTTCACAAATAATGAACATGCAACGTGTATCTTTTTATTGATTTAAATGTAATTTAACCATAAAACATATACATTAGGCTACGAGTTTTTGCTACATTTTCAAACTCACATGCAAAAGATTAACTTATAAAATGTCGAATTTTCGCTGCAACGTTGGCCCAACAGGTGGACTTCAATCGACCAGAGTCAAGTGCGCTTCAATGGACAACGACGCACGTCAAGTATAGACGTCAAGTACCGCGACATCAAAACGTCGCTGCTCGCCATAAGATTCGTTCCAAAAAGTGTAGCTGATTAGCTTTGGTATCACCATTGATTATCTACAGGTGTATTGTCAATGGCATAACCAGTGAACGCATCAATTACTGTAAGAATCAAAATCATTCATGGAACTCACACTCTGTCATGTAAAAATTACATTCATTGAAAATGAAGTCGCAAGCTATCTGCCTACAGCGCAACATCTGCCTTAAGTTGATTAATTATTTGACACAACTCAATTGTACAACTTACAACTTAGTTGCCAGACAAGTTAGTCTAATTCGTTAAACGAAGTTGAGCAGCTTAAGGGCGTTTGAGGAGAGCGACTACAGGTCGAGTCAGCTGAGATGGTCCAACCCGCCCATAAGACTAATGTTAATTTTAGCATTGAACTGACAGACAAACTGTTTGGGCCACGACATGCGATTTGGACTTCAAGCCCCTTTTTCGTGTTGATTGCCTCGACATTTTTTCCCTTTTTTAAAAACCACTTTTACACGGACAAATGTAGAATTTTTATTTTAATGCTATATTGTTTTATAAAAAACTTAATTTTACCCACCAATGTTTCTAGTGAGCAGTATAAAATCAAAATACTTAGAATTATATTGCAAAACAACATAAGCGATAAGCGATCTTTTTTATTTCATTTAGAGATATAGCCTCTGGATCGTTATTGAACATTGTTAATATATAATATCTGATATATTAGACATTAACAATTGTTAATATCTGAGCAATACATTATTGAAACTTTGCCACATGTCCTTGGATTCTGTCCTCATGGCCAACTTTTAAGAAATGCCCGGCATCACAGAATAATGATAGCTGATGAATTTAGAGCTAAATCTTTTGAAGTCTATGAAGAGATAAATTGTATTGCTAATGATGAATCTACAAGAAGAATTGACATAATCGCAATTGATCGAAAAAAGTCAATAGGTTATGTAATAAATCCAACGGTTAGGTTTGAGACTAGTCAAGAACAACCGAATAAGGTAAACGAAGAAAAAATAGATATATACTCACCAACCAAACAATACCTTCAAGAAAAATATAAAATTAAAAACATACAAATATTTGGACTACTTGTTGGATCAAGAGGAACGATCCCCAATTTGTTGAAGACTTTTGGAGCTTATTTAAATTGAATAAGAAGGATCTTTATCAAATTTCAGTTTTAGCCATGAAAGGTTCAATTGAAATTTTAAAATATCACCTTTACAGTAAACAAAATCAAAATTAATTGTTAAGTATTCTTTGTTCACAGCAACTAGTAATGTACAAGAAGAAGAATTTTATTTATATATATTTGATGTAAATAAAGTTTCTTTATATATATAAATTACCTTACGATCCAGTTGTATTGAGTGGAGACCTAGTTCAGGAGAAAAGGACTATTATAAACAGGTCCAATAGTACAACATTAGTTGACTAGTTTCGGCTAACACGTAGCCATTATCAAAACTGAAGAACGTTATTTCATTCAATGAATTTCGTCAAGTAGTCTAAAACATTACAAACGACACAATACAACATAAAATTACAACACACATTTAAAATAAATTGCCGGCCGGCACACATCACTGACTGAACTGGAACTGGTTTGATCATTAATAACAAACTTAGCCCACTTCGTCACGCTTATCATCAGCTGATCTAGTACCAATGCTGCCAACATTGTTAACCAAACGATCTAGTTCTAATATCGTATTAAATAATTTGTTAGAGCCATAGTTGAGTTTTTCGTTTAGCATGTACAGAGGATCTGAATTTGTGGCTTTATATATTTCAAATTCTTCGAGCGTGTCTAACAAATAGCTCTTTTTACAAATGTGAAGTATTTCTGTGTTAGCATCAAAACTGTCTTCTTTATGGTTAGCACTAAGTAAGTGTTCGGCGAATTTGGACCTTTGTTCAGCAAGTTTTGGTTTGGGCAAATGTTCTGAAAACCGCTTCTTAAATGATCTTCCAGTCTGGTCTATATAATAACTTGGACAATCAGAGCAATTAATTTTGTAGGTACCAGTTGCAGTATCTTTAGGTATATTGTTAGGTGACGTTTTATTTAGTTTTGTTCCAAGTTTGTTAGATGTTTTGAATGTTACAGTTAGGCCGTGTGGTTTCAGTTCTTGTTTCAAAGCATATTGTAGGCCGCTGTTGTATTCTATGGTACAAATTTATTATTATCAACTGATGACCTATTGTTGGGTCGGGGTTTACGTTTTTGTTTGTTTACTATATATCAACAATACTACGGCTGTTATATCCATTGGCTAAGGCTATGTATTTAATCGTATTCAATTCGTTGCAATAATCTTCAGTAGACAATGGCATGGATAAAAGTCGATGTACCATAGTGTTATAGGCGGCCATTTTGTGGGTTTCAGGGTGGTACGACGTATTATGGATGGTATGGTCCGTTGCTGTAGTGCCGAAACTAGTCAACTAATGTTGTACTATTGGAATTGCTGACGTCACAAGGTATGTTAACCTGTTTATAATTGACAAACAATTCCGGAAGGCATCATGGAGAAAAAGAAAAGGACTGTTGATAACGGCGTTGAAACATAGATCTCCACTTATGAAACTTTAAGTACCATAAGGCGTAACCCTAACGGAATTTTGAAAGACCGTCCTTTAGTACACATCAAGGACCCAAGGGACACATATATGCCAAACTTCAGCTCCGTAGGTCTTATAGTTTAGTAGATTTGCTGTCCGTCAGAAAACCCCATCTCCTTTATATCCGTGAAAAAAAAACTTCCTTGGATTCATGATTTTTAATGTTTAGGTTGCCATGACAACTTCGTAAGCTTCGCTATAGGTTAGTATTGAAATTTTGATGTAGGCCCTAGCATATGGCGTATCCCTGGGGAATTTTAAAGATCTGTTCTTAGCGGATGCCTACGCCCTGAAAGGAAACTCCATGCAAAGATTCAAGGTTTTAGGTCAAGTAGTTTGGGCTGGGCGATTATAGGTGAGTGGTATTTGACATATATATATGAGATAATAACAGATAATAGATAAAGAGATAATGGGGTCATTGCTCCGAGCGGGTGAGAGAGTGCGCTGTTATCACAATTAGCGTTTAACACCTGCAGTGGTTGCAGCATTGACTTTGGAATAGTCAATGGTTTACAGGTAATAAATCACATGGTCATGACTTTATGTAAAGGCACACCAGAAGTGCAACCGCTACTGCAATTAATGTTAAATGCAAGCAAGGTCAATGCAATTATGACATACAACGTCAAAAGATCACAAAGATAATTTCAGTATGCAGCAAGTCTAAAGGGAGGTTACGATGTATGGTGATATTCAACATTATATTTTTGTGATGAGCCATTCTGAATTCACTTCAGTATAACATAATTACTTATTCGATATCAATGGTTAACTAAGTATACACGTAGCTCGAAATCGATCAAAAATCATATGGTAATAGAGTGAAGAATAATCAGCCTACTTGTATACTTTTAAAGTTTAATCAAAGGGCTAACTTCTTAACTACTGAAACTTTTAAAGTTAATTTGATCTACCGCAGGAGTTTCAGGTAAATGTAAACAATTTTTAAGGCAACACCTTCATTTCCCCATGTCCCCTTTTTTCTAAAATGTATATTCTAACATCGGCAAAAAAAGCTCTGCTTACAGCAACATGTAAATGACCGAGAGCAAACACTGACGCCGTGAGCAATGACTTTCTTTGTTTAGGGATTGCCGGGATTGCCTCTGCACCTTCTTGATAATTATCGCCAAAACAGATATCGTAGGGAACGGCTGTCTTTACAGGCAACGTTTCCTTTTTGGCGAAAACGCGTAAACAACGCATTATCTCTACCAGTCTTTTCATTCTTGAAAATGCGACTCACCACAATGAAACATTTTTAGTTGCATCAAATGTTACATCGGGAGGGTGATGCCAGCGGTTGCGATCGTGTTCTTACCGACTCCTCCGACCAGTCAATGTTCGGTCAGTGTTATTGGTGGCATAAATAAATGCACCAGATCCAAAAAATAAATTTGATCAGGTTAATATAACTTCAAAAAACACTATGAGATATCGTAAACTACATTGTAAAACTGGTAACCGCGAAGTTAAGAGCTTTGAAAACTTCATAGCATAACCTAAATTACATAATAAATCGTTTAAAAAACAAAACTGTTGAAAACAAAGCCAAACCAGCTGTATATATAAAATGCTTTTTTGAAAAAAAATAATTATAATTGCTGTGGTCTGTGATTTATTTCAGAGCATGGCCATATGTTCAGTTTGTAAACAAAGTAAATTGAGCTTGCTTCAATGTCCATGAATAGCGCTACTGTTCCGAAACTTCAGCCCTTTACTGTACTTTAGTGACGCCCTTTTTTAAAATTCTGAGACTTGATGACAAATCTACATAACAATCCCTTTAATTTGACACCTCAAACGTTAAAATCCGTCCAGCCGTTATTGCGGTTGGACTGTGAAAAGAAAACAGCTTGCGTATTAATATATAGATAATACGAAGGTTAAAAATACGAAAATATTTGGATTGTTTTGCCTGCAGAGAATAGTGACAAATCTCTTGTTGGGAGCATATGGAAATATGTCCTTAAACATAAAGATCAAAGGTTGCCAGAAAAAAGATCATCTGATACAGTGCACAACTATTGCAAACATTTTATTTCGTAAGGAAATTCTCGGTAAATATTGCAGCACAGCTTTTCGTGGTCGTTCATCATTTGCGCGGTATGTAAGCCTGCTGTGAAATATTCTGAAGGGTCGCCTAATCCTCTTACATCATTTTGCGCGGTGTCCCGTCCTGGTAGCCTCAGCCTGCCAACAAGAATTCGCCAACAGCCGCCCTCCCGCACGTACCACATGAGGCGGGTCATAGCAAAACTGGCTGTGACATTTTTTCGAAATTGAGATTTTGATGTTTTCTTAGCCAACTCTATGGGAGTCGATACACCAGACTGTGTGCTAATTTTGTGTCAAAACTAGTTATTTTCTATTTAAAAACTATGTTAAAGTTTAGCGGTTGTAGCAAAACTCGCCTTTTTCAACGCGACTGTTGGTTGCAAACTAGACATTTTGCAGCCGACCAATGGTGTCGCAGCTTATGATCACGTGATTTTCAATTTTTTTACATCTCGACTTCCTGAAAGTTCCTAAAGGTTGCAGCTACTATCAGTGTATTTGAAACTTTATTATTGAAATAATTATGGATACAATCATTAAACCTTCGCCACGTGGAAAAGGGGCGAAAGAAGAAATATAATCCCGAGGTATGGAAGACATTTTGTCGTTTTATTACTCTATAGGAATCGATACAACAGGGGGCTGTTTCTAAACGATGTTGGTAAATTAATAATGTTGACTCTGTATTTTGTAATCCTAAGATGCCGTTTCAAAACTGTAAAGATACAACTGCGAGATGGATTGTAACTATATAGTATTTAGTAATTTGAATGCCGCTTCCGCCACCCCTCACCGCGCAGATGATGCATGTACCTGAGAGCCCCCTGAAACTCACCGCGCAAAAGATGCAACCCTTCTACCTGGCTCTCCGCATACCGCGCAAATGATGTACGCCCCAGAGTTTTGACAGTCGGACGAAAACTAGTTTTAGAAGACGCTATGGGAGATTAGGCCTACTATTCTTGCCACCCGTCAGATCGGCTGACCAGAACTGTAATTGATAAACTTCTATATATTTTTCAAATACCACTCACCTATCCTTGGAACGTTGCATGGACGTTTCTATCAGGGCGTAGGCATCCACTAAGAACGGGTTTCTTTAAAATCTGTTAGGGCTACGCTCTATGCGGTACATACAGGTTTTTCAAGCTTTTTTCAAGTTTTTCAAAGTTTTTTGTTACATCAAAACCGGATTGATCACCTGGTTTTATAATTTACTTAATTCGTAATCCATACAAATGTGTTATATTTAACTAGGGCGGTGCACCAGTGAATGACCGGTTAAGGACGATGCCTAAGTTAATTTGACATCTTCCTTATTTCATATTGTCACATGATATAATAATCATGTGTTTAGTTGTTATTGTTTTGTTTTTAATATTGAAAACAAGTTACTTAAGTTTTTGAATTAAATGGTATCACTTAATCACTTAATCACTTAATCACTTTAATAAGACAGGTACCTCATGGAGGACGTTACCCTGAATATGAGTGAAGGATGAGTGTGATGATCGTGATGATAGTGGCGCGATCTTGTAGCCTTGTTACTGACTACAAGATCGTTTGTTCATAAAGGATTTTTATAATAATTTAGTAGTATAAAGATATCACATATAGTCACAGTTGCACATTTTACTATAGAAAGCTCAATACTAGAGGCTTGAAGGGGCTAATAGCCCCTAAGCATAATCCTTCTTTACTATAGTACAAAATACCTTCTTAGAAAATGGCTTTTGGATCCACAAAATTATGAATATATCTAGCATTTGGTTTTAAGTAAACAAAGCAGACCTTTTTACATCCCAATGTTTTTTTAATGACAGCTATTTTACGTTATTTCTCATTTTATAGTAAGCTTAAAGCAATTTCAGTATTTTCCCCGAGTCCCTGGGATGGAGACCTTCATTTCAGCCCCTCCCATTATCCTGCGACCTTCCAAACGCCCATAATTTCGGCGCAAAAAGTTCCCTTATAACAAAAATCTACATTGTTATAACATAAACTAAACAAACGTACTTAAATTTTTATAATTTTAAATTATGAAAAAACTCAAACCCTTAATTAATATAAAACCAGAAAATCTTAAATTTAAAATATTTGTTGTTTTAGTACATTGAACGTGCATGGTTAGCTGCATTTTGAAAAAAATCCCACATGTCAACATCTACCATATGGCTTTGAATCAAGCATTAGCACCACATGTTTAATGTAAACAAAGCAGACGTTTTTCAATTCCAATACATTTTAAAAATGGAAGACATTTTTCGTTATTTCTCAATTTCTGGTAGATTTGGACATAAACTGATATTTTTCCCGACCCCCTGAGACCAAGACCTTTAATTTGAGCCTTCTCCCATCATCCTGCGAGCTGTCAAACTCTCACTATTTTGATTTTAAAAAATCGCTTACAGAATTAGTAATATAGATAGATTAGTTAAATTGGTTACTTAATAAGAATACGGTTTGTAATACTAATTAAAAAAACAACTATTAAAAAAACAATTATTTTTACATTTTTTTCTAGTGTATTAGTGTGACACAGTCTATCTGGATATCCCCAGGCAGTTCCGAAGAGTTTGGTAGTAAGGTAATTGTAGATCAATGCACCAATAAATGACTGGGACTGTACTAGTAAATGACCGATCTTGCACCAGTGAATGACCGGTCTCTTTTGGCTGATATGAATAGCTGTCAAAAATTGAAAAATCGGCTGACAACGATGAAGAATAATAAGTCAGCTGAGAGTATAGATCATAGCTAGCTAGTAAATGACTGATCTTGTTCCAGTGAATGAACGCGAAGTTTTTCCCCGGTCATTCACTGTTTTTTGCCCTTGTTACGTTCCAATTTATGACCACCCTCAGTAATAATTAATTATAACATGCAGAGCAATCAAATTGATTTTTAATTGTATGATGGTATGTATTTAACTGCAACCAGTTTTTTAAATAATCATCAATACAAAATTCATGTAAATCCAGCTAAGCCTTGCAGGGATAGTCAATATAGCAGGAAACATCAAAATCGGAAATAGTGAGACACTCAATATTAAATATGTTTAAAAATTATTTTTGACTCCAATAATTTTAACCAATGAAAGATTATTGTTGAATAATATTCCAAGGCTGTTTTTACGCTTATTTTTAATCAGCCAGCCTAAAGAAAATGCTTAATACAGGGTTCGTTTAAGTAAAACGGTCATTCACTGGGGGGTGGTCTTCACTGGTGCACCCATCCTACGTAGGCTATTTTGACTCGACACTTTAAAATTGCTAATAAAACTGCACTAAAATGCAATGCTCACTGAAAAGACTAGTGCAAATGACAAAAAGACAATTGTTAATTTCAGCATTGGGCCATTGGTCTTTCGGACAGTCTTGGCCATGTCAATTAACTTGGACTATAATTTAGCCTATTACTACAATTATAAGTATACTTGTCAGTTGTCACTGATATCTGCTATCTTGTTCCTAATTATTCCAAAGTGCGTCGACCTCTGTCTTGTAGATAGTACGCTACCTGTGACAAATTTGGCAGATTAGCGAATTTTCCTTCGCCGCTATTGTTGCTTTTTTGTACGGTTAACACAATTAAAATTGCAGTTTTAAATAAAGTGTCCTAAATAATAATAATAATAAACTAGATAACACGTAGCTCGAAATCGAGCAAAAATCATATAGTAAAAGAATGAAGAATAATCAGCCTACTTATATACTTTAAAGTTTAATCAAAGGGCTAAATTCATTAACAAAATTATAGCTTAACCACTGAAACTTTCAAGTTTTATCTACCGCAGGCAGCTGAACGTGAACGATTGGGAACACCTTCATTTCCCCATGTCCTCTTTTTTCTGAAAAGTATATTTTAACACCGGAAAAAGATAAAACTCTGCTTACAGCTACATGTAGCTGACCGAGATCAAACACTGGCACGTAATGTTTAGTGATTGCCGCTGCACCTTATTGATAATTATCGCCAAAACAGAGATTACAGAGAACGCCTGTCTTTATAGGAAACCTTTCCTTTGACGCATTATCTCTACCAGTCTTTTCATTCTTGAAATGCAACCCACCGCAATGAAAAAATTTTCAGTTCATTGGTCTGAGGTTGGAAGGAGCATCAAATGTTACATCGGGAGGGTGATGCCAGCGGTTGCGTTCGTGTTCTTTCCGACTCCTCCGACCAGTCAATTTTCGTCTTCTTCTTTTCGGTGGCATTATAAATGCACCAAATCCAAAAATATATTTTCTCAGGTTAATATAACTTCGAAAAACACTATGAGATATCGTAAACTACATTGTAAAACTGGTAACGACAATGTTTAAAGAGCTTTAAAAACTTCATAACATAACCTAAAGTACCTGGTGGACCGAGCCTTGCTCGGTGTTATTTCATATTTACCAGTTCATCCAGTTACTAAAAATATTTCAATGTCATGAAATTGATAAATAGAAACCTTTTTTATTGCTCCATGGACTCTTCATCCCACCTGCTGTATTTTCCTTGATGGCTGTAGATTCCAAACAGCTGTTATGATTACCTCATTTGTTTACACTTTCCTTGTTTATTTTCGTTGCTATCACGGCAACCCATAAGGCCAATGTTAAATTTTTATAACTTTAAAATTCTATTTATTACGTTATTAGATTTTCTCTGGCCAAGTAATCTGCGTAAAAGACGTTTTTGAGTCATAAATTACTTATTTCCAGACTTTGAAGGAAATCCTCGGAGCCGTTTTTGAGATAAATGTGCAAGCATACAAGCAAGCATACAAGCAAGCATACAAGCAAGCACGCACGGCCGGACGATAACATTGCTCATATAAGAGTATAGGATTATATAATAAATCGTTTAAAAAAGAAAACTGTTGAAAACAAAGGCAAACAGCTGTAAATATAAAACTGCCAAGGTGACACTATGTCGCCTTGAAACTGCTCTTTTCGAAAAATTAATTATAATTGCTGCAGTCTGTGGTTTATTTCAGAGCTTGGCCATATGTTCAGTTTGTAAACAAAGTAAACTGAGCTTGCTTCAATGTCCATGAATAGCGCCACTGTTCCGAAACTTCAGCCCTTTACTGTACTTTAGTGACGCCCTTTTTTAAAATTCTGAGACATGTTGGCAAATCTACATAAAAATCCCTTTCATTTGACACCTCAAACGTTAAAATCCGTCCAGCCGATACTGCGGTTTGACTGTGAAAAGAAAACCGCTTGCGTATTAATATATAGATTATGAATATAAAAAGGTCAACCGTGGACCCGTATCCAACAAAACATCGTTAAGATTATTAGGAAGAAAATGGCGGTTTTTTACAACGATGAATATAAATGACCAGGTTTCAAAAGTAGTAAGATAAAAACGCCGCGCCGTTATAATGTACTATTTTAAAATATAGTTTTATTATTTTTTGTCAGGCGAAAGGTTGTCTATCTGACTTTTGACCATAAAAGGAAAGGTCTAGATGAGAAAATATATAGCACTGAATCATGAGGTTGGCCCTAATGCCCTAATGTTCCTCTACTCATCCTCTGTCGAGCTAACACTGAATATTCATTTTGCAACTTTAATTACATATAATACACAGCTACCTTTCGAATTCTATTTTTACATGATTCATTTTGTAAAATATTCCTTAGAATCAAGAATGCTTTATTGCCATTGACTATGTACATATAGAATGGACAAATCGTCGTCAATACAAGTCGTAATTAATTGAACTATCCTTGGGCATTACACTCATCTCTCATTCGTACTTGGCTTAAAATACCTACTTGGGTATAGCGCCATTCCAAGTAAAAGTATAAAAGCAGAACAAGTTATGCTTGGGTTGAATGGGTTACTGAAAACCCCTTTATTTTATATACTACATTGTAATTAGGGTGTATTATAACATTAGGAATTTCAAAATTTAATTTGTTAACTAAATTGAAGGCATAAAGTTTTTAACGTGAAATCAACATAGGCTAATAAAGATTTATTAATTTATAAGGTGGTTTATTTAAGGGTGGTGCATCAATATGCAACTATACATTTTCATATTATTTGTTATTTTAATTTCTGTAGAATTTATTAAAAAACTTTTTGGAGCCTCGTAATTTTATTAAAATATGCTATTCTGAAGCTTCTACAAGCGTTTACAACAATAATAATTTTAACTCAATTTAAAAAAAAACTGAAACTGATAACATGACGTTTTAAGTGAACTTTTGTCATTTGCACTTCCTATAAAAAGCACAGCACCTTGGAAATTTCACATATTAACTTGTAATTAAACTAATTTTGAATGATAAGTGAATCCTTATTTTATAGGCCGAGTAAAATTTCGTTTGCCATCCGGCCATAAGATTAATGTTAATTCAGCATTGTGATTGCGAACGGTCTGGGACACTTTGTTTGACGCGGACTGTAGCTTCGCCAAGAAAAAGACCAGCTAATTAATTTGCTGAGATCATTAATTAATAGCCCCATGAACAAAGACTGCGGAGCTCAGGTTTAAACCTTTTCAAATATCTCCGGTTTCAGAATAAATCGTTAGTCTTTTGCTAACACTTCATTGGTCCCCCTAAGCATTTTTAGATGTATGAATAAATATATTTCTTAGAAAACAATAGGTGTTTATTCTAATAAATCTTAAAATATATAAATGTAGAACTATTCATTTAACGCGTGTAGTTCATCATACGATTTTTATTTATCCATATTTTTGAACGTATGTTGCAAAACGAAACACCATAATTAATACAATTTAAACATTTCAGTAAATAACTAAATTACTCCATGACATAAAATATTTACAGAAAAATGCACAGATTACAGTGCATTACTAAATGGTGGATTCAGTTTTCATGGCAGGGTTCCGTAAAAAACAATTTAATTTATTCATAAAAAAACTTCGGTACATCACCTTATAATTTTTAAAGTAAGTTTTCCACAAGGAAGTGTATATTAATGACTGACATTAGATATACAAAAAAGGGCAACCAAAGAGCCTTACCTTTTTCACTCTTCCTCTGGCCGACGACCAAACGGGCTGCACTACATTTAGGATATTAAACACAAGAAGTCCTTCATTTTGAAACCGTCACCATATTTTCCACGACACTAATTCCCGTTTATGTCTACATTTCACTTCACGTTTTTGCACCAAGCCGGTATTATTCACCCAGGGCAAGCCTGACGCTCAACGTTCGAACGTTTGACTGACAGCAATGAGACAGGGAACACTCATTGATTGTTAGCGGTGTTGCCAACATAGGCGCGGCAGTTTTACCTGCCGAGACGGAAATTCCCTCCGCATTGAAAGATTCCCGTGGTAAACAGAGGTGAGGGAAATCTAAGGGTGTAGCCGTAACGAGTGTGCTTGATTGTTGATGGGTGGAATTGACTTGGTATACATTTTTGACGTTTGATTGTAAATGGGTATAATTGATTTGGTACTTTTTTCTTTATTGTTAATAGAAGAATTGATATGGTAACTTTTTGTGTATTTTATGTTCGGGTAAATTTAATACCAGTTGTTTGTTTTTAGGAAAATAAGAATAATTTAATCATTTACCTACAAATTTAAAAAATGCATCTCCAGTATTTCTTTTTTCTTTACACCATGGTATATACTGGTACTTGAAAGTGATATTTATCTAAAATTTTAAGGGCAGTGATATTTCTCTATGATTTTATGTGCAAATACAAACAATATTTTCTAAAGATAAATGCCTTTCTATCACAGATGTGTACTGTCTTTCAAATATTTCTCCACAAACAATGTAATCAAGGATTAGAATAATTTATCTTTCAATTAATCACTTTAAATCCTTCAACTGAAGTTAACCAGATGAAACCACATTAAAATTGTTTAGCCGATCAAAAACCTTTCATATGTTTCTTTAGAATAATGATTTCTCTATCTCATCTCCCGAGGAGAGAAACTTGGGACATCCTTATACATCATTTACATGTGATAAAATCTTCTACTATATATTTGTCAAATACTACTCACCCATCATCGCACAGCCCAAACTATATGACCTAGAACCTTGAAATTTTGCGTGGACATTCCTCTTAGGGCGTAGGCATCCGCTAAGAAAGGATTTTACAAAATTTAAAGTTTAAAAGGGTGTTGGGCGAGGTCAAATTTTCCCATATAAATTGTTATGGACGATCTTTTGTTTACATTTTCAATGTTCATTCAATATTCAATCAAGCAGCTGGGAGTTGTTTTAGTGAATTATTATAAAACTCATGTAAATACTTATTGTTCATAATTGTGACCTTTGACTTTGTCTATTGTTTTTTTGTAAGCCTAATGACAATAAAATCTTATTTATTTTATTTTATTTATTTAGCTTTCTCAAATGTATAAATCACGCTTTTACAGCTGATTTTAATTTGCTTCCTTTCATCACGGTTTTATGATTTTTTTGTCGATAGATTTTACGGGACAAATGATGTACTAAAATAAAATTTACATTTAGTTTCATTATAGTACATAATCTGTTTAATCATAAATTCAATATATGGCTCCATCTTTATTTCGGCAGTGTGAGTTGTAATTATGCCTGTTACGATGATTTGGCATTTATACTAATTCGACCTCTATAGTTTAAAGCCTGAAGAGCGTGAAACTAAATCCCGGCAAGACCGAAAGAGATGAATACGGTAGTTTATTTAGTCACCGACAGACTGTGCTGTAATAATCTAATTATTTGATCTATTTATAGGCCTATAGAAAAATTATGAAAATCTCTGAAGTTTTAAGGGTCTGTTAGCGGAGTCAAAGTTTTGAAATACTCCCATATAAGTGTAATGGATGATCTTTTGTTTACTTTTCCAATTTCATTCAGTCAAGCAGAGGGTAATAAGCTTCACAAACGGATAAGTTGTTTCAGCTGATTTATAATTTGATTCCCTTCATCATGGTTTTAAGGTTGTTTATCAATTTATTCAGGTCATACGTACTATACAAAAGTTACATTTAGTAATGGTTTAATCCATCATCGTTTGTGTACCATATCTGTTTAATCATAAAATGTGGCGCTATCTTTATTTAGGCAGCGGGAGTTAAAGTTTTTCCCTTAGGGCGCTCGTAATGTATTCATCCCCCAAAATAGTTTGGCGAATTCCTTTTTTATATAATTCGACGGTTTCCTGGCTTTGCACGGGAAAAAATAAGTGCTGCAATCTATAGTGGACCGTTCAAAATATATTAAAAATCGCCCATACAATGTAAACCCATGCAATGTATACAGAACCCTTTTAAGGTTAAAATCGGTCGTGCCGTTTTAGAGTTATGACTGTGAAAAGAAAATCTACACTAACGACTGTAATACGAGTTTAACTGTTTTTTAAACCTATACAAGCCGCAATTCGTAAATATACCTCTACATTACACATTCCTTGATATAACCTTTTTTTCATTTAATTCCTTCAGATTCGTCAAATCAAGGTTAGACTGTAGTGTTTATCGTGAGCGAAGCCACGGGAACTGCTAGTATGTCTAAAAATTAAGAATGCACGGATCAGGATTAGCACTGGTGGGGGGGGGGGGGGTGGAAGGGGGGGGGGTTATTTGGGATGGGAGTGCCTTGCCAAAGTCTTCTTGCCCCGCTCGCACTCGCTAAGACCGGCACTGAGTATGTTGAGTTTTATTTTTTTCATCCATCCCATTAACAAGTGCTTACATAAACGGGTCTTTGCTAGTAACAAAGCTATCACATCATCCATTCTGAACACCCATCCTTCATCAATAAATTACGATTAAAAAAGGTTAAAAAACAACTTGGGTTTTGAAGTGGTTTTATTAAAAAAATAGACAAAATATAAATACAAAAGGTTACAGAGATTTGGGTCTTATCCTAGTCAGCCTTGTGTGGTTTGCTCTATCGTGGTGGTATCCGTGTCGCCTGTCGTCGTTTCTATCCGCTCTGTCGTTGTGGAAAGCCTGCGGTCTGGACAGCAGATGCCTGCGTACCTGAGAAAACCAGTTAGAATTTGTTAGTTAATCCATTTGCTGAATAATAGGTGGTTCTTTTCTAATAACTCCTGCATTTTAATTTTTTCTATAGCCACCAAGAGTTAGAACAATTATAAATATATTTTTCCCCCACCTGTTATGTTTAGACACTTTTTACTCCTTGTAAATAATGGGTAAGTATAATAATAATTTGTCTTCCAGCGGAGTAAACCAATGATATAAAGTAAACCAATAATAATAACACTGAAATAGTTCAAAAATTACAGTGCAATCAAATTTCCATGCACACATGCAAATATGTTGCGCTCACCGAATGCAGGCGCTAACAGCTGATTTAGTGGCCGGAATACTCAAATAAGACTAACATTAACAACAATCAGCTGTCAGAACACCTAGGAATCAAGCGAGTAAGAATGTTGCAACAAGCACCTGATCACTGGTGCATGCATGTTGCAGCTACTACCATGCAGGCGCTATTAGCAGAACAAAACAAAATCAATACTTACATTACTTACTAAGTTAATGAAATAAATGTTTATGGCAAGATATTTATTATTGCAGGTGAGGGGAAAATGTTGTGAGTATTTTGAGAGTAAAACACATTGTCTTCCTTGTGCAAATTGTCACCCTCGCAAGTTCAGGCGCCAACATTTTCACGTCTGAGACAATGTTGTACTTTACTCACGCAACACACAAACTATTAAAGAGATAATATAAGTTAAGTAACAACATCAAAAGTTTAACAGCGGGTTTATTAAATAAAATAAAATAACACCCACATTTTCAACTTAAATCTATTAGTCAGCGTATTACTGGTCAATTTCACAGTTCCTAACCTAGTTTTACGTCTGCGCCACTTTTCTAACACACACAGGTTAGGTTATTAGGGTATACCCGTCCTAGATTCTACACGGAAAAGCCACTGAATAAGAGTATGTATACCCCTCTTTTAACTTGACACATATTATAACCCGATAACCTGAAGGAAACTATGTGTAATTTACCCGTTCGGCAGGGGGCAGTAGTAGCGTATGTAGCTGGTCACACTCGCCAGTATATCGGGCAGTACACAGTGCGGCAAGTGGCGACAGTGACTGGCACCAGCCACTTGCGCTTGCGGGTTGCTGCACTCCCCCTGGGGCCGGTCCTCCTGAAGACCAGTAAAATGATCAATGGCAAGCGAAAACTAATACTCCTTCGTAACTGATATAAAAGTAACTAATAATTAAAAGTATTAAACAGATAAACAGGTTTTTGAAATTGATACTTTTTTGTAACTGATATGAAAGTAACTGATAACATAAAATATTAGGTTTTTGGAACTAGTACTTAATATTTAGGTTTTTATTTACGATTCTGCGGATGATTGTAATCACTGATAGGTAAAAACAAATTTTATGACATTTCGGGACCCGGAATATGATCCTATCTTCAGGTGGAAGGGAGGACATACAAAATTGTAGTACACAGCAAGGAGGACCCGGACAAAAAACATAGCTAAGAGAGGAAACTGCAAAAGGAATCAAAACACTAAATTCTAAAAGGAAAGACTGGTCAGAGGAGGAAGAAATTAAGACGGCAGAGGACATGTGGGTGACCACAGTTTACCAAAATTCAGTGTGCTTCCAGTTCTTTGCTTGGTTCTGTTTGGGTGAGGACATGACCTAGTTCTGATTAATAAAAATTGATTACAATGTATTTTTTTGCTTTTTCAGCATTTAGTGTTTTTAACTGCTTTTACAGTTCTCTGTTTTGCCAACATTTTTTGTCTAGGAATGTTAGACTGATCTTGTTATGTTATAGGTTTTTTCTACCTGAAAACGGAATCAGATTCTGGATCTTGAAACATCGTGGAACTTGTTTTTGTTGATCAGTGATGGCAAATGTCCACAAAAAACCACAACCAAAACAAACTTACCATCACCAGCAACGAATTTTTACACCCTTATACAAAAAATTACAGGTTAGTTACCTTAAAAAAATACTCAGTTGCAGTGGGATCAAGAGTCTACATGGATCACATAATTGCAAGGTTATATTTACCCCAATGCTGTCAACTACTGTTCCTTTTAGCGAATTTCCCCTTACAGGGAAGTAGCTATTACCGTAGGCGGCACGGTGAGACTTAAGCGCGGGACCACCGTAACTTTTTATTTTGAGGTCCCTAGACCCCAAAAACACCGTTCGTTCACTTTCATATATATATAAATATATATATATATAGGGATATATATCAGTCCGTAGGCGCGATAACTTTTGTAAAAAAGGTCCGATCTTGATGAAATTTGGAACAAACGTGTAAAGCGTCATTCATGACTTCGAGTTCGAAAACCAGCAAGATTGGTTTACTCTAAGAAGGTTTTTTTGACAAAATAAAATTTATTTTCAAGATTTAGCACCTTTTTACTAATTATTTTTAAATTTCATTGTCAAAATTGAATTCAGCTTAAAAAAGCAAACAATTTAGCATTTTGAATTATCATTCTACGTCAATCTGTTGCTTAGATATTGGATAATATTGGATGTGGTAAACACAGTACGTTGTCCAATATTATTTTTAATATTTCCCTCCAAAAAGTATAGTCACCCTGATTCAAGATATTAAAAAAAGTACAATTCTGAACATATGATTAAATTTGCAGGTGATGAATATTTTATTTGTGTTTATTTTGAATAGTTAAGAGTTCATTGATCAAGATTTTACAGAAAATATAAACTATATCAAAAAATACAAACTATTTTTAAATTTAATAAAGAAAGTATGAGCATTTGGAGGGGGGATGTCTTGGTCTGAGCTGCCTGAAAATGTAGCATAATATATGGTATGTTTACAATGATGAGGATTGATATGTTTTATTGAAATTGGCTGGAGATGTAGGTCTGTTGCAACAGGGATGTTTTAATTACTGTAAAACTGACCATATGATTGAATTTAATATTTTCATGAGTTTAAATGATTTGTTTGTTTTGAGTGTTTTGAATTAATTGATTATATGTTTGTTGACATTAATATAGGTACTATAACAAGATTACAGTTATTAAAAATTAAAAGACTAAGAATTATATAAAATAAAAAAGTGTATATATTACTAATGAAAACAAATGTGGTCTCTTTGTTAATTTTCTTCATGTTCAAAGCTCTTGAATAATCAAACATACGTTTTTAATATATTATTTACTTAACGTTTCATTCAAACAATACTTTCCTTCAAATAGGTTGAATGCTCACATATACAAAGTAAATCTTATAGAAATTCGCTGAGTACGCAGGTCTGCTGCGACGGGGGTATTATATTTTACATTAATAATAGGTGATAGTCACCTGATCAAATGATAACACTGCTAGATACTAGGGGTTAAGGGGGAAATGGAGTGAGCGACAAATGGTGTTGAATGTCAAAGCGTACAATAAGCCTTATAGAGCATTCTCAAATAACGAACAGAAAATCTATTATGAGACATACAACAGATATTTTGTTTTGTAGCTAACATTTTTTTATAACTAATATCAAGGAAACAAATGTTACAAAATATTAGGTTTTCTAGACTATAACTTCCTCTTAACTAATATGGAAGATACTAATTAACACCAAATTTTAAGTTTTTGGAAGTAATAATCAGGTTCCCGTAACCGATACTTCTTTGTAACTAATACACGAGTAACTGATACCTAAAAATAGCAGTGACCCGTCCCTACCTGGTCGAGGCCGAGCCTGTACTGCTGATTGGTCCCGTTGACGCCCAACGGCAGTGTGACGGTCGCATTCTCTCGATCAATCAGTCCGTTGAGCCACCGAAGATCGTCCAACGTGAGGTTCCGCGTACGCCATGCTTCCACTGACAACATCAACAACAGATTTGAATGCATTTTATTAAATTCAATCCAAAATATCTGTATTTGTCATAAAGTTAGGGATGGACAAGACCCAAAATCTTGGAAAATTGTTGAGGGAATTCGGGCAAAGTTTTTTTTTACTTTGGGAATTTTATAGGTTGGGACCGTTTTAGTGATTTCAACTAAATGGCGAGTATAACTCTCGGAAACTCACAATCGGCCGCAATTAAAGATCACGCATATTTGTCCATCATGAATAAATGGCAAATGTAGCTTTGCAAAATTCGCGATCACCCTTGAAATACGATCACGTGCATAGTTGCACATTTGGCCATTGATTCAATTTATAAATGAATTCAGATGACATTGAACCCTCCCCGAAAAAATAATTACTTTTCGTAAATAAATTTAATTTTGACCATTGTGTAAAAGCCACTTACAACCGTCACTTAAATTTGTTTTTTTTAAGTTTACTGAAGTCATTTGGTACTAAGTAAAAACAGTTATATTTTAAATTATTTTGAATCTATCGTTGTCAAATGAAATAAAATAATTTTGTGAACAAACCTTACCCGAAGTGTTGGGCCAGAAATAAATTCTGTTCTTTCTTGTATTGAATTTAAGTAGGGAAGAAAAAAATCACGTCTTGTCCTGTCCCAAACCGAAAACCCAATCCCCTTCCTCCCTATTTACAGCAGCTATGAAGAATAGTTACATCGTCATCATATAAATAAAATGTAATGAAAATCAATTTGCTTACATAATGTTTCTTGGAAGTATTGCTTTGGTTAAACTAAATTACATTGATTTATATGCAGACAATCTCATGCAGGGTAACCCTTTATTCCAGAACAAAGTCTTCAAAAAAATACATAGCCTTGATGAGAAAATTTTTTTTTATTTGTTGTGAGAAACCGCAGAGCAAATTAATAAAAAATTAATGGAAAGTTCTGAAATTTAGGCTTTTAAATAAGTTGTAATTAGTGGGGACCAGTCACCAAATTTTCCTTATTTCTTATTAAGTAGTCACGGTTGTCTCCTATAATGCTCTAGATTCTACAATCTGGTTTTTATTGATAAGGTTGTTTCAAAAATAAACATTCCAAAAAGTTTCAAAATTTGTTCAGCCTTAAAGTAGGCCTACTCTTTGACAGTAGTTCCTGGTTGCAGATTACAAATAGTTTATATACTGTAATCCAAGTAGGCGGATGAGTGAGTGGCGAAATTATTGTTTGTTTGTTTAGTTGATCAACTTATATGATCACATATTACAGAAATCACAAATTTACAAGTAAAAGGCCCTTATAAAACATAAACAAAGTTTTGACAGTTCAACAAAAATATTTCACTTAACCATTTCAGCTGACGTTTAGCAGACAATCTGATGACTTAACAGTTTTTGCCACCCACCCTATTTTGTGCATTCTACTCTAATTGTAAGTATTTCTTACTTTTATTACCCAAACACCGATCATTTACCACTCTAAATTCACCTAAAATTTACCTACTAATGCACTGTGATTGAAATATGACACTAACATATTAAATTATATTTTTTAGTAATAACCTTTACTGCTTGTCGAGCAGTGTATAAAAACTTTATGATTGGCGCTGAAAAATTGAATGTCTACTGAAGAATGGAATGTTCCTAACAATAAAAAAAAACATAATACATACTTGGAATGAGTCGGTTCGTTGTTGATTCTTCCATGAAACCTGAAACAAAAGTCGGTTTAACAATAATTTCTCAATTTAACAATTATTCTAAACTATTTTCACTGATACTATATGTAAATTACCCAAAACTTATAAGAAAATACCACATTTAAAAATGTTCCTTTCTGTTCCTCGATTCTTAACAAATAGCAATATTAACACTAAGCAATATTAAGCAATATTAGCAATATTAAGTGTTCACTATGTAACACTTAGATCATAAACTATTTCGTGATCTGAAAAGAAATTAAAATTTCAAAGGATAATTTGTAAATGATTTTAAAAAAAGGGCACGAAGATAAGTAAGGCTATAACAGAGTTAAGATTTCGGTTTTAAGCTATGATGTATCAAATATAAAATCCCATTCTTCTTTAACACTAAGAAGTGTTAGAGTTTTTTCTTACTGTTTCAAAAAAAAGTTAACAACCATCAACATATTCTTTTTTGTTTTTATTGAATTCATAGAATCTATCATTGACTCAGTTGATGTCCGGGAAAAAGCAATAGGTATTTTTATGGACTTAAGTAAAGCATTTGATAGCATTTGTCATTCTAAATTATTTAATATTCTTTCAAACATTGGTATATAAAATAGAGATTTAACGTGGCTAAAATCATACATGAGCAATAGGAGAAGTTTTGTAGAGCTGAAATATATCGATTATTTTAACGTTTTAACTTACCAATCAACAAGTAAACCACTGAATTATGGTGTTCCCCAAGGAACCATATTAGGACCAATTTTATTTTTATGTTACATCAACGAAGTCACTAAAATAGAAAAATTTGATAAAATTACATTATATGCTGATGATATCAATATTAAATTATCTGGATATCAAACAAATGAAATTGAAGAAAATTCCTTTACACAAATTACATCAGTTCAACAACATTTAGCTGAATTTAACCTTTTAATCAATCAAAATAAAACAAAATTTATGAATTTTTCTGCCACACAAAGGAAAAACAAAGACAGAGTAACTAATATTTGTTTAAACAATAACTTTCTCGAATAAGTTTGTGAAACAAAATTTCTTGGCATTTCTGTTGATAGCCATCTCAACTGGAACTCTCATGTTGAACAAGTATGCAAAAAACTTGCCTCGGGTATTTTTGTACTGCGAAAGATATCTCCAATCTGTGACACTATTACTGTAAAGTCAGTCTATTTTGCATTTATACATAGTCATATATCATTCGGTTTGTCTATATATGGTGGCACTTCAATTGAAAATCTTAAAAAAATCCTGGTATTACAAAAAAAAAGCCTTAAGAATAATATTAAAATTAAACTGGAATGAATCTGTCAAACAACATTTCCCAGCTTTAGGAATAATGACTGTCTTTAGCCTTTATATATACGAATTAATACTATTATTGAAGAGAAATTCTGACTGTTCAACTCAATTAGGTTTTTATCATAATTACAATACAAGACATAGAAACGCCTTAAGTTATAATACCCATAGGTCCAAATTTTTTGAAAAGAAACCTTCATATGCAGGAATTAAATATTTTAATTCGTTACCATTAGAATTAAAAAATACAATAGAATTCAATAAATTCAAGAATAAATTAAAATCATTCATGATGAATAGGCCACTGTACTCTTTGGAGGAGTTTTTTGAATAAAAATGTATAACAATTTTTGATTTCAGTATATAATTTTATTTTTAAGCACAGATTTTTTTTGTTGAATTGTTTGGTTTGCAACTGCTATATATACTTAGGATATACTAGTGTATGTTTGTTATGTTAAGTTTGACACCATTCTGTACAGATTCTGTATGCCATGAATAAAGATTATTTTGACTTTGACTTAACATAACAATTTAGTTTGCTCAACTCGGCTCTTTTTCTTTCAATAAATTTTTCAATTTAAACTCACAATTTTACATTCATTATTTTTTTAGCGTCAAACTGGTCAAGTTGTTCTTTTGTAGTATGTTTTTGAGGATGAAAATGTAACAATAGCGGACAAAATCAAACTTACTGCTTGTTCCTTCAAACTGGATTTTCGTGGGACTCGGACGTTTGTTCTGCAGCAGAAGTCCCGTGTAAATTCGGTTTCTCACTGAGGACACAGAATCTTTGTTACAAGATTGGATTAATCAATTAACAACAGACCATTCAATGTGTTAATTTACTTAACATTAAGCAGAAATTGGTGCTATTCATGGTTTGCCTCCTAAATTGATTGTCGACCAAATAAATTAATAGGTTACAAATATTTTTGTCGAACAGTTGACCCTAGATAATCCGGGACTTATGGTTCTGGGAGGGGATGGGATTGCCAAACACTTCGGATTACCAAAAGTAATACAAAGCATAACTTAAAAAGTCAACTTATGATGTTTATTATTTTTTTATTAATATTTATTTATTATTTAGAGTACTCTTTGACTGATAACAGTTCAAATTTATTTGACAAAAACCAGTAAAAATATGAAACAAAATGAGAGAGGCCAGCAAAGGACAAAAACCAGACTGTTTGGATTGACGATAAAAAGATCTGAAACCTATATAAAATGTATTTTGGACCAATTAATATACTGAACAGGATTTTAATTTTGGGAACATAAGGATAGACAGCTTACCTTTGAAAGAATTCAGGCAGGCCAAGGCATTGCAATATTTCGTCCCATTGAAGGAGAGAAAGTTCAACAATGGCTGCTGTCTTAACTGTTAGTAAATTAACATAACTTAAGGGACATATATATTTAACAGTTTATTTCCTAACAAATTTAGCACCACTCTGTATCTCTCTGTATCAATTTCAACCTAATTTGAAATTGACTTGAAGATTGAGTTTCAGCCATCAAAGTGAAAAAAAGAATTATTCATACTTAATTATCACAAGTACACTGTCAAGGATAAAATTTCAACGTATGAAGATTGATACAAAATTTTGTTTTTTTCAAAAATCTAATATATAGTGTTTAGCGAAAGATAGAACGATAATTAAAGTTTTTCCAGGTTATTATGTTTTTAATATTGATTTACAAACTGCAATACTGAATGTGATCTTTGACACATATTCAGCTACACAACAAACTGACTCACTTGTATTCGGTTTTAAAGAATCCTGATCAATTTCGACCGACTGATTCGGCTTGATCACGACCAACGACGTCATCGGGGTGACGAAATTATACTGAAACAAAAAAATCATGACATTAATTTATAAAGTTCAGTTAAATTTAGGACAATTTATGTGCTGGGATTACTATGAGAGTGAAATCATACTAGAAACAATTTTATTTTCAAATAAATAAGATCGATGTTTCTGGTGTATACAGTAGTGAAGTTATTTGAGTATAATAGTAATAAACAATTTATCTAATCCAATCACTTTATAATACCATTGCCACTTAATGGTCCAATGGCCAAGAGCAAGACCAAAAGTTTTGCATGGTTCTGGCAGTCCTCAGTAGATAGCACCACCTCAGTAAATACATGTATTCAAATATGGTGTAGTTAAACTAGTAAATTTTATTATTACCGCGAACCTTTACTTTTACTTTACCAAATTAAAATTTCTACTGCAGCTCTCTAAAATAAATAACACAAACAAATTCCATTTACAGGAGAAAGTAATGGAAATTTGTCATACACATTATTTCATGGGCTAATGGTATACCCAAGTCTTGGCAGACAAAATTAAATGATAATGACAAACCCTTCACTATTATGGATTTTAAAAATACAAAAAGCACTGATTCCCAAGGGCGCCAGCAGCATATTTTTCCAGGGGGGGCAAACAGTTATTTTTTCCTGGGGTTTTATTGGGGTGTAGAAAATATACAGGTATCCCTTATTGGGCCCGCAGCTCTCCTCTGGAGAAACAGTAACATAAAAGTACTTGAAAACGTATTTTTGGCTGTCTAAAAACCAGAGTTACCTTTCAAAAACATTTCAAACATATTCTCATTTCTTTCTTCAATTATGATACCGATTTTTAGTTTGTTTGTAAATTTAATTTAAAAGTCTCAAGTTCTTTACTTTTGTTAATTTTTTTACTTATTTTTGAAAAATAGTCATTCTTCAGCTGCTGGGATTCAATTGCATCCTGAATTAGTTTAGGAAATTGAATCAATAGGAAAAACCAGTGCCATTGCAAAATTTCTGATCATTATGTGGCCAATAATATGAACATTCATCACTGTCACGCCTTCTAGCAAGGTATTTCCGTCGATTAATCGCTATTAGTGAATACATAAGATTGGTTTTCACACACGATTGCGAGTTCGTAATGGTACATTTTTGTCGTTTATCAGCGATCCGGCAAATACCGCCGATCGCGAGTTTCGGAAAGCAACATCGGCCGTTTACCCGCGATCGGGAGATACGCGCTAACGTATTTCGTGGACGTCCGCGAATAGCGTAAAGCTATTCTTGCCGTTTATCCGCGACTGGCAGATACACACGATGGGCTTAGCGGCCGAACACAAGGTTTGCAAAGCTGCACTTGCCATTTATTTGCGATCAGCTAATACGCACAACAGTTTTAGCGGATGATCGCGCTAACCTGGATCTGCTGTTTATTTGCGATCGGCAAACGGCAAATACGCGAGTTCGTATCCCGCGGCCGGTTGCGAGTTTTGCGAAGCTACACTGGCAGTTTAGTTGCGATCGCTAAAACGATGACGTCCCGAAAATTTCTCGAAGTGAATACAAATCCCGCCCAAAAATCGGGAATCCAATTTTCCCAAAATTTTGGGACCCGACCATTCCTGATTAAAAATTACGGAGATTATCATTGTTTGGTCAACTTGAACAAACTTAAAAGCTTCATGTATTTTTAAATATATTTTCCTTTTCTCATGCTGATTCCTCATTTACCTTGAGCGCCAATTCCAACACTCTCTTCTTGACGTCTTCCGAGTCCGTCACCTGTTTCTTCTCGAGCAGTTGTTGAATCGTCAGGAACGCCCACAATCGCTCTAGTGTCCCTTTCTTCTTTTTCTTCTTCCGTTTCTTCTCTTTGTTCTCCTCTTCTTCTTCCCCGCTCCCGCCGTGACCATACAGGTCAGCTGACAGTTCGTCAATAGGCTCCGTCTCTGTCTGGAAACATTGTAAAGGGTTTTCTTTATGAACAATTGTCATTGTAAACAGCTGTCATTGTTAACGATTGTCAATATAAGCGGTTGTTAAAATAATTGTAATTGTGAACGGTTGTCATTGTTAACGGTTTTTCCCCCCCTCCACCCCTCTTCCAGTGGTCTGATCAGGCTGGTTTACGAACTTGTCCAATTGATTACCACTTTACATGTCTATACAAAATTTCATAAAGATCGAACCATTTTACCACCGCTATCGTGCAAACAGACACACATATTATCTCAAATTCGAACAAATGGTATTTTTTGCTTCCAAGGGCCATCAAACGAAAAGTTATCAAGGTCTGAGGTTTAGATCTTACCATGAGACCTACGGTAATAACTTCTTCTCTGTAGGGGATATTCGTTAAAACAAACCATATGATATCTTTGTTGTTTTAACTAATTTTGTTTTAATGGCAAAGTCATGTCCAATAAATTTACAGCTCACTTTAGAAACGGTATTTTAGACAAAGGAAAGCTTCATTTTTAAATTAACATCAAAAATGCCATTGTAAGTAACTTAATTGATTTCTAAACAGTTTATTTTATATTTATTAAAAAAATTATTGTTATTGTTATGTTTAAATCTTAAATTTGTTCTGTTTTTTAAAATTGTTGATATTACACTGATTTAAAGATTTCTGTTATTATTTTTCTATTTAAATGTTTATCTCATGTTTATGTTATGTTTTTCTGTTAATCCAATCTCAAATTTTTATTAGTTTGTTATATATTATGTATGTAAGTGAGGTGAATATTCTTCAGGACTGCCTAATTTATTTCAGAGACTTATTTTGTTTCATTTATAAATTTCTCCACTCGAGCTTTTACGCTCTTGGAGATATAAATTGTAAAACATGTTATGTTCTCAAAATAAAGAGTTTGTCTATTGTCTATCTATTGTCTATCTGTTGCCTATATTTTGTCTATCTATTGCCTACCTATTGTCTATTTATTGTCTATCTATTGTTTATCTATTGCCTATCTGTTGTCTATCTATTGTCTACCTGTTGTCTATCTGTTGCCTATCTAATGTCTATCTATTGTCTACCTATTGTCTACCTATTATCTATCTGTTGTCTATATCAGTGTCAGTCACCCACCTGAGCCGTGTAGTCCCGGTTGCCGTCCCCGGTGAGGGCCGTCACTCGGGCCGCCAGCGCCTCCCCCTCCCCCGCCCCCGCCCCCGCCCGCCCCGCCACCACCAGCTGGCTGCCTAGGAACAGCGTGTGGAAGTGCTGCAACGTCAGCGACGACTTCACCACCTGCGGAACAGTGATAGTCGTTGTTGCCTGATGGATTTTCACTAATTCCCCACTGGTGCCACTGGGGATTCCCCACATTTCCCCACACAGGGAAAACAAGAAAAATCCCCAATATTTTGAACTTTAATCGTATTTACAAAAACAAATTCTACACTCTGAGGCAAAAACTCTGTCTGTAGGACTATTTTAAATCATGACCATTTGCTGAGTTAGTTAGTTGTAAGCAAACTGAATCCAGCTTGGTTAGTTATCAATAAATACTTTTAGCACCACTATCAAAAAATTTCAGACTCTTACTTACTGTACTTTAGTGTCACCCTTTTATAAGATTGAATATTGAACATTGAACATTGTTATCAGTGCCGGCCTTAGCGAGTGCGAGGCCCTGGACAAGAAAATATTTGCGAGGCCCCCCAACGGCAATCCTCCTCAATGCCTTCTTAATTCTTAAACAAATATTTAATCGCATGTAAATTACATGTAAGAGTGGTCTAGTGATGTAAAACATCGAAGTTCTTGATACTTCTCTCATAAGACCAATGCACAAATTCTCAAAGGACACTACGCAATCGCAATGTTAGAGCCTAACAGTTACGGAGTTTCTAATTCCAAGAGTAAACATCATTACATTTATCTGCTTCAGTGTGTCCATGACTTAGTTTAGAGAAAACGTAGTTCCCAACTTTTTAGATAGCATCTCTCTCATTATTTTTTGGTCAACTCTGCCACACTGCGTTGAACACTGTTAAATTGAGGGACTTATTAATTGGGAAATTTAAGTAGGAGGGTTGGGAAATACACAGTCATACGTTGAGAATTTTAGGTGGTCTCCTCACCCTATAGTTTGGTGAGTAGGCATGCGACGGCAACACTACTGTGAAACACTTTTTAATTCACCGGAAATAATCTTTCCGCATAGAACAGATGAAACTAAAGGACCATTAATAATTCACTGCTAATTCCCCACGGTACCAAGTGATTACTGTATTAATTTACTTTGAATACTTCCAGTAGTTAACACATTATTTTCTATAGGCCTCGAGCAAACCATACACCTTTATCAAATAACCTAAAAGGTGAAGATCGTATTTGGCTTACTGTGTTGTCGCCTTTTTAAATTGTAGTTTTAATATTACATGTAATCGGTTTAGTAAATATCTCTGTGCTGTTTTATTGTAATTTTATTATTTATTGTCACCTATTTTAAACAATGGAAAACTCCTATCAAAAGCGCGAGGCCCTGGGCGGCCGCCCCTGTTGCCCTCCCCTAAGGCCGGCACTGATTGTTATTCCACATATTTTTTCAATACAAAAGTTTACAAAGACTGTAATAATAGATTAGGAATTAATTGGCTTATGTACATAGAAATACCTTTAAATCGACACATCGAATATTTAAAATTGGTCCAGCCGTTGTTGAGGTATGGCTATGAAAAGAAAACCCCTTGCAAATTAATGTATTGATTATAAAATGCACCGACCTGTCCGGGCGGGTAGGAGAACGTGACGTTGGCAAGCAGCGGAGACGCGACCTCTCGGAAGAAGTTGCGCAGCTGCAGCGCCGCGTCGCCCGCCTCGTAGATGTTGCGCGCGAACCCGTTGTTGGCGAGCGACAGTCGCCGCAGGAAGGAGAGGTCCGCGCCGTCGCCGAACGCCAGGCTGAACACGGCACACCGCCGCACATTCAGCTCCTGCAACCAGGCATCTTTGTTAGCCTTTGATCAGACCATCTCGACAGGTGGTATCAGATCTTCTGCGACTGGGCAGGCATAGGTAAGACTAATCACAGGACCCGTCACTAAACACGGGCACCTGAGGAAGCATTGCCTATTCAGTAATAGGGGTGTACAATGGTGACCCATCTTGTAGGTAGTACAGGCAGTCAGAGGAGACTGCTGACCACCTGCTGTCCGACTGCGATAGGCTTGCTGAGGTAAGGTTGGCAACTCTCGGCACCATGGAGAGGTGTAGACACCTTCCTCAAGAGGAGCTTGTTGGAAGGCTGCAGCTATTCATCAGGAACATGAACCTGGACAGTTCCTGAATCACCTCATTGCGGAAAGGGTGCGCAACAGACCCTCGTGGCTGAAGTGTCGTGGGACCTCGGTACGCCCTTCCAAATGAAATGAAAATGACCCTCGAGCGGGCGCTTCACCATTAAAACAGCAGAGGGCGCATGCAGAGTTTTACGACAGAACACTAAATCGCACAAATTTAACCCATTTTACATGTTTTATAACGAAATATTGTATTTAAATGTTCACAAACTTTCTTTAGGAATCACATGTCATCGTTGATAAACATTAATTGTTCAACTTAATTCAACTTAACTTAGGTGCAATATTTCAATTAAACATAGTAACTAATTTTCTAGTATAAAATAAACATCACTGAGTGAGTTACGGGAGAGAGCACTCCGCAAACTGAAACAGCATCACAGAATTGAAGATCTTGCCCCGAACGGAGCTGGATACGACTGTTGACAGCAATTATTCCTGTTTGTTTCAGTAAAAAAAAAAAAAAAAAAAAAACACGTGCAGAGGAAAACTCCACATGCGTCTATGCAAAATTGTACTTGCTAGGAGAGAGAAAATCAGTTTTTTTTTATTTGAAAGCGGTCCAAAACCCTGAAATTTGTTTTGTGGATATGCTAATTGAACACACGACTTTTTTAACCAACCAGAATCAAAGACCGTTGACAATAAATACAGATGGAGCCCCCATAGGATTCTGATTGGCTTTTGCTAGCTTTACCAATACCGGGTACAGCAACAAAAGTTATCACATCCCTTGAGGCCCACATCCAATGAATAAAGGTATATCTTTGCCCGCCCAGTCTAAGCTTGGATGAACCTATTTTATTTACCTATTCCTTTTTCCTTTGGCTTCTCCTGTACTAATCTACAAAATGCTAGGGCCTAGAGGATTTTACTGGGGATGCTTCGTCTCCTTTCCAGAATCCGTACAAAAAGACAAAAAAAATGGCAGAAGTACCCTCACAGAATTTCCCGTGGGCAACCCAAGATTTCTAATCCCCATAGTAAAAACAATACAGATGGAGACTTATGATTGCCACAGTGAAAATTTTACCAACTTTTGCGATAGCCAAGATTTGAAAAAGGGTGTAGTTACAGAATTCTTCAACAGGGTATACTGCTGTCAACTAGTAATCATGCTTTCAAGAAGTTATTTTGGCTTTTTGGTATTAAGAGAGCAAATATAAACTGAAGAACTCTTGTTTGATAGTATATAAAGTTTTGAAAACTTAAATAAATAACTGAAATAAATAATTTATAGTAGTATTATCTGTTGGTGACATAGTTAAGACTACGTCCACTTCAAATCCTGGCTAACACAAAAATAGGTACAGCTGGGCAAAAAGATCAGGAAGTCTCCTTCTACATACAAAGACAATACTAAGATGCTGATCACTAGCCTATGTTTGTGGTAAATATTATTCCTCATTCAAACAAAACTAGCATTAAAAATCAAACTATTTTTTGATAGTTTATATTTCAGGTTTTAGATTTAATCTTCCTTGTGAGAAATTTACTTGATGACACTTACTACGTTACTGGTAGAACCTCTTAAATTATTTCCTCTTTAACACTCAAAGGCACTTATCTAACAAATAAAAAAAACCGTAAAATAGAGAATACATTACTGTACCTTAACCATATTCAAGATCTTGTTTGGATCAGTGATGCCAATCGTTGGGTCGCCGTCAGTGAGGAAAATGACAATCGGCTCAGGATTTGCAGCAGTCGAGTTGGCAGAACCGTTGATGGAACTCGCCGCCGCTACAAACATCGCCGTCTTCAAAGCTCCATGAATGTTTGTTCCTTCAGACAAATTTACACAAATTATTGATTTTTTAATTGCTTGACATGACACTCCAGCAAAAATATATGTTATCAAAACCTATAAAATCAAAAGCTCAACTAACAATGGGTCACTAGCAGTAACAACTGCTGTATATTCATACTATCAAAACAAAACCAAAGGAAGTACACACTATTTGCATCAATGAGGATTGTATGAAATACATTTTCAGTTCCTCTGGTTTATGATAAATTTCATCCAGACTGAATTACTGAATATATGAATTTATACTGTAGAATACTTATGTAATGTGCAAAGGGTTTTTTCGTGATTAAGACCACTCCTTCAGTTCAGAAACCAGTTTCATAGTTAGGTATCATTGAAAAGAGATTGCCATCAAATTTTGCAAGACATAATTTATGAAGGTTAAGAATTACAGGAAAACTCTTATCCTGGTGAGAGTAAAACTCTGGTCGCTCTCATAGTTTGGTATATTCCCATCAGATTTAGTATTGGAATTAAGTTTTCAAGACCTAGCTATTTACAATAAATATCTACTAAAACATATAAAAAAAACTGAAGAGCTGCCAAGTACATACATTTTTATTGCACCGCTGTACAGTTAACAATTTTTATCTTCCTCCTTTTAATGACTTTTGTTTTGTTTGAGGGTCCAATCCCCTGGGCATCTTAGGCAGAGGTCACAAGTTTGTTTCATGAAGTTTAAGTTTTCACGAGTGAAAGTGGTTTGAACTTGATTAAGTTGGAAAGTTAAAAAGCAAGATATTCTTTCATAAACGTCGTTTGAACGTTGTTATCCAATGTCCCAAAACCCTTACAAAATCCTATTTAAACTCTTGAGTAAACACCTCCAGTTTCACAAAGAAACCAGGCACCTCGATATCCTTCCGAGCATAGAAATAAAGCCGGAGAAACTTTGGAACCCATGTGCCATATGTGAGCACCTACACTTCCAAGAATAAAAATGAGGTAACTTTGGATCCCTTGAACCATTTATTGGGACCTCTACACCCTTCCAAGCATAAAAATAAAACTAGGGGAACTTTAAATCCCGTGCGCCATAGGTAAAATAAAACTGAGGGAACTTTGGATCCCTTGCGCCATATATACTCACCCCCGCCAGCGGTCATTTTCTCCACCACTTCCTTGGCTTTCCTGACGTACTCCGCGGTCGCCGGGTAGGGGGGCGCCAGGGGGGGGAGGCTGGGGGTGGGCGGAGGGGTGGAGGGGGGGAGCTCGGCCTTGTTGTACCACCAGAGGCCGGTGCTATGCAGCTCCGGTTGTATCACCGCACTGGACGACAAGGAGTCGAGGTCCCACACCTGAACAGGTGATAACAATCTTTATTCCTCCTTAAAATAAGGAGGTCAGCTTTATTATAGGAGGGAACGCGCACTAGTATTTCTGCAGCCCTCTGGTTTTGTCAGGTTCACAATATGAGAGAGAGTAAAATTATAAGGGCAATATTAGGGCTTTTTTGCGTTACTAACCCAAAACCAATGAGCTCAGTAATGGTGGTCAAACCATTTGGATATAACATCAAATGGTATATCACAAAGTACTGATTTAGCGGATGAGCATGATAGTTCCCATGCAATCCAGAGGCAAGTGCAGGATTTTCATGCGAGTACGGTATAACTTACAGGGCGGGCGTGTGACATACTGCTCAGAAAAAAATACTTTTTAATCATTAAATATTTCTTACATAAATCATTACGTCTCACAATTCTTCAAACTTAACCCATAATAAACAAGAAAACATTTGCTACTGCTACCAGTTCTGTCTTTACATTCCTCTGAGGTAACCTGCATGAAACGTTGACCAATATTTCCGTTCCATAGTGCACTGTAAATTTACTTTGCAGTAGTTGGTTGGTTGGTTAAGAATTACAGGAAAACTCTTACCCTGGTAAGAGTAAAACTCTGGTCGCTCTCAAAGTTACTAGGGGAACCAGGCACCTCTAGACCCGAGGTGCCACCATTCAACCAGTGGCACCTCACACACTTACACTTACAGGAACATGAACTTTGGAGGTTTCACCATTTGATAAATTTACCTGAAATGCTGGTAAATTTATCACGTGGAAGTGTTCACACCATCCTTCATGATCATTTGAACATGCATCAAAATTGTTCACTCAACAAACAACATCGACAACTTAGGCTTGCAGGTACACGAAAAGCGCTTTCCAATGCTGACTACGGCAAGTCAGCTATACCCCCACTACCGAAATGCCCTCCCCAGGAGTCGTACCAACTAATGCAAGGCGAATTTCCCACTGGTGATCAAACTAAGTCTACAAAAATTCATTCCGGGAACTTTTTGACTATACCTCGTATTTTCAAAGATTCAAAGGGATTAAACTGGTGTAATCGTGTGTTTTTACTTCAATTAAGGAGTGTACACATAACATTATTGAAAATAAGCAATCTGTTATCGTTTATGATATCTTTAAGAAGTAATATGAATCGTTAGACATCCCCCAAAGTTTCGGATCGTTTAAAATTACCGTTTAAAGAATGGTAGATCATTCCTAAATTACTACATACTCCGCCACAAATTGCCAACCTAAAAAAAAGGGCCACTTTTACATCTACTAAAGCATTAGTGCAATACCTCCAGTGTTGACTCTAACCTCCTTGCTTGAAAATACATAAATCTTGAAACTGAATTAACGAAATTTTGAATCTTAATTGAGATAAATAAATGAAAAAACATTTCAATATACATAAAATACAACAGTCACTAAATACTGCAAATAAAAAAAAAATTAAATACAGTACACCTTGGATTATCCGCATTAATGTGATGGAACACCGATCCGGATAACAAAACATTCCGATAATCCGAGGTTATTACAATATCGCCTAAATAGCGGTCGCGTACCATAGCCCCTGCTAAATTAATGCTGCAAACGGCGTATCAAGACTGTACAAGTCTTTCAAGCTTGTTCCGCATACCACTTTTCTAACTGCGCTCGATTCTTCCTTCAGTCACTTACTGTACTTGACCCAACACCCAGTTCCTTTGCTAATTTTTTTACCTGATTTTCCTGTGTCAAGTCTTTTTTGACAGTATGCAGTTTCTGTTCTAAAGTTAAAAACACTTTTATCCTTTTACAACCATGAAATCACAAAACCACGTAAATGATGTAATGTACAGTTTAGGCAATGCGGCTCCTTCAATTATTATTATTCCAAATGTATACACTAATGTATTACATTTACATTTTACTCTTAGAAGGTGCATTTTACTTGTGATCTCACTTAAAATTCCTTTTTTCCGTGATTTTAATTTTTTAATTTCTCGGATGGAGCGGTCCGGATAATCCGGGATCCGGATAATGTGGGGTCTGGATAATCCAAGGTGTACTGTAATTAGTTTGTTAAAAATTTTTTGTTTGTTTGAGGAGCAATAAAACAATTTTTTAAATTGAATTACACTGAACAACTGATACCCAAGTTAGAGCTTATCCTGAGAAATAAATATCAATTAAAAAGTTATGTGTCAATTTTTTTTAACAAAACATATTTTACTTGTACTCACTGTAACAGCGTAAGAGAACTCAATAATGTTGAAGCAATCCTGTGGGTCCAAATCATCCAGTATCTGAGTAATAGCTTCTTTCACCTGTAAAAAGAATATTTTACGAAATTAATCATGAACTTAGGGAATCATTATAATACGGCACTGTTTATCATCAGTTAGGAAAGTTTACATTAATATAATCTTTTCTTAACTGATTCTATAAATTGTGCATTTGGTAAGAAGTAAGAAGACCCAAACCTTCGAATCACAAGCAGATGAACAACAAACATGACAACAATGATTAAACAAATTTGAGGTGTTAAGATCACTCCTATATAAAAACCATTAGAGTTGACACCACACAAAATAAAAAAATTTAAAAATCAAGTTAATTAGAATCTTTAACTTAAAATACAAATTAAAATGTTATATAAGTTTTTATGTAGTTGCAAACTGGTTTTTTTGCTTGTTTTAATTGACAAGTGATACAAAAAATAAAAATTTGAATGAAGCAAATCTCCTGAGTTTAATTTGCAACGAATGAATTATTTTAAGAAATTAATCATGATTCATTTAACGAAACGCTCAAATTGAATGATTCGTTCACGAATTGCTTGTCACTAACCCCCCTCCCCCTTCCGCTTAGTTTGAGGCTTAACGATAACCTTAAGCAATTTAGTCATGATTAATTTACCAATGAATATCTCTCATTTCTCAAAAACAAGTCAAGTTGGAACATACAATTTTTATTAGGGTCCAATACAAATATTTTTTAAATCACAATTTTTAAATAAACTTAAAAACTGGAGGTCTTTTAGGTCTATAGGAGGACTTTTGGTGGACTTGGAAAACCGGTAGGCACCCTGATTCTCAAATGAAATGGCTCAAACCGTCCTAATGTGACATAAAAAAAAAAAGTTATGTGCAGACAGGGATGAAAATTATTAGGTCTTGAAAAGGATAATTTGATCTGAGAATCGGGAAAAACTATTCTTTGAATTTAATTACAGTAAACATCTAATACAGTAGAGCCCCTTACATCGGGCCTCGGCTTTACCGGTTTCGGTTCATTAGGCTGCTTATCAGAAGCCAATATCAAAACATATTTTCTTCGGCTTATAGACATGTTATCTCTTTGATACTCTCTTGTGCATCTCTCTGTTTCTTTACGTTGTATTATCTCTCTCTTCGTATATGCCTATAAGACGTACTTTACTCAGTTAGCTAGTAACCTCTAAACTGTTGAAAATGTGTGTCCACTGCGGTTAAAATTTTCTTTTCATTCAAGTCTCTTTGAATAGTAGGCATATAAACACCAATGAAAGCTGTGGTGGTAGCGAATACTAATGATAGGGAAATGATTTAGGTTAAAATTAAATCAATACCGTGCATGAAATAAGATCAGAGTTTAAATGACATGTTTTGTTCGTTTTACTAAACTGTGTATTTTTTAAATAATACAAAAATACACTTAAAGCTTTATTCAGAACTTGAATAATTACTTAAATCAACAATATAATTAGTTTCAAATGATAGTTTTTGTAATAGGATGGATTATGTGGTCGAGACGTTGGTCCCATGGTGGCCGGTTGTGAGGGGTTCTACTGTACCCAAGTTGGGGTTCATTTTAAGAGGTGAAATACTAAATAAAAGGATCTGATATCTCTTAGAAACCTAGAAACAACAAAAACAGTTTATTTCTCTTTGTTTGATTCCCAAATACGATACGGTCTTGCTGTATGGGGTGATACGTCAAAAACGAACATAAAAAGAATTTTATAACTCCAAAAGAAATCCATCAGGGTTCTGGCAGGCCTACACAAACTGGACAGCTGCAGAGATGCCTTCAAGACCCTGAAAATTATGACAATAGCAGCTCTATACATCCATGAAGTAGGTGGAAAAGCTCTGCAAAGGAACAGGGACATTCACCTTCACAAAGCCAGGAATGGTGAGCTTAACCCCCTGCCGACAAGGGCACCATCTAAAGCTATTTGAATCAAAACCATCGTACATCGGCAGAAAACTCCACAACATATTGCCTCATGAATTTCATGTGAAGAGAGGAAACTCGCTGAGATCGGTGCTGAAAGAATGGCTCCTGGACCGGTCTTTCTACTCACTATAAGAATTTCTCAACGGGACCTACCAGAACTGATACTGCAAACTGAAGACTACTCATAAAGTAAAAGATACCACAAGAAAACCTCTTATTTTTTTTTATACAGATAAACTTTATCTGTATGATTGACGCTGTTACAATTCTTTATGTCTTGTACATCAAGAATATTGTCTATTGTCTTCTGTCCATTATCTATTCAGCCGTTACCTGCTGCAGTTTGCGCCCGGTCATGCTGCCAGAGACGTCCAGGGTGAAGATGACGTGTTTGCGCAGCGGCGGCAGATCCGACGGCGCCACAAAGTGCACGAAGTAGCCCTCGTTCACCTGCAACATGACCAACCTGAGAGATACATTTCAGGATTTCAGGATGTGATGTTTTCACACCCGAAGTTCTGAAGGTTTTAATGGACACCCTGTGTATGTTTTGTGACTTTATTTCAACTATAATTTTATGAGTTATTTAGTTTACATTTATATATAGGTAAATTAGTTACATTAGTTTAAGTATGTAACTCAAATCCCCTCGAGGGACTCCAGCGCCTCTCATCGCGGCCTCGCCCCGCGTCTCACTGACGTTACTCACAGGTGTAAACTTAAATATTTAACATGCAGTCAAGAATTGTGAACAACACTCCGATAAGCTGACATTTTTTGTCCCAGACCAGTTTCAACCTTTTTGACTTTGCAATCACAAATTCAAACACATATGTATTCTTAAATTTAGTCCCACAGACCGAAAAAAATATAGTGACACGTCCTATATTGTTGGGCTAGCCTGATGGGCCTAAAATGCCTAATTTGGTATTAACATTTTTTAATTTCAATACAGTGAGCAATGACACTGAATCAGCGTAATTTAATAATGACATTCAAAGAATATTTAAGACTTTTGGTATCTCGAGGTCACCTGCTAAATTGGCTACGTTTGCCTGAACAGGTTTTAATAGGTTTGAAATTGATCAGTTTTTCGGGACACTTTGTATAGAAAAAAATGTTCAGAACAATAACACAGCAGAGGCAGGTCCCATGGAGCCACAAAGTGCACAAAAAGTGGCCCTCGTTCACCTGGAACACGATGAACCTGAGGGACGGTTTCAGGTTCTTAATGGGTTGCGCAAAGCTTGGGGGAAACCCTAGTGGGATCCTAACTGGCTTTTGCTAGTTTAGGTACCAATAATGGGTACAGTAACAAAAGTTGTCACGATTGGGGGCAGTGTTGTTGCTGACTTTCAGTGAACAACTTCAGTTCCCCAGCAGGGGAGGCTGGGCTTGATGGCAGGGTGGAGGGGGTGTACTTGTGACCAAGATGAGGGCCAATATGAGGGTCACCTGATCCCTTGAGGCCTTGTTCCAAGCATCCATTAGACAAAGGCATACCTTTGTCCACCCAGTCGAAGCTTGGTCGAACATATTCCACCTACCAATTACTTTGAATTCCCTTGCATTAATCTACTAAAGGCTGTGAGCCTAAGGGATGATACAAGGGAAGCTTCCTTTCCTTTCCAGTAGCCGTAAACAAAGACAAAATAATGGCAGAAGTACCCTCACAGGATTTTCCTGCAAGGTGGGAAAAACCAGACTACCTAAACCCACCTACAAAAAAAAGCTTGGGGGGAAAAATCAAAATAATTTTAATAATCAATTTTTGTTGCATACAGCGTCACAGTGCAGTTAACAAGTGACCCAAACTAATAGTCCATAAAGTGATAAGTTATAATTTTTTTATTTTGGGTATTTCAACGCAAGTTGCATTTTTTAACGTTTTGATCGGGAACGGTCCAAACCCAGGTCTTGTTACTATCTAACCGCAACCTTTCGTTAGATAGCGTAATTAATTTATAGCCCAAAGATAAATGGCAACTGGACCTAGTTTTGATCCTATCAGATATCAAAACTGGATATTTGTACCCTGGTACTGAGGAGTAACAGTAACAGTTTCGACTGTAATTTCAATGTAACAGTTTAGCAGAACAACTTAATAAAGTTTACTTAATACAGTATAGCACACAAGTAAAATAAAATATAATAGTAAGAATAACCTTTCTTAAAGTAACTGTTACAACAACTGGGAATTTTTCCAAGATAACTGTTATCAAAAACAATACTTTACATGATAGATTACTTTTATGTAACAGTTACTGTAACAACATTTATTATTTCAGATCGTTTTGAAATATTGCAATAATATTATTAAGCACAGTTACTATGAGAATGTAACTTACAAAGAATGTAACTAGTAAGTTTTAAGTTAAATTTGTAATATATGGAAATGTTTTTGACTATTCTACTGCCCACGCAGATTCTGCATGTAAGAGGGTATTTAGACGCTGTAAAATTAAAAAATAAATAAATAAACAGTTATCCAAAAATTGCCCCTTAGCTCATCACAATTCCAAAATAACAGTTTAACACACAGATTTCACTGACCAGCACAGTGCCTCCCGGCGAATGGTTGTCCACGTCGTAACCGACTATCAGCTGACCCGAAAGACCCTCGCCTTTTGCGACCTCCAGCCGAGACTGCAGCTCGAGCGACGGGGTCCACCGGACGATCGCCTTCTTCTTGCCAGGTCGTTCGACGGAAACTTGATCCCATACTGGAAAATGCAAATATTCATTGATCCGAGTGATTGACGCAATCAAGATTGGTGAGAGACCAAACATTATTAGTTTTTTATATCTGATATGTTTTAACTGTTTCTTTATTGAATAACAGATAACATTGGTTTCAAACACACTTATCCTACTTTTTTCCAAAGTTATTACTTTTTGGTGATTTAAAAATTTTTTTAATGAAGTCGTAACAAAAGATTATCTATAACTTGCTTTAAACACAACATAGTAGAATCTTGATAGTTCTACACTTAGTGAACTTAGGGGGTTCCGAAGTATTAAAACGTCAATCTATTGCGAGTATATGGGGTTTTGCTTTAATAGACACATTAAAAACACAGCTTGTATGTATTCATCTCCTAAATTTATTAATTAATCCTAAATATCATAAACCTAAACCATTGCACGCCTATTTCATTAACTTTTACCATATTATAGGTTCCAGTAAATATCACTTGACAAAATATTTGGTAGTCCTTAAATGTTTTTTGAGTGTCAGCTCGTGTCAAACTATACAGAGTCTCGAACTATCGAAAGTCTATACTGTAATTCAAAATTGTTCACGATTTGTTTACCTTAAACCTTTGATTCTTTTCGATTAAAATATGTATGAATATAATAAGTTCTTGATCTGGTTGATTTTGTTTAAATAAGTCAATGTACTGTATTTGCATATGATTTATTTTTTATATTTTTCCTCTACAGGGAGAAAATGAATAATCCAAGTTATTATTCATTTAAAATAATAATAACTTGGGCTTCTCCAACACTCCAACACACTACTACTATTTATGGCAGGAGAATGAACGAAAAAATTCAAACGATTGATCTATATACTACTTTTCAGCCATTAACAGAAATATCTGGTAACATTTGCTTTATATTTAAATAAATTAACTGACAGCACCAAAGTCTTTCAATAGTTTTTGTAAAGAAAAAATTATCCTTAATAATCAAATAATTAATTATAATTTTTTTCAACGATGGTGTTGAGGTCTGTGCGCGGTTGTCACATACTGTAGGTGAGATGTGGTCCGTCGGGCTGCACTGTTTGATATTTTAGCAGGAGCGCTTTCAGCGTTTTGCCATTTCCTAGTAGCAGCTGAAAATGGCAAAGTAGCAGCTGAAAATGGCAAGACACTGAAAGCGCTCCTGCCAAAATATCAAACAGTGCAGCCCGACGAACCTCATCTCACCTACAGTATAATATAATTTTTTTGTTTTGATTCAGGAGAGTAAAGGATTAGCTATACCGTTTCACTAATTAAATTTTTCCTTTCGCTTTTAGTGTTTCAAACTCCTGATGTAGTTTGAAACATTAGAAGCTAAACTAAAAGTCCAGATGATTAGACATTAATAATTATTGATGGATTTTCTTAACGAGTCCATGCGCAGAAGATTTCCGCGCATGTAGGGGAGGTAAAACTCCTCCCATTATTCCCCTCTCCCCTTCTAACTAAGGAACGGGATAGGGAAACTATTCCTTTTTCGTAAGCAACCGCTACTAAAAAACGTATTTTATAATGTTTCCTATTATTTTACCGGGTTCATTTGGTACAGTTTCTTTTCACTGTTTTTTATGCATAAGTCAGCTGTGCAACACATTGTTTTCGTTTGTCATTTAGGTCAGCGGATGAAAATTACGAAAACAAATCTATGGCATTTTTGTCTTGACACAATTAACTGTTTTTTTACAGGAGCGTTCCGAATTTAACTAAAGTGTTTTTTACGTTTATATTGATTCAGTGTTTGTTAGTTTTATAGTTTTTCGTTTTCTTAGTTGTATTTTTTCATTTTTTTATTGTTATATTTTTTAAATAAAATGTGTGATATTCCTGGAACCAGTTCATCATTCACGGGCAGAGCGTTAAATGGACAAGCTAAGCCCGTATTCAATGTTTATAGATATTTAGAGGGCTTGCGAACAGAATATGACTTTCATCAGCGTTTGAATCCAAACTATTTATTTAATACAGCAATAATTGACAACCAGGACTCTATTTAGTATGGATAAAACACTTCCACTCTCAGGTGTTCAAGGGCGCTAGCGATATACGGCGAGCACTTGTCCTAGTCAACCCCTGCGTCAGGTAGCCTGCCTCAACTTATGTTGAGACGGCCTTATTATGTTTAACCAACAACCCAAATCTCAACTGTTATTATAAACAGCCTAACAACGAGCGGTTTGAAGAATGAAATTTAAAAAATCTGTAAGCCTAAATGATTTAGCAAGAAACATTATGTTAAATAAATCTCTATAACATAGACAAAATAATGTATTATAGTTAAAAACTATTTTTATGGCCTTAGACAAGTAGAAGAAAATGTTTGTTTCAATACAAACAAAGGTTTTAATATCAACTTTGTTTTGAAAAGGCGAACATTTTCTATAATGTTTTTGCACTTTATTCTAACTTTTTTTGTGGGGATACTGTCACTCTTCCCGAGATGGTATTTAATTTCAGACCTCATTCATCATCTTACGAATTCCTGAACACCTAAAATGTTAATTGAGATTAACTTACATTATTATTCATGCTGGAATCATTATAGACATTCCAAATACAAAACTTAAAAACGCTATTAATTAGGTTACGTTCTGAGTTTTTTTTTATAATCATTTATCTAAAGATAATTTTATACTGAACATTCAGATTTTTTATTCCACGTTTTGTAGTAAATTATGGTTTTACAGGACTCAGTTTTAAATAAATTAATATTCGGCCTTTCTGGCCTTTCTTTTTTGCTAATAGTCTTCATTTGATAATATCATCAACAACTGTTCTATGAGTGAAACCTTTTCTCGAAATTTGACAACATTGTAAACAAATATTCTGTATTGACATCAGTTACAAAGTATTAGGTTCAGGAAATATCGTAACAAAGTAACGTAAACAACAGTTATCATGAAACTGTTAAATAAAAAAAACAAAAAAAAAAACATACTGGCTTCAGCCAATAGTGATCAAGCATGTCACCAAAGAGGACTATGATTGGTTACTCCCTTCCCCTCTCAACTATCTCCATCTCTCTCCCACAGTATCTCAAAAAGTGGTCCCGTTAAGAAAATCGCTCTATATAATGAATCAATAAATTAATTTTGCACAACATTACTGACCTGTGTCACTGTTATTTGCAAGTATCTGTCCTCCAGTTTGAAAAGGCAGAACCACAAGTTTTGTCAATGGATGACTCTCTGAGATGTGAACAACAACTGATAAATCAGGTACAACCTGTGAATAAAGTAAACAAATTAATTTGCTGAATATTGTAGTTTCAGTTTCTAATATTCCAATTTTGCGTTCATTTTAAGGTTTAGAAATTAATAAAAGTAGCGCTTTGAAAGTAGTGCATTTGTTCAACTACACCACAGAATTATTGACTTAATACAAGCCAAAAACTTGAAAAAACACCTAAATAAGGGATTTTAAGAAGGCCATAGATCGATAACACTGTTGCCTAATTGGACAAATTATACCATTTTGAATGTTTTAAAGAGCTCTTTTCATTTTTCATGGCAAAACTTTTGTCAATTATCGATGTCCAGCATAAACCAAATTACAATTATTCGCTAATTCTCTTATGGAGTTTTATATGTTAAACTTCAAGGTCACTGCACAATCGGAAGATCTTATAAGATTTTTTAAAAGTTATTTTTTCAGTACTCTATATGCTATTTCGCAGCTTTTGAGACCTACTATGATTCAAAATTCAAATATTTTGTTTATTCAAATTACTCTAATGTGCAGTGAATTTATACATTTCTAGGGATGTAAGTTGGACCATTGTACTGCCATATTTTCCCTAGATATAACCTTTAAAATATGAGCGCCTCCAGAAAAAATTCCGCCAAATTGGAGTTGGGCTGTATTTTAAGATTCTTTTTTTCAATACATAGCAATTAAAATTCATTCTGTACATCCTGTTCAGGTCACTATCTCCTATAAAATAATTCAAGAAGGATTTGTAATTGTGAAACGATTGTTTCTCGTGAATTTTTTTCATCCACTCTGTTCACCAGATCATCATTGACGACAAAATGTTACCTTTTTTATCATTAATCACCACAACCCCTCCACTTAACACGTTGGCTGCGGCAAAATAAGTGCTTAGGTCTTCAAAAATGCGGACATAGCGCAGCACAGAACACCACAACAGTAAATAAATCACTCGGTGAAAGCAAAAAAACGCACGGCGCGGGAAACTGACGCCACTCGACTAACACGTGGTATGTATTCGAGGAGCAGACAGCGTACAGTCCGCCTCCGTCAAGAGCTGAGCTCGCACTGAACCAAAAAGCCGAGCGCTGCAGGTGACGCAGCGTCTGCGTCATCCGCCCCCCGCGCTGCAATCGCATGACGCATATGCCGCGTCATGCCGCACTCAACGTGTTAAAAAAAAATCGTACCCATTGACAAATAATAACATCTTCACTCGTACTTTGAGGAAGGTACACTAGAAAACATTCGGGAAGACTTTGGGTTGCTAAGTGTTTTTTGAAAAAAAAAATCTTAGCTCAACTTCAATTTGGCAGGACGTTTTCTTGATGAGCTCACGTTTTAAAGGTTTTAACAAACGCGTAGTGGTACGATGATCTTCCTCACAACTAGAAAAGTTTTGAGTCACTGCCCATGCTGACATGTTAATTACTACGCTACCGCTAACTCCACTACTTCTCAAGCTAAGTACGAACGGAATTTACTTTCTGGATGGCCCTAGTAAAAAATAAATACTTAAAGGATTTCTGCAATAAACCACATAGTTAGGGGATTCCTGCAATAAAAAACATGATTAAAACCATTTAATAAAATTGTTTGACTCATATTTTTATTGTTGGAAGCATATTATGGAAATACGTTCAAAAACTTGAACAAATTATTGACAATTAAAGGTTGAGAAAACAAAAAGACCACCTAATACACACAAATACAGCACTACGAAAACTCTCGGTGATACATTTCAGCACTGAATTTTGTAGAGTAAATGAGGAAAAATGTAAACACAGTTTTGATAGTTGGACAAAAACACATCTCTTTTTAAACAGACACGTTGGGAGACTACAATTTTTGCTCCCCGTCAGTACAGCTTTTCAAAAAAGGGGGAATTAATCGTATATAGCTATTTTAATTTCCCTTTAAATAAGATTCGTAAATGACAAGTGTATAAAACCTGTTTTTTTCTCATGATTTTACAATCAAGAGTTTCTTAAATCAGAACTAACGAACAAAAACTATATCATATGTTCTGGGAGAATGACATTTAAATCAGCAATGTCCAGTGAAAAACCAAAGACTTTTAAACTGTTCTCCACAATAGCTGTTTAGTTAAACAAGCAACTATACATCTTGGAACACCAAACACCATTGGGACTTGTATTTATTATTCTAGTGGTGTTTATGAAGGCGGATTTTCTCTGTTGGTCAGAGTCCTATATCAATGATCTTATTCATTTCTAAATTAATTCTGTGTAGAAATGTTACCTGCCCTGGATGGAGGTTGATGACACTGTTGTACAGTCCGAGTTTGCGGCTCAGCAGCTGTTCATAAGTCAGGTTAAACGTCGCTCGTCCGCCGCCCTCCAGGTTCACCGAGATCAGGAAGTGGCTGGAGTCCCTCGCGCTGTGGAAACAGTTACGTCGGTAAACAAACTTTCTCAACCTTCAATTTTGGTGAAGTAGGTGTATGAGTTCCTTAACTTTTTTTTAAGTCTGTTGTCAAAGTCGTTTTCTGTTGGGCTCCTCCTAAATTTTTCTCCTTTTTCCACAGTTAATCGTCCATATAATATTTAAATTCAGAAACCTGTTAATTTTTTTTTCTTTTTCACGACTTCTTTGTATTGACACTGATTTTGAGTTCATTCCTCCAAACATACATTCCTTATGTGAAGAACATCTCTGGATGATAATTTAATTCCAATACTGTATATGTTTTGTAAATCTGTTTTTTAGGAAGAAAGCAATTTTGATTTGATTTAGTATGTTGTTCTGTATGCAAAATATGACAGGAAAAAGCAGAAACTCTTATGGCAATTTTTTTGGGGTATTCCCATATCTTCTCGACCGATAAAAATAAAAGCGTTGCTGTAAAAACTGTGTGAATTGCTACATTGTTTTGAAAAAATTTTCCGCAGCCCTTCAGGAGAAGTTAGAAATAAAATATATTGCTATAAAGGAAATATATTTCCCTAAATTTATTTACTGAGGGAAGGAAAAGAAATTTTCTTTCAAACAAAAAGTATACATCACATTTTTTGCTACAAGAAATTAATTCCATGTTATTTAGCAAAATGTTATTAAAAATTGAAAACAAAAATAATATTAGGCTACAATAAAGTTACAAATATTTTTAGTATTATGAATTTAAACAATAACATAAACTATACCGTATAAAAAGTATGATGTAAACGTATAAGTAAAATATAGTGCTAGTAAGTACTACATTCATCCATGAGACCTCCCTCATAACTATACAAGTTCATAATTAATTGGCAAAAATTGAGGTTTGAATTTTACTGTAGGTTTCTTGGTTGCCATTGGCTGTTGGGCTATTTAATTGACAGTCCTGCTCAAGAAACCTGTCGGCCCTAGTCAGTAACAAGACTACAAGATCCTATCTCAATCATCCAACACTCATCTTTCACTCATTTTCGCTTTCAAATATCTTTTGCTGTTGGTAAGTATCTTGTATGGTAATGTAATGTGATTTAATATAGAAGACAATTTAATTGCATTTCAAAACATGACAGAGAAAATCATCCCAACAATCTATTGATAGTCAAACTTAATTATATAGTTTTTGGGACAAAATGTCAGACTTTGGTGTATTTTATCAATTGAAAGTAATCTGAGAAAGTATATAAGTATTGACAACAAGTCAGTACTTGATGGCAGATAATGAGGAATCAAATTGTAAGCCTTTTAGTCATGTTATGCCAATAATACTTTAATATAGTCTTTGCTTGGCTTTGTTAAGTTTAGTTTAGTTTTACAATATATTCTTTTCTTTCTTTCTTTTCTTTTTATATAAAAAGAGGGTGGCGGCCTCTTTTTACCTTCCATTTGCCCCTCCACATGGGCCTCAGGCCTGTGCGTGGAAGTTATCAAGCTAACCCAAGGAGTGGGCCGGTACAGTACAAGGATGAACATTACTGCTGAAAGTATGCGGCATCATCGGGACTTGATCCTACGACGCTGCCGCCACAGAACCGGGGCCGAGTGCGCTACCAACTGCGCCACCGACTCACTCATTATTTTAGTTGTGTTTTTTGTGATGGATAAAATTAAATAATAAACTTGACCTTCATTTCCGTGTTATTGACATTTATTCTTTATTGACGGACGTTGCAACAGTATAATGAGTTAGTCAACCAAACACATTTTGTTGATAGTCTATATCAAATCACTAGGCCCAATCCTCCCATGAGACCAATCTTATCATGGGATTCCACACGGCCTGGGCCACGTTATCTGACTCTGACTGTAATCAGGACGTACCTTACCGCCAAGTGCCCCGCCGTCAGTCCGCTGTCGACGGCCGCCTGGTAGAGGTGTTGCGCCTTCTGTCGCTCCTTCACGAACGAGTTGTACACCTTCCCGCCCACCTCCCTGCAGACATAATAGTTTAAATACAAGGTGTTTTTTTTTAACGCAACCCATTTTTAAGATTGAATAATGCACATATAAATATGAAATGAGTATTGTTTTATTGATCTTTACATTTTGTACAACCTATTATTTAAGTTTGATTACATTTAGTTTACATTACGTGCTCAAACAGTCCACCATTGGCATTTGAATAAGTTATGCTCTTACAATTGAATTCCCGAACATGTGTTGCAAGATGCCTCTTTGAATTTCTTGCATTAAATTTGTTATGTTTGTTTTGAGGTGCTGAATATCCTGAGAATTGTTTTCATAGGCCTTACTTTTTATTTATCCCCAAATAAAATAATATAGTGGGGTCAAATCCAGGGATCTTGAGGGAAAATAATCCTTCACCGATAAAATCAAATTTTGGGTTGCGTTTATCATGTGTGTGTCTTTAAGCACAATACCTCACGTAAAAGTGGTCCAATCAGAACTAAATTTGCCACAGACAAGAAAGTAGTAATTATCCTATGAAACAATTCGCAAGATATTCAGCACCTCAAAACAAACATAACAAATTTAATGCAAGAAATTTAAAGAGGTACCTTGCTGCATGTGTTCGGTAATTTGATGGAGAGAGTATAACTTTTTACAAATGCCAATGGCGTACTGTTTGAGCACATGATGTAAACTAACTGTGGTCAAACATAAATAATAGGTTGTGTCAAATTTAAAGATCAATAAAACAATACTCATTACACATTCATATGTGCATTATTCAATCTTAAAAATGGGTTGCGTTTTAAAAAAAACACCCTGTAATAGCAGGGCTGCCCCAAGGGGTCCCCCGCACAGGGGCACCGCATCTAGGGGGTTCCATGAATTATAAGTCGTAGATGAGTTTAAAATAATAGGTCAATTCAAAGTAACAGTTACTAATGCAACAGTTATCAAAAAGTAACGGTTTTTAGTTCATTACTGAGCCTTCTGCCGCTCAACCTATAAAACAATTAATCCTTCAAAACAACATTTTGAGAATTCGGAAAAGCTTTTTAAACCAAAACAATAATTAAATTCAGCACACATAGCATTACATTTTTAAAATTTGTTATTATGTACATTTTCACATAAACTATTAATCCAGTCTAAGGGAGTTAACAGAGTAACTATTAACATTGATTCATATCCAGTCAAAAAAATAATTCCTTACAAATACAAATAGTCGTCTGTGTCAAAAGATATCCGCAAATACAACCAGTTATCAATAAGAAAATGTAACAATTAGCTAAAACGCTGTTTTTTCCTTAATCAGAAAGATAGTGCTACTAATCGTTATATAGGGGTCAGTAAGGATCAACGATATCTCTCTCACTACTCTTTGACATTGCCCTTGAAACGTCAATAAAAGCCCAGCAGTGATCAGAATGATAACAAAACTCTTTAATACATTAATACATGAAATTTTCAATAAATGTTTGAATAAATTGTATTATTTCAATTGTGACAAGCTGTTTTGTAGACTAAAAGATTGATTTTTAGTGAATTCACATTATTATAAGTGTTTGTAATATATGCATACCACTTTTACAATTCATACATAGCATTTTAGCGAATTTCCCCCTATAGGGAAGTAGCTATTACCGTAGGCGGCATGGTAAGACTTAAGCACGGGACCACCGTAACTTTTCATTTTGATGTCCCCAGACCCCAAAAACACCGTTCGTTCATTTTCATATATATATATATATATAAGGATATATATATATACCTGTCCGTAGGCGCGATAACTTTTGTTAAAAAGGTCCGATCACGATGAAATTTGGTACATACGTCGAGATTGACATTTATTACTTCGAGTTCGAAAACCAGCGCGATAAGTTAACTCTAAGGAGGGTTTTTTGACAAAATAAAATCTATTTTTAGGATTTAATATCTTTATATTAATTTTTTGTAAATTTAAGTGTCAAAATTGAATTCAGCTTAGAAAAATAAACAATATAGCATTTTGAATGATTACTCTACATCAATCGGTTACTGAGATATTGGATCTGCTAAATGCAGTACATTGTCCCCTGAAGGGACAAGAACTATCCAAATTCTGGTATAAATACCTACATTTTTCATTGAATTCCCCAAAAATGGGATTAAAAAAAATTATATTACAAACCATGATTGAATTTAATCTGTTCATGTGATGATTGATTTGTTTTTATTCCTTGGATCTGAGTAGATTGATAACATGTTTCCTAACTTTTATGTACTATAACAAGTATACATTTATTAAAAATTATTAGAATATGAATAATTGTTGAGAAATAAGGATATGAATGATGAAATTTACTTATTTAAATTAATATTTAAACAAAATTAAATATTCAAAACAACAACTTCCCTAACTAATGTAGAATATGCCCACATATAAAAAATAAATCCTTTAAAAATTAACTGAGTATGCAAGTTTGCTGCAACAAGCTTTTTTAAATTTTAAGATGAATCATATGTTTGTATTTAATTTGTTTATATGATTATTTTATTTGTTTTGATTTTGACTGATTTTAGATATTGATTGTATGTTTGCTTACATTTTTATACTATAACAAGAATACACTTATAAAAAAATATTAGACTAATAATTATAAGAATAACAAAAAGCGTATTATTGGAGTGGATACCAAAGTGATTCCCATGATTATTTACTTTATGTCGTAAGCTCTTCAATTATTATATAATATACTTTTTGCAATAATTACATGAGGTGTCTGAAAAATTTTCTCTTACATAAATTAAATAAGCTCCCATATAAAAAATAATTCTTTAGAAATTCGCTGAGTACGCAGGTTTGCTGCGACGTGGGTATTATTTAACAAATGTAGATGAAGTTTTAGAAGTTTTAAAATTAGTACAATTAAATGCATTAAAACGAACCATGTTACACATTGAAAATTGTAAAAATAAACCAAATATTATGTAAATACTTCATTAGTCTCAAATAAACATCTAACTTGGCCAATGCTTTTTAACTGGAAACCCTCTGCAAGGATATAACTTGTTCAAATGTTCAAATCAATCGGTTCAAAAATATTTTAATTTAAAAACCTGTATACCTATGAAAAGATGGAGGGAAGTAGATCATAATCTTTGATTACTTTTTACTACATAACTTATAACTTAGTATCAGCATGCGAAACAGCAAAGAAAATCCAAAGCCCTTTTTTTCTAGGACCTTTGGTGGTCTGCGGGGATAAGTTAGGTTGGCTGCTTTATCAGAAAATATACTTTATATTTGGAATGGCAACCTTACCAGGTAGTTTTTTAAGCTAATGAATGAGAGATGATCTTCATTCGAAAGGTAATTTTGGTTCTGCCTACTGTGCAAGCTCAGTAATTTTAGTCACCCGTGTTATTTTTTACAAAAATCAAACAGACCATATAGCTAATACAGACACCTAAAATAAATGTTCCACTTCTCAGCGGACCACAGCAACTTAAAAACGAGAGTTTAAGATCTTGCGGTAGCAAGCTACATAAACTTAGGCCTACACATAATTTGGAATTTGCCGAGAGAGTTAAATTGCTGTAGCATGTCTCCTCCAGACAAAATTAGCCTAACCTATTACTGTATAAAAATAAATTTTAAAAAGGTTTTACACTTACAATGTGAACCCGGTTATAAAGGCAGCTTCGGGCAGAAGGACGCTGAACTTGGCTTGACTCGGAGAGAGTTGCGAATTGACCACCAAGCTGGACACTGTCGTCGTGGCGTAGCGATAGACAACGGTAGAGTAAACCCTCAGCCGTTCTATCACTACTGGATCTACTTCTGGAGACCGTACCTGTGACAAGTAGATTGTGATAGGCTACTTATAGGTAGAGCAAAATCACATGGCCCGGTCCACCACACCATCGTATCCGGGCAGATGTCGGTTTTAGCACTGGGGTCATGGACACCCGGGCCATGTTATTTGACTCAGTTTGTACATAGCTCGCAGAGAAGTCTACCTAAAGTAGTTTTTAATCGATACTTTTCCTCACTAATCTTCTATATTTTAGAAATTAGAGGTGTAATGTATGTTTTTGGTTTGACTCTGATTTCAAGGTGTGATGATCATCTTCATCCCTGACTGTCAGATTGCATCAACTTCAACTCACCTACAAAATAAACTAATGTACATGGTAGAACTATCTTAGATCGGAAGAACATCTCCCACACTCATCTATGATCAAACGATTTAATCTTAAAAATGCTTTGTATCTTAAAATAATTCATCTTTATTAAAAGTCCTTCACCCCTGACTTTGATAGAACTTCTTTGATAGGGTTAGAGGCATGCTGAGCTGAACTAACAGTTTTGCTGAGAATTTTCACTGAGTTAAATAGTTTATTTGGCCCACATAAGCATATTCAGATTTTCTCTAAACTTAACTACCCTACGGCAAGGCTTTGTCCTTGTTCAATTGTTCTTAAGTTTCAAAACTTTCATTGTTTATACTGCACACAACACAAAGAATGATGAGGAAGTAAACAAACAAACACTTGACATGTCCGAACTCTCATGTGTTTAGCTGTGAATGACACTTATCCCAAGCAAAGTTTCTGCACAAACGTGCAGACTTGCAACTTGCAACCAAGAAAAAACATGATTGCTGATTGCTAATTACATGTAAGTAGAAATTGTAATCTGTTGGGCTGTTGGTTTGCTTTTTATATCAAAGCAAAGAAGCGATACTTTGCCGTTATTGTATGTTTTGTATTTGTACCGAAAACTTTATGGTGGGAGTTCACTGTCGTCGAACAATGGGGAACCTGACCAAAAATTGTGCGAACTAAGTTATTTGCTACATGATGCCTTAATGAGAGTGACGTGAAACAAGTCATGCCGTCATGCCGAACGCACCCTTACAGATTCGTATTGGCTTGGATTCGCCCTTACACGACGAAAGTGAACTCCCATATACAGTAAAATCTCTCTAATGCGGACTCCTCGGGAGTTTTCCGGTTAAAGCGACATTTCCAAAAATTAATTAATATATCCAAACATTACACATTATAGATAGTTTCTCTATCATACTGTATATTGCCCATGGGAATCGTCGATATCGTTACTCAATCTCTCAAAAATTAACTCATTCTACATACTTAAATTAAACTGAAGATAGCATATAATATTTACACACGACACTACTGGTATCAAATATTTTCCCATAAGAATCGTCGATACTGTACCGTCCATTTTCTGCTAATCGCGTCCGGTTAAACCGATATTTTGATAAAAATTGTCCGGTTAAAAAAATTTGACTTCGCCGAGAGCAATCCGGTTAAAACGTGTCCGGATAAAAGGGAGTCTTGCTGTAGAAATGTACCCCCTCTCTGTGCAGAAACTTTAAGCCAATTGTGACATTTAATTTACAGAATACCCCCGTCGCAGCAAACCTGCGTACTCAGCGAATTTCCAATTACAAAATATCCAGTAATTAATCCATTATTACGAAAAAAGAAAAATAAACAAGTGATTTATTTATATATTAAAATTATAGCTATTATAGCTTGTTTTACAAAACCGTTGTAAAAAATATTGGTAAATGAATTTGATGAAAAACACTAAGATTTCATATAATGAAGGAGACAAGAATGTTTATTTTTTAAATTATATTAACATAAAATTGTGTAAAAACCAAAATTCTATTGAATAAATTGATAAAATGAGAAATTGCTCAAAGCGATTCCTTGAAAACCTCAGTAGAGAGTAAATAGAAAATTGAATAAGCCAACATTCTGCTGCCCCGATACTATAAAAACAGGGAAGACCAATGGACTTAGAGAAATGATTTAAAATACCAAATTGTTTGTTTTTTCGAGCTAAATCCAATGGTGCAAACAATAATTGGATGAATATAATTTTTCAATTTGAAAAACTCAAAAAACCCATTTTTCGGGGGTAAAATGGAGCCTTTATCCCACTTAAGATATGTCGATCTGGCTGGTTTACGAACTCGTCCAAGAGAATCTAGTTTTACATGTCTGTACCAAATTTTGTTGTGATCGGAGGATAGTTATCGTGCTTACAGACACTCAAAAAATGAAAATTCTATTTCCCATATAAGCCCATGTTAAATTTTGAAACAAATCGTGATTTTTGCAGGTAAAAATGCGTTTTAACAATATACTCACTTCATATCCAGAAAGTACACATAAAAAGCTGTCAATTAATATAAATATTAATATGATTGCTGAGGTTACCCCCTGAACGGATATTTTTTGTCCATTCTGTTTTGTTAAAACGACGGCAATAGCTTATTTCTAAGGAAATTCGCTAAAATTACAGAAAAACGTAAACTAATTAATGATAATAGCTGTAAATAATTCAACTGAAATATCAGTTTGTGTTTCAAGCTATTTCACTTCAGAAGCTCAAATAAATGGCGCAGACTGCAACCAGTGCAAATAACGGATACGCCGACTAAACCACCAATAATACTGACAAGTTTGCGGTGCAAACCTCAACCACAGATTATGCCTAGGTATTCTTTTGAATATGAAAATGAATAGAGTTGATGCGTGTAATTTTTGCATTGAGTTTTCCGGGTTTAGGCTACTAAACGTAAACACTATGAGCGTTATAGCTCCGTAATTTGGCTCTAAAATAATATAGGCCTAGTAGAGAGTAGCAGCAATAACGTATAGTAGGGCCTAACATAGGTACGGTAGTGCAAGATTATTTATTTCAGCCTCTCAAGGCAAGTAGGCCTACATTGACTAATTATTGCAACCGGGTGAAGAACCGATAGAGCGACTAGAAGGGAATCCAATCCCGGGATCCCGCGTGATATTTTAGGGCTTATTTTTTTCGGCTCAATCCTTGGATTTTTGGGATTTTAAGATTACGTGGAAAATCGATATTTACTAGGACTTTATCAGTTAAAACAATGTTATAACTCAGAAAAACCTGTTACATGTTGGTTTTGATCAAATAATCATGGTTTGATGAGTTATTTGTCGTCTTATAGTATGTGTAAAAGTAGTTTCCAGTTAATATTTTCAAGCTTATGAAACAAATACGTAGAGATTTTAACTTGTTTCTGATGCAATGTAATACTATTGCAATTAAGTTTCATTACGGTGCTCTAATGATCATTATTATCGTACTTTTAGTTTTTCTAATTACATCTTTGTCCTGATATTATTTGGTCAAGTAACTATGTTTTGTATAAGACTTTCTTTAAATTATACGTCTGAATAAATATTTTATGGTTAGTTCACGCTTATACAGGATCATCCTGATAACGTGTTCCATTTTCACTCTGATGTCTAATACTCTATTCAGTGTTTCATGGTAAGGCTGACTATGTCGTCAATTTTTTTACGCTCTAAGTTTGTATATATAAAATCACGTTAACAAGTCAAAACTAAACGAGCACTGCTTTGTATTTCGCAATGTATTACCAAACCATGTATACATACGAAAAAATACTAAATATTTATTTTGTATCGGCTAACACTATGTTGGTTCAACCCCGGGATCAGTCCCGGGATCCCGGGATTAAAGTTTTTCAATCCCGAAATCCCGGGATTGAAAATATCGTCCGGGATTGGATTCCCTAGCTACTAGTGACAATATAATATAATATAATATCGTATTACAATGTCGAATAAACAAACAATTCACAGGTCCGAGTCAAACTACGTGCCCATAAAGCAAGCCGCCCGCAAGCCCAATGCTAAAATCAAAATTATAGTCAACGTGCGGACTGGGCGACGTAGTTTGTCTTGTCCTGTAATTGATTCGCTCACCGTCCTGACCCTTCTGAAGGTCACGTAGGGGGCTTGGGGCCGGGTCCAGACGAACGTGAGGCACTCCAGTAGCACGATCAACACTCGCATCATCATCTGTAACAGACCGGAGTGCAGTGTACAGTCCGAGTTGAGTAACATGGCCCAGGCAGACAGTAAGCCGAAGCCCAATAATAATAATAATAATAATAATAATAATAATAATCATTCTGTTGCAGTTGATAAATAAATAAAATTGCATTACTGTATAAACGTCAAAAGTACTATATACAGGGTGTCCGAAAATTATGGTAAAATATTTTAGTATATGATAGTAGAGGTAAAAATAAGAAAAAAAGTTCATATAAACATAGGTCCTAAAATGCTTCATTTTCCGTCTGTGTGTCTGTTTGTGATTTTTACATATTTAATTATATCTCGTGAACCTTTTAACGTATAAACTTCAAACTTGGTATATGGATAACCAATATTAAGAAAACCTTTTGTGAGAAGTATCAAATTTCTACTTTGTACTATTCCAAAATGACTACTGTTTTTTGTTTTAAAAGCTAAATATCTTAAAAACCGCAAATTTTAGAAAAATTGTACAAGAGACAAAAAAGCTGCAAAATTTAATCTAGTTAACGCTGATATTAAGATTATGATGATCGGACTACTAATAACGGAGAAATTTTAACTTTTATGAATAAAAATATGGTTATTTAGAACATACTGTCTGAAATTTGCATGTTTTTATTCGGAAAATAAAAAATATATCTGTTATTAGTAGTCCAATCATCACAATCTTAATATCAGCGTAAATTGGATTAAATTTTGTAGCTTTTTTGTCTCATGTATAATTTTTCTAAAATTTGCGGTTTTTAAGATATTTAGCTTTGAAAACAAAAAACAGACGCCATTTTAAAATGATACAAAGTAGAAATTTGATACTCCCCACAAAAATAGTTCTTAATAGTGGTTATCCATATACCAAGTTTGAAGTTCATATGTTAAAAGGTTCGCGAGATATAATTAAATGTGTAAAAATCACAAACAGACACAAGACGGAAAACAAAGCACTTTAGGACCTATGTTTAAATAAACTTTTTTTCTTATTTTTTCCTCTACTATCACATACTAAAATATTTTACCATAATTTCCGGACACCCTGTATAATATAGTATTATAATATTGAGCTAATGTGATAAAATTTACAATACAGTATTGTTAAGGGCGGACTGAGCCAAGTAATTTTTCTCGACATGTAATCAATTATGGCCCGAGTCAAACCACGAGGCCCAGGCTGTCCGTAAGCTTAAATTATAAAATTGCCTAATATTATAGGCTTACTGTTTACCATAGGAAGTCTGGGCGACGCAATCTGACTTGACTCATGCTAGCATTTTTGTCAATAAATTAACCCCAACCGGGGAACACATTTTTTGTAAGAATAATATTTTCCTTTAAGAAAATGTTATTATTTTAAGTTAGTAAAATCTTTTTTCTTTACAAAAAAGTGGTTGTGACATTTGTGACCTACTATTATATTTATATCATCTTATTGCTCTACGGTGCAGGTGCAAAATTAGTTAAATTAAATTAAAATTAATTAATTAATTTTACAACTTAATAAATTAAATTAATTAAAACGTGTTTATAATATTTTCACATACACGCTGTAGGCTTGTACTAAGAAGTCCAAAGAAGTCCTACTTTAGCATAACATAATTTTTCCGACCTCTTTGCTCTTTTGTTCATTCATAAAACGTTAATAAATCGCTTACAATCTAGGATTCTAAATGGTCGAATAAATAAAGTAACTAATCACTGTCAGAACATTTTCCAAAAAAGATTCAATGTATGAATTGAACAATCACTCTCATTTTTCGTAGATAAATAAAACTGGATTTTATTTATTCATTTATCCTAATTTAAATTAAATGAATTTAAGACAGTATAAGTCATTTTTTACTAGAACACTTCCTAAACATCGGAAGTTAGTTACTAATAATCGTATGCCATTATCGAAGGCAACTGAAAATTTGCACTCTCAGTGGGGCATTAGTGAGAGTGGGGCTATTTGAAATTCAGTACAAATAATATGCAAATTGTTCCGTTCGTTGTTTACAAAAGTAAGCTTTTGGAATTCACTTTCACACACGTTCTAAATTTTACAAACATAAAAATGTGATTTCTTGTTAATACAATTAAAAAAATATAATTAACTTACATTCCTTATCATTGCAATGAATGGAAAATTTTCACTTTGCTAGCCTTTTGAAAATATTTTGGATGTGCGCGTTAATAACAAGAGGTTATTAAAATAAATAAAAAGATGATCACAAAATGAAGCTCAAGTAGCTTAATTACAAAATTTTAATTTGCTCGTGGAGGGATCGAGCATAACAAGGAAACATATTCTTAATTTTCTTAATTTATTTTGTTATAAAAAAGCTTTTTACTCATAGATCAAACATACTAATTTAGTATCCTCCGTCCTCCCTATATTTGGCAAGAAACCCTTTCTTTGGTTCATGAAATGAAAATGCATTATTTAATTAGTCTACACAACGAAAACAATTAATAATATTAAACAGTCATTATAATTCCTTAAAAAATCAATTTAGTTAAAATGTATGAATACTGTACACTTAAAACACTAAATTACATATAAAACTGTTCAAATTTTGAATATTATTCAGGACAATTTTAGGGTGATTGGAGAATTTTTTAGGGTAATTTAGGGTATTTTCTGAAGAATTTAGTGTAAAATTGGTTGGTTATGGTGGAGACACTGCTTACAAATTTTAATCTCAATATTATTCTGTTTGAAAACAAACTTGTAGTTTTATTTTCTACGCTCATGAGCCAGCAGACACTTCCCATATATGTAGCACACAATGTCATTTTGATGTCAAAACTTGATCAATAATATCAAAATGACATCAAAGTAAAAAGTTGCACATCAAATTGATGTCAAAATAATGTAAATATTTATACTTGCATCCTCTTATTTTTAAAGTGAAACACTGCTCATAAAATTTTGTCAGATTGATGTATAATTATTTAATGTAACATTCTTCGAGTTTTAACTGTGAAAATAAATTTGTATATCATAATAGCATTTGTTGTAATCATTCACATAAAAATTGTGTACAAATAGTTTGAAAATAACATTTTACTTTCATTTCCAAATTACTAAAGGTAAGAATTTCCAGTTCAGTTAATGTGTTCAATTTATTTTTTTTTGTTTGACTTAATTGGTGCATACGTTTTTTTAGATTAGTGTTTCTATTTCAAAGAAGTTATATTTACAAAAATTTTAGAATAATTGTTTTAGTTAAATAGACATGGGGGTAAAATTGACATATGAGTCTAACATGTAAATTCAAAGAGGAAGGGTAGTCTTACAGAATATTAATATTTGCATTTATTTTATTCCAAGTAGGCCTCGATACTAATTTGATGTGCTATTACTAATTTACACATAAAAAAATAATTTATGGCTTGTTGAAGTAAACCCGTCATTAAACTTAGGCCTATTATAAATTTTTAATTATTAGTATTCAACATTCTTAAACAAGCCGTCTAAATTCACATATTTAAAAAAATTATTTTGAAAATTCTAGATAAATTATGTTAATTTTTAAATATAACATGCCATAAAACAGAAATTGCTGACAAAATAATAAATTTAGAAAATCTTTGTGAACTAAGTAAGTACTTTTCTCCTAAAAGATATTACGTTGAATGGCCGAGTGGTCAAAAGCCTCAGGATATTCAGCTCAGGATCGAGGGTTGCGGGTTCAAATCCGATTGAGTGCACTTTTTTATTCCGGAATTCCGTTTTATAGTCATTCATTTAACCCAAATAAATTTATGGTTAAATAATAATTAACAGTTTTTTTAAAGTTTATAATACATTATTTAAAAAATGGAAGCTTGAAATTGACATCAAATTGATATAATAATAACATCAAATAGTGTGTTCTTTTTTATTGATATTTTATAGAAAAATTGAGTGACCTTTTTACCTCCAGTTGATGTCAAAATGACGTAATTTTTTATCAATTAAGACGTCAATTTGACATCAACTAACTGTTTCATTGATATTGACATGTTGTGCATCAATTTTACATAAAATAGATGTAATTGTGCTACATGGGTTCTTGCTGAGCAGCCCGTGTCTACTTCGTAGTAAATAAAAATAAAAAACAATTAACTGTAAACGTTTAATTCAAACGCCCAAACCATTGACTTTGAATCATTATTTAATTATTTGTAGTAAAAAACTATTATTACCGCCTTGTATACCAAAAAACATTTAAATTTTTAACCCCAAAATTTGATTCAAAAAATTTTAAATTTAAATTATCAATTCCACTCCTTAACGACACTGTACCAAAAAAAAAACACAGAAAACAATTATTTTTTCTTTCACAGGCAAATGAAAGATCATCATCACGATCATCACACTCATCCTTCATTCATGTTCAGGGTAACGTCCTCCATGAGGTACCTGTCTTATCAAAGTGATTAAGTGAAAAATGATTTACTAAAAAAATAAAAAAACTCAACAAACCTTTGGCGTTTTCGCGATCTTTCAATCATCCAACAATGCACGGCACCTACACAACCGAACCCACGCGCCGACTGAGCTAGACTGACCGACCGACTGACCGCGCCGGCAAAAGCAAAGACCAACAGAGCAACAATCAAGCGATCAGCTGATTCCCCCTCCACAGACCGTGGGAAAATACGGATCTTGCCGACACTACGGTCTTACATATCTTGTTTACTACGTTCGCTACACAACAGTCGCCGGCCCGGCGTGCATTCCGTATTCAACCTGCTTCTTCTTCGTGAGATAGCCTACTTGGGAATTCTCACAACTTCTTGGATTTTTTTCTGTACAGTTTACGTCTTGAAATATAGGTCTGTCCGTGTAAAATATTAAGTAAAACTGTATCTGTTTGATCCGGGTAGACGTAAAGTACCAGGTGGACCGAGCCTTGCTCGGTAGAAAATTACTTTTCCATGTTTTACTCCAAGGCTAATTCTGATCCTTTTGCTAATAACATATGGCTGGACATCTCTAACAGAAATAAATAAATAAATAATATCTTTATTGCATTCGACAATAGAATTGAATTGTTCGACGAACATTAGTTTTATTTGTGTACAATTTTCGTTGTTATTATTTTTTGGCCAATTTATATTCAGTTCCACGTTCACCTTTCGCACGTACAGTTCGCGCATCGTAAAAAAGATCTCGCATCAGTCTAAAGATCGTAAAATAAGATTTAGGCCTACTCTGAATTTTCGACTGCAATTCTTGAAATATAAACTTAGGCATACCCCAGAAAATGTTTAAAGGAATAAAACTTCATTTTGACAAGATAGTCATTTTTAGCCGCCATTTTGGATCCAGCATATTACATTTAGAATATTTTGTATACAAATGTGATCATATGACACCAAATTTGTTCAAACTATAAATTTTCACCATTACTATGAATGTTTAAGATCTATCATTTCAAGTTAGTTTTTTCACTTATTACAACGCCGCAATCCGTTTTTTAATATCTCTATTGGTTCTGAAGATGTGAGTACTTTTAATTGATTTTTTTAACCAATTTAAACATTACAAATTGATAAAATAGACCAATAACCAAAAAATATTGCTATATAGTGACGAGTAACCACCATTAGTCATTGTTGAGGTATTCACACTTAACTTCCATCAATGTAATTTTTTTGGCCGCCATCTTGGATCCGCCATTTTAAAGTGAGTTAAGTTATTTCAAATATGAAGATGGTATTGTGACCCATCCGTTCAAACTAACTTTTTACGCTGAATTCAATGACGCAACCCGTTTAAAATTATGGTGTTTAGTTTTCAAGATTTGACATGTTTCTGATAAAAATCTATGAATTTTTCAAAAAATAAGTTTTATAGCTAATAACGGGTTGCGGCATTGGATTCAGCGTAAAAAGTTAGTTTGAAATGACGTGTCACAGTACCGTCTTCATATTTGAAATAACTTACCTCATTTCAAAATGGCGGATCCAAGATTGCGGCCAAAAAATTTACATCAGTGAAAGTTACTTGGAAATAACTCAACAATGAATTATGGTGGTTATTCGTCACTATCTAGCATTATTTTGTGGTTATGGGCTTATTTTATCAATTTGTAATGTTTAAATTGGTTTAAAATAAATTAACTAAAGTACTCATATCTTCAGAACCAATCGAGATATTAAAATACCCCCGTTGCAGCAGACCTGCATACTCAGCGAATTTCAAGTGCAAAACAACATATTTCGATCCAACATAGCGAGATGTGACATGTTTTTGTAAGCTCCATAAGAATCACATGGGGAATGAGTATGGAGGTTTGCTGCTACAGGTATATTAAAACCGGGTGGTTTTAATTCAATATTTAGTAGATCTGAACTAGAAGAAGCCATTTACCAAGTTTTATCAAGAACTTTTTATCAAGTTTTATCAAGGTTTTTATGTTGAGAAATAAGCGAGATATAGAATTTTACTTATTTCCCATAAGGTTAACATTGGGACAACGTACTGCGTTTACCACTTTCAATATCTCGGCAACCAATGGACATAGAGCCATGATTCAAGATACTAACTTGTTTGTTTTTTTTGGGCTGAATTCAATGGTGCCAATAAAAATTTGAAAAATTTTATTTTTCTATGTAAAAATCTCAAAAAAACCATTTTTGGGGGGGTTTACCCCCCTTTACCCTCCCTTCCGGTGGTCCGATCGGGCTGGTTTACGAACTCGTCCGAATAATTACTACTTTACACGTCTATGCCAAATTTCATTCCGATTGGACCATTTTTGCGCAAGTTATCGTGCTTAAAGACACATATATATATATATATATATATATATATATATATATATATATATAGATATATATAGATACATATATATAGATATATATATAGATATATATATATATATCTATATATATATATATTTATGAAAGTGAACGAATGGTGTTTTTGGCATCTGAGGACCTCAAAAAGAAAAGTTATGATGGTTTTAGGCTTAGGTCTTACCATGAGACCTACGGTAACAGCTTCTTCCCTATAGGGGAAATTCGCTAAAACGGATTACGGCATTGTAATAAGTGAAAAAATCTAGCTTGAAAAAATGGGTTAAACACCACATTTACACCTGAAAAAAATATTTTTGATCCAATATGGCGGATCCAAGATGGCGGCCAAAATTGGGTACCCACTCGAAATGAAGTATTAACTACCCAACAATGTTTGGGGGTGGTGTGGTGTGGGATTGATATTTGAAAAAATATCGGAAAAAAATAAGGGGGGGTATATTATGAAACACCCGGTATATTAAATCGTATTTTAGAAAACCGGTTTACGGCCTTACGGGAAACCCCAAAAATCACGTTTGAAAGTTCGAAGTTGTCCGAACAAAGGAATTTTTGACATTTGACTTAATAATTGGGCTTTACGATGACCCGTGCCAAGTTGTTTGGCTCGTACTGTACAAGTCTCGGTTTCCGCAGCGGATTGTGAGCACGAACATCGCCAATGTCAACCGTTGAGTAGCGATTACACCGGAATTCGGTTGGAACGAGCGACATTTTGACATTTTGGGCGCATAGCTTCATCCTGGGAGTCGGGAATGTCGGAATGCTTGTCGATTTAGATTTCTACCAAAGGGCGCCGCGCAGAGGCAGAGAGAGCAAAGAGCGCTTAGACAAAGGCACAGAATAACTATAGTTCGAGGCCCCCAGTGGGATCCAAATTGGCTTTTGCTAGTTTTGGTACCAATGCTGGGTAGAGTAACGGAAGTGGGCGCACCGGAATTGCGCACTAAAATTCAGGTAGTCACCGGAATAGCGCACTTGGTCGAGAGACATCCCCTGGTCACACACCGGTATTGCGCACTTACTCTTTCGAGAAATCTCTCGGTTAATTAAGCAAGGGTAAAAATTAATAACTACAAGTTCACATCCCTCCGTTTTCTAGAGTATACAGCCACGCTGTACATCATTTTTTATTACACCGCCAACGCTCTTCCCCACTTCTTAAGACACTCACAAATCGGTATGCATGATTGTCCTTTATAGTATTATTACTCCCCCGTTCACTTATAACTCTGAATATTGTAACTATTAACACTTCAAATTTAACAGTTATTTTCAATTAAATTCAACAAAGTCACTATGTACTCTAAAATAAACTTCATTTACTAACTACCACTAACAATCCTACAAACTAATCACTCAACTAAATAGACTCGAGACAGAAGGTATCGTAGGCTAACTGTGCTTATAGTTAACCTCTTCAACTAAAACTGAACAGTAAAAAGAATGCTCTCCCGCAAATTCCCCATGTACTGGTCCAAGGGGCTTGGTGGTATGGAAGGGTGCAAAGTACAAATTTTGGAAGTCCCAGGTCATTGCCACATACAAGAGTGACATGAATCACATATTCCAGAGCTATTACGGCGGCCGCTGAGGACTCGGGTACCTGCCGGGCCAAGTGCGCAATTCCGGCGCATAGATGGAGAACCTTTTTAGGGATTACAACTTGGTGCGCAATTCCGGTGCACCGACGGAAGTTGTCACGATTGGAGGCAGTGTTGTTGCTGTCTTTCAGTAAACAACTTCAGTCTCCCATCAGAGGAGGCTGGGCTTGACGGCAGGGTGGACGGGGGTGTACTGGCGACCAAGATGAGGGCCTCCTGATCCATTGAGGCCCTGTTCCAGCATCCACTGGATGAAGGTATACCTTTGCCCACCCGGTCTAAGCTTGGCTGAACCTACTGTATTCTATCTTCCTATTCCTTTTCCCTTTTGCTTCCCTTACATTTAGGCCTACCATATTTTCAAGCGGTCAAACCGGGACAATTAACCAAGGATGCTCCAGTGTGTGACACACAGGGAGGTTTGGGGGGTATTCCATACCCCCCCCCAAGGTGGGGGGGTCCGGGGGCGCTCCCCCGGAAATTTGTGGAAATCTTGGAGGAAAAGGGTCAATTCTAGTTAATTTTGCAGTAAAAATTAACTTCAAGCAGACCTATTTTGTGTCCAGATTAGACCTATTGAGTCAAACTAATAAGTTTTAGGTAAATATACTGAGGTAAAATTTACTTTTGAACAAACTTATAATCTGGAAAAAATTTATAAAAGTTTTATAGCAAAATTGTAAATTTTGATGATTTGAGAAAAAAGTTATTTTTATTTTTTGTGTTGTGACAATGCCATTTTTACCAGGGTAAATTTGGATGATAAATTCATTACATGAAACAAAACTTACAATTAATTAATTTTACTTCAATGAAAAATACAAATGTATTTTATGCGAATGAAATACAACTTAAAAACAAAAGTACATATATTATATAAGAATTTTTCTTATTTCTACGTATCCGCAGCAAACTTGTTAAACTACAGGTTTAGTTCATTATTTAATAACATATTACGCAATTTAAAAACTGACCGGGACATCAGGAAAACCGGCCGGGACACTGGGACAAGAGCAAAATACCGGGACTGTCCCGGTCAAACCGGGACGTATGCAGCCCTACTTATATTAATCTACTAAAGGCTTAAGCCTACGGGATAATCGAAGGGAAGCTTCCTTTCCTTTTCGGTAGCCGTACAAAAAGACAAAATAATGGCTGAAGTACCCTCACAGGATTTTCCTGTGGGGTGAGGAAATCCAGACTACCAAATCCCCCAACAAAAAAAACCATAGTTCGAATCAAATAGCTAGGCCCACGCTGTCCATAAGCCCAATGCTAAAATTAACATTAGTCTTACAGACTGACTGCCTGTGATTTGAATCGGCCTATAATTGTACAGGCCGAATCAAATGACGTAGCCGTGGCCCAGCCAGAATCGGAAATCGTTTTTTATGTGATTCGACTGCCTAACCTTAGTCCAACCTTTGTCTAACCTTCATATGTTTTATTTCCTGCAAAACTTCGCGTCAATCTCTTTCCAACGACAACTAAATAATTAAAACGGTTTAGAACCGTAGGATATGGGTTTTGATTACAAAAAAGCCCCTGATTTTACGGCATACTGGATAGATAATTATTTTTTCATAAAGGAAAATATAGCAATTTTTTCTTTATAACCCTCTTATTATGTTTTTACTGTGCTTTATAGATCGGGGAGTAAAATCCAAAATAGCAAAAAAAAGATAAATTGATAATTTACCATGCAGGAGTATGGAGATATAGACTATCAATTATTTTCCCCAACCTGCTATGTTTAGGCGCTTTTTACTCCTTGGAATAGATGAGTAAAATAATATGTTGTCTCCCAGCGGGAGTAAAGTGTCTCCCGCCGGGAGACAAAGTAAATCAAAAAGAATAACATTAAAATCAATAATTCAAAAATTAGAGGGTCTTCAAATTCCCACGCACACATGCAAATATGTTGCAGCTCAATGAATGCAGGCACTATACTTCATTCAATGAGAGTGTAAAGTAAAGCCCCACCTCCTGCATCAGCTGTAATATTGGCAAGCTGTGTCACATGATTACCTGTTCTTATTGCTACAGAACTCCAAAGAGCTTAAGTATAAACTGGAGCTGGAATTGAATGTCTGTTAACAAAGCTAATTATAGTTATCTTTGTTTGCAGTGAACTTAAAATGCACGTGAGCTTTACAAAAAGTAAATAAATAGTTCATTAGACAAATAAATACATTGACACATGCTTTAATTATTGTTCATATCATATCGTTTGTATTTTTCATTTCAAATCACTGTGGAATGGCTGGGAACATATGGTCTGTCTCTTTCCTGATTGGTTCTTTTCTATACATCTGTTATTAAGGCTTTACTTTACACACTCACTGAATAAACTATAACAGCTGATTTAGTGGCAGGATTAGTGAAATAAGAATAGAATAACATTAACAACAATCGGCTGTGAGAACATGTAAGAATAAAGCATGTAAGAATGTTGCAACAATCAGCTGATCATACATGGCTGTACATACATGATTGCAGCCACTCGGATTCAGGTACTAATTGCAGATCGAAACAAAATGTATATTGTTTGTTAATTACCAAGTTAATGAAATATGTTTATATATTGGGTGGTTAATATCAAAGGGAGAGAGAAAATAAAGTACATTGTCTCACTCAACACACAATTAATATTCCCATCTAATTAACCTATTCTAGATAGATAGACTACAGTTTTTTCTACATCCACAACTAATAAAAAAATCATCTCGATTATACACTGATGTTAAAACAAAGTAAATAAAAGACCGTAAATGGCAAGTGAGATACCCTTTCCCATGCTCGTTTTTACACCTTTTAATTAATCACTATAATCCTGATCGGGCGATCTGGGAAAATATCACTCGACTGACAAGTCGAAAGTTTTGTCGGGAACGTGAATTATTCAGTAATATCTCCCCACATAACCTTTGAATATTAATCTGAAGTAGACATTCCCATGTAAAAAGTGTTGCAGGTTTTGTCGGCGTACCCTAACCAGCTTGTCTGATTAGAGTCGATTTCTTTTTGTTTGGCGTAAAAAACTAAAACTGGAAAGCTTCGTTGTTTGTGTGTGAACCGAGTAAGTTATGCGACATCACTTCGGTTGAGAGTTATAGGTGAAAAGTGTTCTGATGGCCCCAAAACGAAAAGTTATAATGGTCTCGGGCTTAGGTCTTTCCATGAGTCCTACGGTAATAGCTTCTTTCTATAGGGGAAATTCGCTAAAAGAGAAAAAAGCTTTCAACAAAATTATTTATTTTTAGTAAAATATTTTCATAAACTAAAATATTTTTATACAAGTTCATAAACGGCTACAACATGTACAGTTACAAATACTTCTATACGTCCCAATATACCTTGTTATTGCTTATCCACATTGAAGTCCAACGATTGGATGAAAGATCACTTGTTTAACACTTTCATAAAACAGAAAACCGTGACGGATTTATAAGCATCTATCTATATTACTAATATTACTAATTCTGTAAGCGATTTTTTTAAATCAAAATTTTGAGAGTTTGACAGCTCGCAGGATGATGGGAGAGGGCTCAAATTAAAGGTCTTGGTCCCAGGGGGTCGGGAAAAATATCAGATTATGTCCAAATCTACCAGAAAATGAGAAATAACGAAAAATATCTTCCATTTAAAATGCATTGGGATTGTAAAACGTCTGCTTTGTTTACATTAAACATGTGGTGCTAATGCTTGATTCAAAGCCATAAGGTATATGTTGACATGTGGGATTTATTTCAAAATGCAGCTAACTATGCACGTTCAATGTACTATAACAAAACATATTTTAAATTTAAGATTTTCCGATTTTATAATAATTAAGGGTTTGAGTTTGTTCATAGTTTAAAATTACAAAAAGTTAAGTACGTTTGTTTAGTTTATGTTATAACGATGCAGATTTAATACTAAATGATATAATTACGTAAGGGATTTTTTTCGCCAAAATTGTGGGCGTTTGGAAGGTTGCAGGATGATGGGAGGGGGCTGAAATCGAAGGTCTCCATCACAAGGACTCCGGGGAAATACTGAAATTGATTTAAGTTTACTATAAAATGAGAAATAACGTAAAATAGCTGTAATTTAAAAACCATTGTGATGTAAAAAGGTCTGCTTTGTTTACTTAAAACCAAATGCCTATAATCATAATTTTGTGGATCCAAAAGCCTATTAACTAAGAAGGTATTTTGTACTATAAGTAAAGGATTATGCTTAGGGGCTATTAGCCCCTTCAAGCCTCTAGTATACACTAAAACACTACACCAAGATGCACCTTTATCTAAACTATTAACACTGCAGAATTATTAACACATGACTATATCGACTATACTATAGGCGCACCCTTTCTTGTACTTCCTTTCTTTTCTACTTGTAGGTAACTGAAAAATTAACGGTCCAATTTGAATGTGTAGGGGATTATGTTAGCGATTCGTTTGGCCAATGTTGCCAAACTGAAAAGAGGTTTCAGCCAAACGTTGCAGTAGGCCTACATTATTCAGTCGATGTATCATTTTAATGGCTTTCATATCGTTAGTATACCAGTACTATATCAAGAACTGTGAAGTAAATCAAGTACCAGACATCTGTGAAGTAAATAAAAGTTGTAATAAATTTGTTTCGCTTCTCAAAGAATTTAGTGAAAATTCACGGAAACCAAAATCTAAAAAAACTCATAGATTAAAAAAAATTAAAGCCGTGGATTACCGAGGGTTTAATAAAATCAATTAGAACTCGAGATAAATTAAGTAAAAGATTAAAAACTCAACCTTTCAATGTTGATTTGAGGCATTTTTATACCGGGTGTCCCATAATAGTCCCCCCCCTTACTTTTTCCTATATTTTTTTAAATATAATTTCCAAACCACCCCTAAACATTATTGGGTAGGTAATACTTCATTTTGAATGGATACCCAATTTTGGCCGCCATATTAGATCCGCCATATTGGATCCAAAATAATTTTTTCAAATGTAAACGTGGTGTTGTGACCCATCATTTCGAATTAGATTTTTTTACTGATTACAATGCCGCAATCCGTTTTTTAATATCTCAATTGGTTCTCAAGATATGGGTACTTTTAATTAATTTAGTTTTAACCAATTTAAACATTACAAACTGATAAAATAGGCCCATGACCACGAAATCATGCTAGATAGTGACGAATAATCACCATCAGTCATTGTTTAGCGATTTACACTTAACTTTCACCAATGTAAATTTTTTGGCCGCCATCTTGGATCCGCCATTTTGAAATGAGGTAAGTTATTTCAAATATGAAAGTGGTACCAATTGATATGTTAAAAAACGGATTGAGGCATTGTAATCCGTAAAAAAATCTAATTCGAAATGATGGGCCACAACACCACTTTTACGTTTGAAAAAATTATTTTGGATCCAATATGGCGGATCCAAGATGGCGGCCAAAATTGGGTACCCCCTCAAAATGAAGTATTACCTACCCAATAATGTTTGGGGGTGGTATGGAATTGATATTTGAAAAAATATAGGAAAAAAGTAAGGGGGGGACTATTATGGGACACCCGGTATAAGCTACCGGAACAGACTTAATGTTCTTATCCAAAATACGAAAAAAAATTATTACAGATCTAAATTAAATAGTTCAGCAAACAACCCTAAGATTTTTTGGAGTACTGCAAATGAAATTTCAGGTAGAATAGTAAAACAAGACATTTTTCCACTTGAACAATTTACTTTAAAGAAAACCAAGGAGGGAGGTGACTTAAGGCGGCAGGTGGCCAACGAATTTAATGAATATTTTTCCCAAGTTGGCAGCAACTTGGCCTCTAAAGTCAATTCGGCCGATCCAACTGTCGTCAACGACGCAGACTGTACTATAGACAATAACTTAACTTTTCACACCATCATTAAGGACCAGTTACTGCACTACGTCTCGGGCCTGCGCGGCGCCTCAGCCCCCGGCTGCGACGGCATATCGGCCGACTTTTTAAAACAACACTTCCAATCGTTGTGTGGACCGTTACTTCATATCATAAATACCAGCATTGTGTCCGGCGTATTCCTCGACGCTTTCAAGATCGCCAAAGTTATTCCTCTTTACAAATCAAATGACATTACTATGAAATCAAATTTTCGCCCAGTTAGTTTGCTTAGTGTTTTTTCTAAGGTTTTAGAAAAAGTTATTAAAGACTAACTGTTTAATTATCTGGAAACAAATAGAATAATAATCGAATGTCAATTTGGTTTCAGGAAATCAAAAAATGTTTCGGACGCGCTTTTCAAAATTACTACAGTTATAAATTCAGCACTTGACAGAAATAAACGTTGCCAAATACTATTTTTAGATTTAGCTAAGGCGTTTAACACGATAGATAGACAGATATTGCTGGCAAAACTAAATTTAACAGGTGTTAGGGGTATGGCATACAATTGGTTTAGGATTTATTTTGAGAACAGGAGACAAGTAACATTTATTAACGGGGTCATTAGTGAAACTAAGATCATAGATTACGGGGTTATTCAAGGAAGTTCGTTGGGTCCTTTACTGTTTTTAATCTACATAAAAAATCCGGCCAAAATAAATATTTCAGGTAAATTGTATCTCTTTGCTGACGATACAGCAATTTTACATGAAGGTGACAATTGGGATTCAGTTTTTCATTCAGCATTGAGAGATTTATCGACAAATGAAATCTTGGTTTGATCAAAATTTACTGACAGTTAATATATCAAAAACCAAATGTATGCCAATAGCTCTGAGAGATAGGTCAGATACAAGAACAACCAGTCTCAAACTTCATGTTTGCGGAAACATTGGTTCATTAAATTGTGGGTGCGAATCTATTGAAAGGGTTCATACATACAAATACCTGGGTGTTATGATGGACAGTGCAAAGTCATGGAATGCGCATGTCAAGTTTATTAATAACAAACTCAGGAAATTAATTAATGCTTTCCACCAACTCAGTAACATTTTAACTTCAAAAGAAATAAGAACAATTTACTTTACATACGCATATTCTAATTTAGAGGGAGGGATATTGGCTTGGGGTGGGGCATACAATTGAACAATTAAACCTTTATTAATCACACAAAAATCAATCCTCAAAGCAGCGATGAGAAGGTGTCGGCGGAGCAATCAATTGTTGATCTAGTTATGGACTGTGAAAAGGGTTATAGTGAAAGTATTTTTCTAAATTCACATGTTGAAAATATATTCATAATTATAAATACTTATTTTGATTAGGATTTTTGCGGACATTTGCCATCACTGATTAGTAAAAAACAAGTTTCACGACGTTTCGGGATCTGGAATCTGATCCCGTCTAAATACTTGTGGCCCTTATTTTCAAAATATATTTACGAAGCTGACAATGACAGATTTATTTATTTTCCAAACGTTTTATGATATTTTTGGATATTTATGAAATTTCTGGAACAGTGGTGATATTCGACGATCTTAAAAAAATTCAGTTCGCTTTGTTTTTAAGTAAACAAGTGGACATAGTTTGAAGAAGTTCATAAGGTTAACCAATATTGCAGCACTTAATTTATTTCTCAATGAAAGTTGACTTTTCAACTCAAAAATGTAAACACATGCCGTGTGTAAGCAATATGTACAACGGAACAAATTGGACAGTCAAAGGCAAAGGGTACTTATTATTGGAAACATAATAGGGTACTTATTATTGAGGCTACATTTTTACCTACCAGGCAAACAGGTAAGGATAAAATCAGAAAATAATGGTCTCACGTTGACGACTCCACGCTCCATGTAGCAACAGCTACTACTACATAATATAATGTAAACAAAACAGACGTATTTAATTAAAGGTAAAAAACCGTCATTTGTTATAATCCGTAAACGTATATCGTATGCGAAACAAACGAACTTAACCCTTTATAATTTTAAATTATGAATATAATCAACCCCCTAATAATAAAATCGGAAAATTTTAAAGTTAAAATATTTAATTCTTATAGTACATTAAGTGCATGTTTAGCTGCCTTTTGAAAAAAAGAAAACGATATGTCAACATCTATGGTTTTGCGCCATATGTTTAATAAACATGCAGACGTTTTTCGATCCCAATCCTTTTTAAATGGCAGATATTTTACGTTATTTCTCGTTTTCTGGTAGATTTGGACATAATCTGCTATTTTTTCCGAACCCCTGGGACCAAGACCTTTAATGTGAGCCCTCTCCCATCATCCTGCGAGCTGTCAAATTGCTTACGGAATTAATAATATAGATTAATAATTATTGCAATATTAAAACTAAAATCCAAACCATCTTTAATTTTTCATTTTTATCGTTAAAATCCATCCCAAACCCTCCCTTATTAATTATTGAGTAACAAGTACTTTTTTTATAAGGGGGCATTTTCAGCCGCCATATTAGATCCGAAATATGATTTAATTATGGTTTTCAGTTTGAAGTAAATTTTTAACCTGATATCAATGCTGCAACCCATTAAAAATATTTACCTCGACTTTCTGTGATTTATTTTGTATATTTTAACATTAGAAATGTACAATCAATCCCATAATCTCACAATAAACCTCTGACTGTATGAGGCTACAGTCAGAGGCTACAAAGGAGGGAAACTCCGGATTGGCGAGTGGACCGACCTCCGCACTGTACATCACACACCCACGACACTGAAGAATCTGGATACACAAGAGGAACTCCGGATTGGCGAGTGGACCGACCTCCGCACTGTACATCACACACCCACGACACTGAAGAATCTGGACACACAAGAGGAACTCCGGATTGGCGAGTGGACCGACATCCGCACTGTACATCACACACCCACGACACTGAAGAATCTGGACACACAAGAGAAACTCCGGACTGGCGAGTGGACCGGCCTTCGCACTGTACATCACACACCCACGACACTGAAGAATCTGGACACACAAGAGGAACTCCGGATTGGCGAGTGGACCGACCTCCGCACTGTACATCACACACCCACGACACTGGAGGATCTGGACACACAAGAGAAACTCCGGACTGGCGAGTGGAACGGCCTCCGCATTGTACATCACACACCCACGACACTGGAGAATCTGGACACACAAGAGAAACTCCGGACTGGCGAGTGGACCGACCTCCGCACCGTACATCAAACACCCACTACACTGGAGAATCTGGACACACAAGGGAAACTCCGGAGTGGCCAGTGGAACGGCCTCCGCACTGTACATCACACACCCACGACACTGGAGAATCTGGACACACAAGAGAAACTCCGGACTGGCGAGTGGAACGGCCTCCGCACTGTACATCACACACCCACGACACTGGAGAATCTGGACACACAAGGGAAACTCCGGAGTGGCCAGTGGAACGGCCTCCGCACTGTACATCACACACCCACGACACTGGAGAATCTGGACACACAAGGGAAACTCCGGACTGGCGAGTGGAACGGCCTCCGCACTGTACATCACACACCCACGACACTGGAGAATCTGGACACACAAGAGAAACTCCGGACTGGCGAGTGGAACGGCCTCCGCACTGTACATCACACACCCACGACACTGGAGAATCTGGACACACAAGGGAAACTCCGGAGTGGCCAGTGGAACGGCCTCCGCACTGTACATCACACACCCACGACACTGGAGAATCTGGACACACAAGAGAAACTCCGGACTGGCGAGTGGAACGGCCTCCGCACTGTACATCACACACCCACGACACTGGAGAATCTGGACACACAAGAGGAACTCCGGAGTGGCCAGTGGAACGGCCTCCGCACTGTACATCACACACCCACGACACTGGAGAATCTGGACACACAAGAGAAACTCCGGAGTGGCCAGTGGAACGGCCTCCGCACTGTACATCACACACCCACGACACTGGAGAATCTGGACACACAAGGGAAACTCCGGAGTGGCCAGTGGAACGGCCTCCGCATTGTACATCACACACCCACGACACTGGAGAATCTGGACACACAAGAGAAACTCCGGACTGGCGAGTGGAACGGCCTCCGCACTGTACATCACACACCCACGACACTGGAGAATCTGGACACACAAGAGAAACTCCGGACTGGCGAGTGGAACGGCCTCCGCATTGTACATCACACACCCACGACACTGGAGAATCTGGACACACAAGAGAAACTCCGGACTGGCCAGTGGAACGGCCTCCGCACTGTACATCACACACCCACGACACTGGAGAATCTGGACACACAAGGGAAACTCCGGAGTGGCCAGTGGAACGGCCTCCGCACTGTACATCACACACCCACGACACTGGAGAATCTGGACACACAAGGGAAACTCCGGAGTGGCCAGTGGAACGGCCTCCGCACTGTACATCACACACCCACGACACTGGAGAATCTGGACACACAAGGGAAACTCCGGAGTGGCCAGTGGAACGGCCTCCGCACTGTACATCACACACCCACGACACTGGAGAATCTGGACACACAAGAGAAACTCCGGACTGGCCAGTGGAACGGCCTCCGCACTGTACATCACACACCCACGACACTGGAGAATCTGGAAACACAAGGGAAACTCCGGACTGGCGAGTGGAACGGCCTCCGCACTGTACATCACACACCCACGACACTGGAGAATCTGGACACACAAGAGAAACTCCGGAGTGGCCAGTGGAACGGCCTCCGCACTGTACATCACACACCCACGACACTGGAGAATCTGGACACACAAGGGAAACTCCGGAGTGGCCAGTGGAACGGCCTCCGCACTGTACATCACACACCCACGACACTGGAGAATCTGGACACACAAGGGAAACTCCGGAGTGGCCAGTGGAACGGCCTCCGCATTGTACATCACACACCCACGACACTGGAGAATCTGGACACACAAGAGAAACTCCGGACTGGCGAGTGGAACGGCCTCCGCACTGTACATCACACACCCACGACACTGGAGAATCTGGACACACAAGGGAAACTCCGGAGTGGCCAGTGGAACGGCCTCCGCATTGTACATCACACACCCACGACACTGGAGAATCTGGACACACAAGAGAAACTCCGGACTGGCGAGTGGAACGGCCTCCGCACTGTACATCACACACCCACGACACTGGAGAATCTGGACACACAAGGGAAACTCCGGAGTGGCCAGTGGAACGGCCTCCGCACTGTACATCACACACCCACGACACTGGAGAATCTGGACACACAAGGGAAACTCCGGAGTGGCCAGTGGAACGGCCTCCGCACTGTACATCACACACCCACGACACTGGAGAATCTGGACACACAAGGGAAACTCCGGAGTGGCCAGTGGAACGGCCTCCGCACTGTACATCACACACCCACGACACTGGAGAATCTGGACACACAAGGGAAACTCCGGAGTGGCCAGTGGAACGGCCTCCGCATTGTACATCACACACCCACGACACTGGAGAATCTGGACACACAAGAGAAACTCCGGACTGGCGAGTGGAACGGCCTCCGCACTGTACATCACACACCCACGACACTGGAGAATCTGGACACACAAGGGAAACTCCGGAGTGGCCAGTGGAACGGCCTCCGCATTGTACATCACACACCCACGACACTGGAGAATCTGGACACACAAGAGAAACTCCGGACTGGCGAGTGGAACGGCCTCCGCACTGTACATCACACACCCACGACACTGGAGAATCTGGACACACAAGGGAAACTCCGGAGTGGCCAGTGGAACGGCCTCCGCATTGTACATCACACACCCACGACACTGGAGAATCTGGACACACAAGAGAAACTCCGGACTGGCGAGTGGAACGGCCTCCGCACTGTACATCACACACCCACGACACTGGAGAATCTGGACACACAAGGGAAACTCCGGAGTGGCCAGTGGAACGGCCTCCGCATTGTACATCACACACCCACGACACTGGAGAATCTGGACACACAAGAGAAACTCCGGACTGGCGAGTGGAACGGCCTCCGCACTGTACATCACACACCCACGACACTGGAGAATCTGGACACACAAGAGGAACTCCGGAGTGGCCAGTGGAACGGCCACCGCACTGTACATCACACACCCACGACACTGGAGAATCTGGACACACAAGAGAAACTCCGGACTGGCGAGTGGACCGACCTCCGCACCGTACATCAAACACCCACTACACTGGAGAATCTGGACACACAAGAGAAACTCCGGACTGGCGAGTGGAACGGCCTCCGCATTGTACATCACACACCCACGACACTGGAGAATCTGGACACACAAGAAGAAACTCTGGACTGGCGAGTGGACCGACCTCCGCACTGTACATCAAACACCCACGACACTGGAGAATCTGGACACACAAGAGAAACTCCGGACTGGCGAGTGGACCGACCTCCGCACTATACATCGACCACCCACGACACTGGAGAATCTGGACACACAAGAGAAACTCCGGACTGGCGAGTGGAACGGCCTCCGCACTGTACATCACACACCCACGACACTGGAGAATCTGGACACACAAGAGAAACTCCGGACTGGCGAGTGGAACGGCCTCCGCATTGTACATCACACACCCACGACACTAGAGAATCTGGACACACAAGAGAAACTCCGGACTGGCGAGTGGAACGGCCTCCGCATTGTACATCACACACCCACGACACTGGAGAATCTGGACACACAAGAGAAACTCCGGACTGGCGAGTGGAACGGCCTCCGCACTGTACATTACACACCCACGACACTGGAGAATCTGGACACACAAGAGAAACTCCGGACTGGCGAGTGGACCGACCTGCGCACTGTACATCACACACCCACGACACTTTAGAATCTGGACACACAAGAGAAACTCCGGAATGGCGAGTGGAACGGCCTCCGCACTGTACATCACACACCCACGACACTGGAGAATCTGGACACACAAGAGAAACTCCGGACTGGCGAGTGGAACGGCCTCCGCACTGCACATCACACCCACGACACTGGAGAATCTGGACACACAAGAGAAACTCCGGAATGGCGAATGGAACGGCCTCCGCACTGCACATCACACACCTACGACACTGGAGAATCTGGACACACAAGAGAAACTCCGGACTGGCGAGTGGAACGGCCTCCGCACTGTACATCACACACCCACGACACTGGAGAATCTGGACACACAAGAGAAACTCCGGACTGGCGAGTGGACCGACCTCAGCACTGTACATCACACACCCACGACACTGGAGAATCTGGACACACAAGAGAAACTCCGGACTGGCGAGTGGACCGACCTCAGCACTGTACATAACACACCCACTACACTGGAGAATCTGGACACACAAGAGAAACTCCGGACTGGCGAGTGGAACGGCCTCCGCATTGTACATCACACACCCACGACACTGGAGAATCTGGACACACAAGAAGAAACTCTGGACTGGCGAGTGGACCGACCTCCGCACTGTACATCAAACACCCACGACACTGGAGAATCTGGACACACAAGAGAAACTCCGGACTGGCGAGTGGACCGACCTCCGCACTGTACATCGACCACCCACGACACTGGAGAATCTGGACACACAAGAGAAACTCCGGACTGGCGAGTGGAACGGCCTCCGCATTGTACATCACACACCCACGACACTAGAGAATCTGGACACACAAGAGAAACTCCGGACTGGCGAGTGGAACGGCCTCCGCATTGTACATCACACACCCACGACACTGGAGAATCTGGACACACAAGAGAAACTCCGGACTGGCGAGTGGAACGGCCTCCGCACTGTACATTACACACCCACGACACTGGAGAATCTGGACACACAAGAGAAACTCCGGACTGGCGAGTGGACCGACTTCCGCACTGTACATCACACACCCACGACACTTTAGAATCTGGACACACAAGAGAAACTCCGGAATGGCGAGTGGAACGGCCTCCGCACTGTACATCACACACCCACGACACTGGAGAATCTGGACACACAAGAGAAACTCCGGAATGGCGAATGGAACGGCCTCCGCACTGTACATCACACACCCACGACACTGGAGAATCTGGACACACAAGAGAAACTCCGGAATGGCGAATGGAACGGCCTCAGCACTGTACATCACACACCCACGACACTGGAGAATCTGGACACACAAGAGAAACTCCGGAATGGCGAATGGAACGGCCTCAGCACTGTACATCACACACCCACGACACTGGAGAATCTGGACACACAAGAGAAACTCCGGAATGGCGAATGGAACGGCCTCAGCACTGTACATCACACACCCACGACACTGGAGAATCTGGACACACAAGAGAAACTCCGGAATGGCGAATGGAACGACCTCCGCACTGCTTATCACACACCCACGACACTGGAGAATCTGGACACACAAAAGAAACTCCGGACTGGCGAGTGGACCGGCCTCAGCACTGTACATCGCACACCCACGACACTGGAGAATCTGGACACACAAAAGAAACTCCGGAATGGCGAATGGAACGGCCTCCGCACTGTACATCACACACCCACGACACTAGAGAATCTGGACACACAAGAGAAACTCCGGAATGGCGAATGGAACGGCCTCATCACTGTACATCACACACCCACGACACTAGAGAATCTGGACACACAAGAGAAACTCCGGAATGGCGAATGGAACGGCCTCCGCACTGCACATCACACACCCACGACACTGGAGAATCTGGACACACAAGAGAAACTCCGGACTGGCGAGTGGAACGGCCTCAGCACTGTACATCACACACCCACGACATTGGAGAATCTGGACACACAAGAGAAACTCCGGACTGGCGAGTGGAACGGCCTCCGCACTGTACATCACACACCCACGACATTGGAGAATCTGGACACACAAGAGAAACTCCGGACTGGCGAGTGGAACGGCCTCAGCACTGTACATCACACACCCACGACACTGGAGAATCTGGACACACAAGAGAAACTCCGGACTGGCGAGTGGAACGGCCTCCGCACTGTACATCACACACCCACGACATTGGAGAATCTGGACACACAAGAGAAACTCCGGAATGGCGAATGGAACGGCCTCAGCACTGTACATCACACACCCACGACACTGGAGAATCTGGACACACAAGAGAAACTCCGGAATGGCGAATGGAACGGCCTCAGCACTGTACATCACACACCCACGACACTTTAGAATCTGGACACACAAGAGAAACTCCGGACTGGCGAGTGGAACGGCCTCCGCACTGTACATCACACACCGACGACACTGGAGAATCTGGACACACAAGAGAAACTCCGGACTGGCGAGTGGACCGACCTCAGCACTGTACATCACACACCCACGACACTGGAGAATCTGGACACACAAGAGAAACTCCGGACTGGCGAGTGGACCGACCTCAGCACTGTACATCACACACAAACGACACTGGAGAATCTGGACACACAAGAGAAACTCCGGACTGGTGAGTGGACCGACCTCCACACTGTACATCACACACCCACGACACTTTAGAATCTGGACACACAAGAGAAACTCCGGACTGGCGAGTGGACCGACCTCCGCACTGTACATCACACGCCCACGACACTGGAGAATCTGGACACACAAGAGAAACTCCGGACTGGCGAGTGGAACGGCCTCCGCACTGTACATTACACACCCACGATACTGGAGAATCTGGACACACAAGAGAAACTCCGGACTGGCGAGTGGACCGACCTCCGCACTGTATATCACACACCCACGACACTTTAGAATCTGGACACACAAGAGAAACTCCGGAATGGCGAGTGGAACGGCCTCCGCACTGTACATCACACACCCACGACACTGGAGAATCTGGACACACAAGGGAAACTCCAGACTGGCGAGTGGACCGACCTCCACACTGTACATCACACACCCACGACACTAGAGAATCTGGACACACAAGGGAAACTCCGGACTGGCGAGTGGACCGACCTCCGCACTGCACATCACACACCCACGACACTAGAGAATCTGGACACACAAGAGAAACTCCGGAATGGCGAATGGAACGGCCTCCGCACTGTACATCACACACCCACGACACTGGAGAATCTGGACACACAAGAGAAACTCCGGACTGGCGAGTGGACCGAACTCCGCACTGTACATCACACACCCACGTCACTGGAGAATCTGGACACACAATAGAAACTCCGGACTGGTGAGTGGAACGGCCTCCGCACTGTACATCACACACCCACGACACTGGAGAATCTGGACACACAAGAAGAAACTCTGGACTGGCGAGTGGACCGACCTCTGCACTGTACATCACACACCCACGACACTTTAGAATCTGGACACACAAGAGAAACTCCGGACTGGCGAGTGGAACGGCCTCCGCACTGTACATCAAACACCCACGACACTGGAGAATCTGGACACACAAGAGAAACTCCGGACTGGCGAGTGGACCGACCTCCGCACTGTACATCACACACCCACGACACTGGAGAATCTGGACACAAAAGAGAAACTCCGGACTGGTGAGTGGACCGACCTCCGCACTGTACATCACACACCCACGACACTGGAGAATCTGGACACACAAGAGAAACTCCGGACTGGCGAGTGGAACGGCCTCCGCACTGTACATCACACACCCACGACACTGGAGAATCTGGACACACAAGAGAAACTCCGGACTGGCGAGTGAAACGGCCTCCGCACTGTACATCACACACCCACGACACTGGAGAATCTGGACACACAAGAGAAACTCCGGACTGGCGAGTGGACCGGCCTCAGCACTGTACATCACACACCCACGACACTGGAGAATCTGGACACACAAGAGAAACTCCGGACTGGCGAGTGGACCGACCTCCGCACTGTACATCACACACCCACGACACTGGAGCATCTGGACACACAAGGGAAACTCCGGACTGGCGAGTGGACCGACCTCCGCACTGTACATCACACACCCACGACACTGGAGAATCTGGACACACAAGAGAAACTCCGGACTGGCGAGTGGAACGGCCTCCGCACTGTACATTACACACCCACGACACTGGAGAATCTGGACACACAAGAGAAACTCCGGACTGGCGAGTGGACCGACCTCCGCACTGTACATCACACACCCACGACACTTTAGAATCTGGACACACAAGAGAAACTCCGGAATGGCGAGTGGAACGGCCTCCGCACTGTACATCACACACCCACGACACTGGAGAATCTGGACACACAAGAGAAACTCCGGACTGGCGAGTGGAACGGCCTCCGCACTGCACATCACACCCACGACACTGGAGAATCTGGACACACAAGAGAAACTCCGGAATGGCGAATGGAACGGCCTCCGCACTGCACATCACACACCCACGACACTGGAGAATCTGGACACACAAGAGAAACTCCGGACTGGCGAGTGGAACGGCCTCCGCACTGTACATCACACACCCACGACACTGGAGAATCTGGACACACAAGAGAAACTCCGGACTGGCGAGTGGACCGACCTCAGCACTGTACATCACACACCCACGACACTGGAGAATCTGGACACACAAGAGAAACTCCGGACTGGCGAGTGGACCGACCTCAGCACTGTACATAACACACCCACTACACTGGAGAATCTGGACACACAAGAGAAACTCCGGACTGGCGAGTGGAACGGCCTCCGCATTGTACATCACACACCCACGACACTGGAGAATCTGGACACACAAGAAGAAACTCTGGACTGGCGAGTGGACCGACCTCCGCACTGTACATCAAACACCCACGACACTGGAGAATCTGGACACACAAGAGAAACTCCGGACTGGCGAGTGGACCGACCTCCGCACTGTACATCGACCACCCACGACACTGGAGAATCTGGACACACAAGAGAAACTCCGGACTGGCGAGTGGACCGACCTCCGCACTGTACATCACACACCCACGACACTGGAGAATCTGGACACAAAAGAGAAACTCCGGACTGGTGAGTGGACCGACCTCCGCACTGTACATCACACACCCACGACACTGGAGAATCTGGACACACAAGAGAAACTCCGGACTGGCGAGTGGAACGGCCTCCGCACTGTACATCACACACCCACGACACTGGAGAATCTGGACACACAAGAGAAACTCCGGACTGGCGAGTGAAACGGCCTCCGCACTGTACATCACACACCCACGACACTGGAGAATCTGGACACACAAGAGAAACTCCGGACTGGCGAGTGGACCGGCCTCAGCACTGTACATCACACACCCACGACACTGGAGAATCTGGACACACAAGAGAAACTCCGGACTGGCGAGTGGACCGACCTCCGCACTGTACATCACACACCCACGACACTGGAGAATCTGGACACACAAGAGAAACTCCGGACTGGCGAGTGGACCGACCTCCGCACTGTACATCACACACCCACGACACTGGAGAATCTGGACACACAAGAGAAACTCCGGACTGGCGAGTGGACCGACCTCCGCACTGTACATCACACACCCACGACACTGGAGAATCTGGACACACAAGGGAAACTCCGGACTGGCGAGTGGAACGGCCTCCGCACTCACTGGCCGACACAGTGGCGGCTCGTGAGTTTATGTATCATGTATATATGTAGTTAAAAAATATATACATGATATCATGTATTATACTAGAGTTATTGTCTTAAACTATTCGGTATTTAAGTACGTTAAACGCTTAAAAAGACCGTAGCGCCTGCATTTCTTGAAATACCTACCTGTTATACACGAGTGTTGTGCTTAAAGTATTAAATTTATCAAGGGACCTTTGACGATCATGAATCGTATTTTGTACTGTTACACATTAATATGATATTAAATAAATCGGAAAACCGAATGTTTTTTAAATAACTAACTGAGAACTGAGGACTGCAATTATTATCTTCCATCATTGATCAATGCTCTTCTTGATTAATCCTTTAAAATAAAAATCATTAACCTACGATGAATTACGACTATGTAATTACGACCTATATGAATTAAAAATGTGCTGAGGGTCTGATTATGTTCAAACTACTGGCTACTGGGTGGCTTTGTTGCGAATTGCAAATATGCTGAGGGTCTGATTATGTTCAAACTACTGGCTACTGGGTCGCTTCGTTGTGAATTACAAATGTGCTGAGGGTCTGATTATGTTCAAACTACTGGCTACTGGGTCGCTTTGTTGTGAATTACAAATGTGCTAAGGGTCCCGGGTCAGTGTTTGGGCCGAGGGACCTTCACGTTTAAGTACGGCTAAGAAACATTGAAATAACACTGGACAGCAAATCAAATTGAAAGTGAATTCTCGGTCTTATGTGACACGTACAAAAAACTGACTGTTGAAATAATAATAGATTTGCTTCAAATTAAAAACATATCACAATGCACTATTTGGTTTGCTTGTTTCCTTAAAATGCATAATTATCTATGAAAATTTATCGAGCTATCATTTAAACTGGTAATAAAATTCAATAATGATAAAGGTTTAGTATACATCAACCGGGTCGGATACAATAGATTTTTTTCTATCGGCGGTAAACATCTAGTTCCAGGGTAGTTCCAGTAGTTCCAGGGTAGTTCCAATAGTTCCAGGGTAGTTCCAGTAGTTTCAGGGTTGTTCCAGTAGTTCCAGGGGCGTTGGGCCCTCGTAGTCCTGATGGAAAATGGATAAAAAATTAAATTTTACCTCTTTTTCAATTAAACGTTAAAAAATATCTTTAAAAATCTGATCTCGATCAAATTTGGTGTGATAAAATATATTTTAAATATTTTTATATACCTTTATAAATTAACTAACTATAGAAAAATATCGATTATGACCTCTACGATTTAGTGAAAATTTGGCAGCCTACAAACCTTTGGGCACATATGACTAATATTATGATACTAGAGGACCCACGCTGCTCCGCAGCAGTGAATTTTTGTACTAAGACACAAAATCAACTCAAATCAAATAATTTTTCATTTACAAAATTAATGTTACATGCAATGGATCTTTACAACTTCAATGTGACTTGCCCGACACTTGCCTAAGTTGAAAAAGAGGTGCATGTAGCTGGGCCCGGTTATGTTGGAATTTCAGAAAACCAATTAAACCACGATTTATTACCAAGTTGGTAATAATTTGTTCCACAAAGGAAAACGTAGGACTTTCATGAGATATTCTGTACTTAGGTTTTCGGGACAGCGACATGTCAGCCCGGCACATACGACTTTACAAACTAACTAAATACCATGCTAAAATACCCTCGTTGCAGACCTGCATACTCAGCGAATTTCATATGCAAAAGAACATATAGTTCAAGCCAACACAGCGAGATTTGACGTGTTTTTGTAAGCTCCATAAGATTAACATGGGGAATGAGTATACATCAGGTTTGCTGCCATGAAAATGGAAATATCGGGGATTTTAGACTATTATACATTAGATCTCATCTAGATGAAGACATAAACCAATTTTCATCAAGATGAATATGTTGAGAAATAAGCAAGATATAGAATTTTACTTTTTACCCATAAGGTTAACATTGGGACAACGTACTGTGTTTACCACTTTCACCATCTCGGTAACCAATGGACATAGACCAGTGATTCAAAATCTTAAATTAAATTAGGTTTTCTTTTTCTGAGTCCGTTTATGGTCTGATCTTAATGAAATTTGGTACAGACGTGTAAAGTGGTAATCAATTGGACGAATTCGTGAACCAGTCCGATCGGACCACCGGAAGGGGGGTAAAGGGGAATAAACCCCCAAAAGTGGGTTTTTGAATTTTTTACATAGAAAAACAAAATTTATCCAATTTGTGTTGGCACCATTGAATTCAGGTAAAAAAAGAACAATTAAAAGATTTGTGTTGTTCGGAATTCAGCAGAGTGCTCCAGGTACGTCCGATCATAACAATCAATAGCTCAAATGAAAGCTGGTATTTCACTGAAGGTTCTTAGCATATATATGGTTCTAAAACATATAGAATAACTTAATTAAAACTGGGAAAATATATTCAATTGAATTCATAATTCGGGAAATAATCAAATTTATGTTTTTGGTCGAGTAATACAGTATATTAATAAATGCCGATCCTTGATGGCAAATCTTTGCGTGCATACCTTTAATTTAAGACCTTATTTATGAAAATCGGTCGAGTAGAAGAGCCAAACAGTCTCGGAAAAGAAAAGCAATTTTTTTTGTGTTGTTCGGAATTCAGCAGCGTGCTTCAGGTACGTCCGATCTTAATAATCAATAGCTGAAATGAAAGGTGGTATTTCGCTGAAGGTTCTTAGACCAAAATATTCCGATTTACGTAATTGGAACTGGGGAAATATAACTTAAATTTAATTCAAAATCCCTGAAATAATAAAATTAATGTTTTTTGGTCGAGTAATACAGTAGATAAATGAATGCCGATGCCTGATGGTATCTAATATGTTCTTAGACCAAAATATTCCGATTTACGTAATTGGAACTGGGGAAATATAACTTAAATTTAATTCAAAATCCCAGAAATAATAAAATTAATGTTTTTTGGTCGAGTAATACAGTAGATAAACGAATGCCGATGCCTGATGGCAAGTCTGTGCATGCATACCTTTAATTTAAGACCTCAATTATGAAGAACGGTTGAGTAGAAGAGCCGGACGGACTCGGAAAAGAAAAACCATTTTTTTTAAATATGTAGATAATATTTTCAAACAATCCTATATTTAAAATGTGTCTTACACAAAAGTTCTAAACCTTCTAACTTTGTTTAATTTCACGATTTCCATATTATTGGCTATGTTTGCTTGATCGAGTGGTACCATGAACTAGTTAACCGATTGTTTTTTAATATTTTCTGGTGGATGGATAAAAGAGGCTAAACAAAGATAAATAAATAAACATAATCACCCTAACTTTTCGGCCTAATGAATACATTAGGCCGAAAAGTTAGGGTGATTATCCAGAAATCCATTCTGGTAACTGAGAAATTACTATGAAAATATTTACATATGGAGAATTATTTTGCCATAAAGAAAGATTGACCGTAACAAATATTATACATAAAAGAAAATGTTTACTATTTTTAGGAAGAAATTGCCCATACCCAATTACCCATGCCCTTCACACCCTTACTAATAAACTAGACGCTCCCGTGGCTTCGCCATCTTACCATCTTATGATAGTAAGATATTTTCATAATAAGATTCTATTTGCATTGGTTATTTGTACATGAAAATATTCTCAATATTTTTTATAAATAAATAATTTTTAGATTTGTTAAAATTGTGCAGCTGTTAGATATCTTAACAAAAAAGTACGTTGTTAAAACTGATTTGCATAATATGACAAACAAACTCACAAACTTTTACACTTATAGTATTAGAACGATAATACAATATAATTAATTTGTCATTTGAATAAAATTAAACTTATTCAGTTTATGAGCTTATATGAGGCATGTCAAATTAAATATTAAAATCAATTGGGGTTTGACTCACTAATGAATAGCTTTTTTTAGCAAATATACTTTTTGCTGTTGAGAAAAAACCTCATGATGATTAAAAATGTATAGAGTTTTTCGCAAAACTGTACTCTATATAATAATATAGAGTACAGTTTTGCGAAAAACTCTATACATTTTTAATCATCATGAGGTAATAATATAGAGTACAGTTTTGCGAAAAACTCTATACATTTTTAATCATCATGAGGTTTTTTCTCAACAGCAAAAAGTATATTTGCTAAAAAAAGCTATTCATTAGTGAGTCAAACCCCAATTGATTTTAATATTTAATTTGACATGCCTCATGTAAGCTCATAAACTGAATAAGTTTAATTTTATTCAAATGACAAATTAATTATATTGTATTATCGTTCTAATACTATAAGTGTAAAAGTTTGTGAGTTTGTTTGTCATATTATGCAAATCAGTTTTAACAACGTACTTTTTTTAAGATATCTGACAGCTGCACAATTTTAACAAATCTAAAAATTATTTATTTATAAAAAATATTGAGAATATTTTCATAACCAATGCAAATAGAATCTTATTATGAAAATATCTTACTATCATAAGATGGTAAGATGGCGAAGCCACGGGAGTCGTCTAGTTTATTAGTAAGGGTGTGAAGGGCATGGGTAATTGGGTATGGGCAATTTCTTCCTAAAAATAGTAAACATTTTCTTTTATGTATAATATTTGTTACGGTCAAACTTTCTTTATGGTAAAATAATTCTCCATATGTAAATATTTTCATAGTAATTTCTCAGTTACCAGAATGGATTTCTGTATTTTAGGTTTTCATTAATGCTTTGACACAACAAGAGGTTAACTACATTAAACGAGTACTAAGTAAGCTACTAATACTTCGTATAGAATTTGAAGACAAAATATGTTTTACCTAAACCGTTTTTATTTTATAAAAAAATAGAATAGTCTGAAACTGAGGCCTCTGAAAATTGTTGGCAGTATTTGTTCACGTCAAACTTGTTTTTTTCATTTTACAAGCAAGTAACACTTGTGCACTTGTTTGGAGTGACTTTTGAAATATTTGTTCAAATAGAGGGCTTAGAAAAATGTCACTACTGTCAATTCATGTGAGCTTTGTTTTTCTACTATTGTTTTCGACATTTTCCTCAAAATTCAACATATACCATACACAATTGACAATGAGTGGCAGTGCAGCTGTTTTGCGAAACATATGTACACTTTCGTTTGAATAGAAGCCTAACTTTTGTCTCTTTGAAAAATATTACGCGATTCGCACTATGAGAAAAGAATAACTTGACAAAATACCTCGTAACCATCTTAACCTACCATACATATAACTCTTTTATTACATGTAACCAACGTACATTATATTTAATAAAATGTTTACCAATGTTAGTTTCGCAATTAACTTAACGACAACTCGTATACAATTAAGAATAATAGTAAAAAATCATAAAATACATATGTATATAGAACTAATTAACTTATTATTGATTCAGAGACAAGTAAAAATACAGATACCAAATCAGGTTATCCTATACACCCCTTAGCGCAGTTCTCTCCCTCATTCCCTCGACTCATTCCTTCCCCCATTTTCAACTTCCCTTCCTTCCGACCCCAGGGAAAAATAGCATGTAATAACAGCAGCATATGGTGACAAATACACAGTTCAGTTTTGTAATTCTATTGCCACAATGACAACTCATTAGACCAATGTTATTTTTTTATTTTAAATTAAATTTTCTTCATGTCTAAAATACTAATTTGAATATTAATGAGATTGTGGTCATGTACAGGAAAATATAATTCTATCGGTGTGCTTGGATTTTCACTATGTTGCACAGAGGCTGAGAAAAAGGGAGCACAAAAATCTTATGGAAAAAATCCTTGTCCAATATAATAAATATTATATTTTGTATACATTTTATACATGTCACAATATTTATGATGGTGACTTCAACTACTATTATCATCATTATATGATTTTCATTACTGCCGTTTTTTAGCAGCCGTGATAAAGAATCTTCGCTCAAACCTCAATGTTTCGTTTTCATGTTTATCAAACAAATATTCAGATTTTAAATGTTGTATAGGGTTTATTTCATTGTGTAGTGTGGTAGAAAAAAGTGTTCACTAAAAGACGCTAGTAAGTACTTACAGGGTGTTTTTTTTTAAACGCAACCCATTTTTAAGATTGAATAATGCACATATAAATATGAAATGAGTATTGTTTTATTGATCTTTACATTCTATATAACCTATTATTTAAGTTTGAACACGTTTAGTTTACATTACGTGCTCAAACAGTCGGCCATTGGCATTTATATAAAGTTATGTCCTTTCCATCAATTTCTTGCATTAAATTTGTTGTTTGTTTTGAGGTGCTGAATATCCTGTGAATTGTTTTAGTAAGCCTTATTATGTATCCCCAAAAAAATAAAATAATATATTGGGGTCAAATCCGGGATCTTGGGGGAAATAATCCTTCACCGATAAAATCAAGTTTTGGGTTGCGTTTTTAATGTGTATGTCTTTAAGCACGATAACTCACGTAAAAGTGGGCCGATCTGAATGAAATTTGCCACAGACATGTAAAGGAGTATTACTCTACGAAATAAATTCACAATATTTTGTAGCACCTCAAAAGAAACAACAAATTTAATGCAAGAAATTCAAAGCGGTACCTTGCAGCACGCGTTTGGGAATTTTATGGAAAGAACACAACTTTGTATAAATGCCAATGGCGGACTGTTTGAGCACGTAGTGTAAACTAAATGTGGTCAAACTTAAATAATAGGTTGTATAAAATGTAAAGATCAATGAAACAATACTCATTACATGTTAAAATACGTATTATTAAATCTTAAAAATGGGTTGCGTTTTAAAAAAAACACCCTGTACAAGATCCCCAGAAGTAATATTGTTTCCGATACTTATTAGATAAGTTATTCCGAATCGAAAGATTAAATGGAAATTTTTTCATGCAAAAATCGTGTTTTGAAAAACTTAACTCGCTTCATGAATAAGACGGAATAAGTTAAACGTCATTGGAAACTTGTTTTTGACTGTAAGTGACTGGTCATTGTAATACAGTTTACTGAAACTTTTAATCATGCTTTACGTTTTAATCGCTTTATGAAATACAGTACACCTCGGATTATCCGGATTAATGTGGCGGAACACCGATCCGGATAGCAAAAAATCCGGATAATCCGAGGTCATTACAATATAGCCTAAATAGTGATCGCGTACCTTAGCCCCTGCTAAATTGATGGTGCAGACGTCGTATCAGGACTGTACAACATGTTAGTCTTTCAAATTTTAAGTGGGTTTAATTTTGAAACAAATTTAAGAAAGAACTAAATTTCGTTATTAATTATACGATTATAATGTTGACTTTTATCGTACCTACGGTTTAGGTTTGGAATAAAAATCCAGATTAAAATATTTAATTTAATAAGATTAAATAATCATAACTCAAAATAACTCAGGCTAGAAATAATTATGACGAAACTTAATGTAACTCAAAACTTATTTTCCTTAAGAAATAACGTAACGCATCAAATGACAGTAAAAAAAAAACTCGCAAAATTGCCGTAGGCTACGCTTTTGTTGACTATTGCTAGCGCCCGAAGTACCAATCCAGAAAACTACGTTCACGAAAATGCTGTAATGTACTGTTGATTCCTTCAATTATTGTGATTCAAAATGCGCACATTAATGTATTACATTTGTATTTCACTTTTAGAAGGTGCATTTCACCGATAAATTCGCTAAAATTATGATTTTGCCGTGATTTTTATTTTTCAATTTCTCGGATTGACCGGTCCGGATTATCCGGGATCCGGATAATGTGAGGTCCGGATAATCCGAGGTGTACTGTAGTATTTTTTGCGGTTACCGGAGGTCCCGCCTCGGACACAGGGTCGCGGAGATCGTGGGCGGACACGTCATGAATTTACTCTTACTGTTTCACTATTATGGTCAAATGATTGTAGCGATAATGACAGTTTATATTTTAAAGAAACCGTTTCGCTGATTTACAAAAATAGTACTCGTGTTTAAATTTTATACCGGCTAAACTAGCGATAAATATTTTAGCGAAACGGTGTCACAGCTTTTATCCAGAAGCTCCACCTGGATGTCTTTGAAATTTAAAGGATTTTCTATACCACACCTTAGAAGACGATATGTAATATAAGGCATATATTTTTAATTAAGCAAGTTCAAGAATGCCGTAAATATTCATACCCGTAATTGTTTTCCAATAATGCAAAATAACCTAACAAGTAATGTAAGTATACAATCTTACTGAGTATACTTGCAAACAAATGGTTTAAAGTTATATTAATTAATTTTACTCGACTACTTTGTTAATTAATTAATTACATTTACTTATATTATTAATTAATTTACGATATTAGGTCGATGCCGACTATATTTTAAGTAGTAAATACTTTAAACGCCTAACAATTGAACTCGCGACGTCTAATGTTGACAGCGCGAGGTGCTGTCATTGAACAGTTGGCATCGGCAACACTCGCCCCACTCCCTGCGTCACTACTGCCTCCACCGCCGTCGATCGTCGATCCAGGCTTTCATTCGCTTCCAGGCGCTCGCGAGGCTCATACCGCAGGTTTTTATTTCATTTATTATTTTTTCCTCTGAAATATTGAAGCCATGTTGAAGTATTACTTCGTCATCGCGACCGTTATCGTCGGCTGGACCACTGCAGAGGACGTTCCTCTACATGAATTCAACAATCTCGAGTACCAGTTGACAGATGCTGACAGCCAGAATTACGATAAAGTTTTGGACCAGATGAGACGTTTTGGCGTATCCGAAGCACATTTAAGTGGTAGCAAAATTAAAGAGGGTACAATTTTTGTACTGCACACACCGGACCATGTGGGAGGGAAGTATGTCACCGAATGGAGGGACGGAGGCCACAAAATCTCGGGTGCGGACACTTTGGACACCCCGACAAGGATAATGGTCGGCAGAGTCAATACCAATAAAAACTACAGATCAGAGGGCGGCAACAAATTAATTCTAACCGAAGACAATGATGAAGAGAACTTTCATTTTAAGAACACAATGGAGTTCAGCGAAGATGAGGTAAAAGAGTCCTTCGAACTCAATGGCGCCAAATCCACATCCATCTACAAGCGGATTAACAAAGCGGCTGAAAACTAAGCTGTATGTAATCTTATTCTGTTTAGATGTGTTTAATTAAAGCGGAATTGTACTTAAAATATGATTATTATTAATTAATCCTTAAGTATTATTTATGATCACATAAACGTTGGTGTTATTTAATAAGCCGTTTAATCGTATGAAATTACGGAAACTTTAGAAAACAGTAGGGAACATGTACACGATAAGCAAATTAAAATTAAAGTTTTCAGGCGAAACCATTTTTCCAGCAAATGACAGACGAACAGGTAGGCCAATCGATAACCTCTTTATTTTTAACATTTATCATCTTACTAATTTCATATTTCGAACATCTTGGTGACCTACGTTTTTCATCCTCTTTTTTTCCTGTGAAGTTATATTTAATCGAGTCACAATTACATTTAGTTTTTATCAATTTAAATAGTAATATGCTAAAAAAAGCATCTTGAAAAAACAAGAGGTGAGATAGAATGCACTGATAAAACAGGTGAAAAAATGTCAACATAATTTATTAGAAAAATCTTAAAGAAGCGGAGTCTGGAACTAACAGCTCGAGATGATCGCAGACTTAGGATGAGACCGGCACATTTGGAAAATGTCGAATTTCATTCTACGTTCATGTCTAAAATGTCGTGAAAGGAAAAGTAAGTCTTTCATAAAGTAACTTGTAGTTACGATCAGTTAAAGGTGAACTCTTTCGATTTATTCCAATTACAAATTATGTAGACTTGAAGTAAGATTTTTCTACTCGTTCTGTTCAATGTGGTAGTGTGGCACTAGCAATTATTTATTCTTGAGATATTAAATTAAGTAAAACGTCAAAATACCCCCGTCGCAGCAAACCTGCGTACTCAGCGAATTTCTAAAGAATTATTTTTTATATGGGGGCTTATTTAATAAAATAAGAGAAAATTTAAGAGAAAATTTTTCAAACACCTTATGTAATTATTGTAAAAAGTGTATTATATAATATTTGAAGAGCTTACGATATAAAGGAAATAATTATGGGAATCACTTCGGTATCCACTCCAGTGATACGCTTTTTGTTATTCTTATAATTATCAGTCTAATATTTTTTGTATCTGCATTCTTGTATAGTATAAAAATGTAAGCAAACATACAATCAATTATCTAAATAAATCAGTCAAAATCAACACAAATAAAATAATCATATAAACAAATTAAATCTAAACATATGATTCATCTTAAAAATTAAAAAAGCTTGTTGCAGCAAACTTGCATACTCATTAAATTTTTAAAGGATTTACTTTTTATATGTGGGCATATTCTACATTAGATAGGGAAGTTGTTGTTTTGAATATTTAATTTAGTTTAAATATTGATTTAAATAAGTAAATTTTATCATTCATGTTCTTATTTCTCAATAATTATTCATATTCTAATAATTTTTAATAAATGTATACTTGTTATAGTACATAAAAGTCAGCAAACATGTTATCAATCTACTCAGATCCAAGGAATAAAAACAAATCAATCATCACAAGAACAAATCAATTCAATCATATAGTTTGTAATATAATTTTCATCATACTGTCCCGAAAACAGCCGTTTTTAGTTCTCCAAATCGTACGCAAAATGATCGTTTTTGGATCACCTCGAATAGGAGTACTGAAAAACATATGGTTAATTTTGCCGTACTCTAATGTCAAAATTTGTTTATGTACGTTTGAAAGGTTGAAGGATTTCTTAACTTGTGCTTGTAAACAACTAACATATGTGTAAATGACGATGACTATTTTGGATAACCTAAATATGTTGTCTAATTTTTTAACGATTAAATGGTTATACATAATGATGTAATGGTTTATACATAATGATGAAAACAGTTGTTCATCACACGGAGCAAAAGTGTTTCCTTTCATCACTCGATCGCATTCCCAAGCTCGGCTGCGCCTCGCCTGTAAATTACGATCTCGTACCAAAAAGAGCCACTTTCGCTCCTAGTAATGAAAACTACTATTTTTTAATTCCATTTTTGGGGAATTAAATGAAAAATGTAGGTATTTACACCAGAATTTGGATAGTTCATGTCTCATCAGGGGACATTGTACTGCATTTAGCAGATCCAATATCTCAGTAACCGATTGGTGTAGAGTATTCAAAATGCAATATTGTTTATTTTTTACGCTGAATCCATTTTTGGCACTTAAATTTACCAGAAATTAATATAAAGATATTAAATCCTAAAAATAAATCTTATTTTGTCAAAAAACCCTCCTAAGTTTGGATACTTGGCTCACGCCTCGCAAGTAAAACACTATCTTGCCCCGACATTGGCTACTTTCGCGACTAGTAGTGAAATATACTGTTTCAGCCTTGTGACAGATAAAATTAAAAGGGATGAAGAAAGAAAAATTTTTCTTAAAGAACATTTCAAATCGCATTACAAGTTTTTTAAGACTTTGATTAATTGTAGCAACAAATCCTGATAATATAGATTAATCTAGCAATTTCTTGAGAACGTGTGAAGCGATTTTAAATATTTTTTTAGAAAAATTTTTACTTTTTTCGTCTTCCGGAGAGGGTGTAAAGTTGTATCATTAATACCCCTGTCGCAGCAGACCTGCGTACTCAGCGAATTTCCATAGGATTTACTTTGTATATGTGAGCATTCAACCTATTTGAAGGAAAGTATTGTCTGAATGATACGTTAAATAAATAATATATTAAAAACGTATATTTAATCATTTATGAGCTTTGAACATGAAGAAAATTAACACAGAGACCAAATTTGTTTTCATTAGTAATATATACACTTTTGTATTTTATATAATTCTTAGTCTTTTAATTTTTAATAACTGTAATCTTGTTATAGTACCTATATAAATGTCAACAAACATATAATCAATGAATTCAATTTTTTTTTAATTCATTTATTTACTCCGGTTCAATACACAAAGTATTATACACAGAAGTTATAACATCTAACATAGCAACTGAGAACATTATTGGGCTCGCCTCACTCGGAGACACCCCGTAACTAAAGTTTAGAGCTTTACATCAAATATCATCACTCAAGATATCTTGAACCACTCTCGCTCTCAACCGCCTGTTGGCTGTTGGCTCACCAATGTTAAAAAATTGAGCCCCGGGAACAAGTCCAATATTATTCAGGAACTTGGCTGCACTGTTTTTAATGTAATCTAATGAATTCAAAACACTCAAAACAAACAAATAACTTAAACTCATGAAAATAATAAATTCAATCATATGGTCGATTTTACAGTAACTAAAACATCCCTGTTGCAACAGACCTACATCTCCAGCCAATTTCAATAAAACATATTATCAATCCTCATCATTGTAAACATACCATATACTATGCTACAGTTCCAGGCAGTTTAGACCAAGACATCCCCCCTCCAAATGCTCATACTTTCATTATTAAATTTAAAAATAATTAGTATTTTTTGATATAGTATATATTTTCTGCGAAATCTTGATCAATGAACTCTTAACTATTCAAAATAAACACAAATAAACTATTCATCACCTGCAAATTTAATCATATGTTCAGAATTGTATTTTTTTAAATATCTTAAATCAGGGTGACTATACTTTTTGGAGGGAAAAATTAAAAATAATGTTGGACAACGTACTGTGTTTACCACATCCAATACTATCCAATATCTAGGCAACGGATTGACGTAGAATAATAATTCAAAATGCTAAATTGTTTGTTTTTTAAGCTGAATTCAATTTTGACAATGATATTTAAAAATAATTAGTAAAAAGGTGCTTAATCTTGAAAATAAATTTTATGTTGTCAAAAAAACCTTCTTAGAGTAAACCAATCTCGCTGGTTTTCGAACTCGAAGTCATGAATGACGCTTTACACGTTTGTTCCAAATTTCATCAAGATCGGACCTTTTTTACAAAAGTTATCGCGCCTACGGACTAATATATATCCCTATATATATATGAAAATGAACGAACGGTGTTTTTGGGGTCTAGGGACCTCAAAATAAAAAGTTACGGTGGTCCCGCGCTTAAGTCTCACCGTGCCGCCTACGGTAATAGCTACTTCCCTAAAGGGGGAAATTCGCTAAAAGTATCTGTCCCATTGGTGTGAGTTGTTTCTCTCAATAAGCATACCAGAATCTCTTTCCCTATTTCAAGAAATAAAATATGTAACAAACGTTACAATAGTGAAAACATGCTTTTTTGACGTTTTAATTAATGTATGACCTCAAAAACGACAAAGTGACTAAATCATAAGTCACAAAGGGTATATTGCCGTTTAAAATCTTTAAGTTAGGGTTGGGGTGAGATGGAGGTTTTGGGGGATAAAATGTTCCCCAAACAGGACAGTAAAATTTATTTTAGTTCTTGAATGGATTATGATTATACTATGAGATTTTAGTTCATGATTAAGAAGCAAGTTTTGAAAAAGACAACGTGCATAATATTCTTTCGTGGTTTCGATTTTAAGGCATATGTGGCAAGCAAGGCTATACAGCTGCGATGTTCCAACAATCTGCCAATCAATGCAGGCGTGATGACATTTGGAAAAATACGTAGGTATAACACTTGAAAAAATATTCAGCAAATGTTTTGCTAAACATGACACTGGAAATGACTTTGAAACCTGACATCGAACAAACAGTTTGACGGTCACTATGAACAATTGTTACAGCTGTAACATTCTGAAAAATTTGACTCAACAAAAGTCGAAAACAAAACTAGAAAAGATATATTGTATTATGTAATTCTGAATAATATTATGGCTTTTGATAATGTTTTACTTAAGTCGATTTAATATAAAATTATGAAAACCTTCTTATGTTAATGTATGCTATACAGCCTTCTATCGAAAATTGGGGTTTCTATCGTACAAAAAATCTCCAAAAATAGCCATTCCTAGTTGAAATTTATTCTGAACGTTGTTCTTGGATTTTAGGTGTACACGAAGAAATGATTTACACACATTAAATCCTTTTTTGCCCGGAGAGACTCATCCAATTTCAATTTAAATCAATTTAGTTTGTTTAAAATTAATCTGTTATCCTCCGTTAAGGTTCACAGATATATTTTACAATCTTTTAGATGGAAGTTAAATCGATGCTTTCATTTACATTTTTTAAATTGCGATAACTGTTTCTATGCAGCACTTAGGAGTCTCATTTAATGACTTGTTCTCAAACACTTCAGCACCGTTACAATGTTCCAGCAAGTTCGGACCGGATCTATATAGCAAACGGGGTTGGAAGCAGAGATCCGCTCGAGTACATAGTACATACGTCGCGTCGCGGAGTTGTGTAGAAAACCCCCCACTTTAAGACGTTTTAATTCCAAGCTACGTTATTTTATTTTGATCAAAACTGAGCAGTTGACAAGTTTCATTACTTTATTGGCTTATAAATATGGCTTACATTTACTAGCACAATTTAATCTTGTTAAAACTATAACTGCAGTGTAACTTAAAAATTTTAAAAATCAATTTTTTACTTTTATTTATAAAAATCAATTCAGTAAATAAACAACACATAATAACCAACTTGTCTCTGGTAAACATTTCTAAAGTCAGCTGTCCATAAACATCATACTGAGCATATTTGTTATATGCTCAGTATGTCAGTATGATATATTTGTTGCCTCAAGATCCATGGGTGGCAGCACATGATGTCACATTAACTACGTCACAGAGATCACATGTCGGCATTTCATTAAAGATCAAAGAAATGAATCAGCCCTCTCTTTTTTCTTTGGCCCTATGTTGTTATTGCTACAGAACTCAAATAAAGGTCTTTTATATAATATAGAGCTGGAACTAAAAAAAGTGTCTCATAAAAAGCCAATTTTGGTTGTATTAGCATAATTGAATTTAAATGCATATGATACTTACAAACATTAAAAAATATTTCATTAGACCTATTTAATGTTTACATAATATGGTTTGTATTTTTTCATCTACCGAGTAGAATCACTCTAAATCATTCCTAAAAATTTTTGTATTACCTTTCCACTGATTATTTTTTCCTATACAAATGCTATTGAAGGGGAGGGGATTCACTTAACATAATCAGGGGATTCACTTAACACAATCACTTAACAACGTTTGGAACGCGTTGGAAATGGACAGTAAAACTTTGAATATTATTTTCTGTTCGCAGTAAAAACTGCTTGAGCACAAGCTGAGCCAAATGTGTCAGCCGATATCCGGAGGCATTGTTCGCTTAAACTTATTGAAGTGCTGTGACATTGTGGTTTCATTTGACATTCATTATTTTTATTTCCCGATAGGTATTTAGTGATTGGTAGTATGCAACCAATCTTTCATAGCTGAAAAATTCTTTCACTGTGAACTTTATTACAATTTGAATTCAACAATAACATTATTGCTAAACGTTTTGCCTTTAACGCTAAGACTACGGGGTCTAAGAAATAAATGGGTATTCAACGGTGATTTATGAAAAAAATCGTATAGCTCATGAAGGTTTAGTTTGTGATATTTTACGTAGAAAGCTTAACCTACGTCAAAAACGAAATTCGACTAAGGTCCGGCAATAGCACAAATAAACACAGAAATAAACAAAAAATAAACGCACCTACAAACGAGTACCACCACAAAGGTATTGAAACGAAATAGACAACTACCTACTCAGTTTAAGAACGTGTTAACCTGCTGTTAAGGTTGAGTGAGGGAAATAATGTCCAGACAAAGCATTTGGCTGCGAACGTCCCTTTAATGAGACTTTTTGTCCCATCACTTTCCGAATTACCCGCTTTCAAAGGACATTGCCCTGAGAAGTTTGTTTAAAACTGTGATTTAAACTTATTGCAATAAACGGTATCAGGAAACTGACACATACTTTCTCCCTTCAAGTCATTTAAAACCAGAAAACATATTTAGTGAAATAAAACAAATTAACAATTAATTATCACACAAATATATACCAAATGTTGTCCAAATCGGTTAGTAAATAACGGAGATGTTGATTTTTAAATATTTGCCATAAGAATAACATTGGACAACGTACTGCGTTTACCGCCGAACTAAAATATCAATTATCTCCGCAACCAGTTGACGCAAACTAATGATTCAAAATACTAGATTATTTAGTTTTTCAAGTCAAATTTAATGGTTGCAAGTATATTTTCTTTAGAGGTCACAGAGTTTGTGAAATTTAAAAAATATGAATTTTTTAACACTTAAACCCCCATAACTTCTTTACCTGAATTTTTACAGACATGCGGGTGGTGTCATTTTGTTTGTTATCTTAAGCACTAAAACCCATGAAATTTTTATCAAAATCGTTTGAGCCGTTTTTGAGAAATTTGGATTTTTGTCATTTTTTATGGGTTTTTATGGAGTAAATACCCTTAAAAATCAAAAATTAAAAAAATGATAAATGCGCCTGGAGATACCATGGCTTTATACCTACATGCCAAATTTCATGAAAATCGGACCACTGGTGTCGTCTCTAGCTTTGTTTACATCCACACACATACACACACATCCACACACACACACACACGCACACACACACGCTCACGCACACGCACACGCACACGCACACGCACACGCACGAACGCACGCACACACGCACACACACACACACAGTTAGTTGGTTTTAGATTCACTTGTTCACTCATACACAAAATATAAAAAAATGGTTTAGCAGTTTAGAATACCCGCTCTTTCAATATTAAATTACGTTAATAATGCTAATGCCATTGACTTTGAATCTGAAGAAGACCTTCCATTGAATTTTCAAATGTGTGTCATGTTTTGAGTGACACAGGATTAGCAGAGCTCCTGGTTATAGTGAATCACTAACAGAGTGTGCTGATATAACCTCTGGATTTAGGTATCAGGGAGAGGTAATATCTCTTTTAGTGACCCAGAAAACAAACAATAGTCAATTAATTATTGATTTATGAAGTCTGGAAAACAAAGTGTTAATGTAAATGGCTAAAAGGAGGTTGACAAAAGCACCCTCTCTGTTAGTTATTAATAAACTATGTCAAATTTTAAATCTGCGTCACCCAAGACTAGCTACAACTGGGCCATAAGAATGGGAGGTCTATTGATGCTATCAGTTTTACCATTTTACTTTGAATCAGAGTGGTACACGATTCGAGAATACGAGAAATAAGGGAGTTCGAGAGAGGTACGAGGATCAGATGATTCGATTCACATAATCCTCATCGGAGCATTTGACTACCAACCACACCAAGCACGAGACAAATACCAGTGATCTGTGGTCGGAAACCGATGTGCTGGTTGATTTTAGTCGCAATGAAAATATTTTTAATGAATTCTTCATATGCAAATTAGAAGGAAATAATTTTATTTGGCGTTTCTACCTTAAACCGTTCTCCCGTTACAATAGGTGGACGGGTGGTCTGCCTCACCCTGTATATAATTGTATGTAGTTTATGGACTCGAAACCTGTTGGACCGTTTGCCATGTAACTTTGGTATACATATGTAAACTTTCACGGAGAAGGTTTATTCGTCCTAACTCAAATGGTTCCTCCCCAGAGGCCAAGAATAAAGGGTTCCCTTATCAGCCTTAGGCAAAGATATTGTTTACATAATATGAAAAGAAATGACATGTTTACTTGTACAGGTGATTTTTGTGTGAAATTGCTGAAGCACATGTAAACAAATATGTAAAAAGCAAGAAATGCAGTAGAATTTTGAACCAACTGTCAGGAATATAACATAAAATAAAACTGACTTGGGATACCTGAAGTGCTTATTTTTATAACAGCTGTTATTTAAAGAGGTAGAGTCAAGGCGACACTAGGTAATGTAAACTATTACTTTTATCTCCAGCACTTTCGAAAATTGCCGGGACGGCATATTCATTTGTTTTAATATAGGCCCTTAAAATGTAATGAAGCATTTTTTAATTGCTGGAGCAGCATTGTAATTTTTGCCCAAGTTGGACTCTAGAAACTTAAGAAAATTAGTTTCGACAGTGAATAAAATTTCAAGCCATGTTCTATTATGCGAGCAGATTCAAAGCGCCGTCGAAAAAGCCAAGGGTGCCACTCCTTAAGTCATGTCCCATGAATCATGATCATCATCAGGGCAGGCTCAGGCTCAGGTACCGTGCGGTAAGCAGAAATGAAAAAGCTTCTCGGCGTTTGACGTTTGACTCGGGTAAGCCACTCTCGGTAAACTCGCACGTAAGGAGTGCGTGAGCGCAATCCTCCCCACCTCATACATGTAGCATGATCGACCTGGGCAGCCGACACGAGCCGACACTGGGCAGAGTCTTCCCAGGGCAGCAACACCCTTTGGGGCTTTGTAGGTGGGGCAATGGATATGGTCGGATTTTCGGGCGTATCCCAACTGCGCGCGATGGTCAGAAATCTGTCAAAACCGACTGTCCAACTGCGCGCGGTGGTCCATTTTGGCTCTCACAGCCCTGACGGCTGAGAGTTTGTGTTTGATGTTTGAAATTGTTATAAATGTACATCATTTAAAACTGTTCAAAACCACAGTAACTAACAAAATAAAGCTAACCAGTACAAAAGAGAATACTTATTTTTCATTTTATCTTGAATAATATTCCATTGAAGTGTCGACAAAAATAATACCGTGTATCTATATTTCGGCGTGTCTTCAATGAAAATCCTCTTTAGTAAAATTTATTTACAGGTAAAACGGTTAAGGCAAATATAAATTAATTTGACAAAAACCTAAAAGATATACTCAAAACAGGAGTTGAAGCTTAAATACAACTATGTAAGAAGTCAAAAAAAGTCCATGAGAAAGAGTGACTATGATTGTATATGTTCCAAAGTCTACATATAATCATTAATATTAGCACTGGGTTTGTGAGCTTGCTTATAGAATTTAGTAGCGAGTTCAAAAATGTTAGTTTTGTAAACAACCACACACAAATTTGCTGTAATCTCTGTTTCATAAAAGAATTAGCTACACATCTCAAATTGGCAAAGATAGGTTAAAATACTTATATGTCTTTATAAATTGCAATACCAAATTAAAAGCATTATAGGAATATTAATAAAACTTCAGACTTTAACATTGACTTCTTATTTAATTAGAACGCACAAGATGCTCATAATTCCAGGTCAAGTGAGCCAACATTGGCAATTTTTGACAAAAAATAATAATTATAAAATCACAAAATTAACCATCGTGAACCTAAACTTCTATTTACAAAATAAAAATCTAAAAAATCTAATAGCGCGCATTTGGACTATACCCTAAAAGTGACCACAGCGCGCAGTTGGACTGGACCCTTCGGGAGCCATAAAACTATTCCTCATCCAAAATCTGACCACCGCGTGCAGTTGGGCTATCCCCGGATTTTCAGTATAGTCAGACCCTCTAGGCAGCAGACCTGCGTACTAAGCGAATTTCTAAAAACATTTCTCTTTTTTGTGAACATACATTTGACATGTTCAATGAAATAGATTTGACATAAAGAAGAATCAATGGAAAAGTAAAACTATGATATTGAAGTATTGTACTGAAGTATTGAGTAAGGTGACCAGATTTTGGAGCAGTCAAAACGGGACGCCAACCTCCGAGGGGGGGGTACCCCCCAGAAAGAGAGGGGGGTCCGGGGGCCCTCCCCCGCAATTTTTGAAAAATTAGAAGCATGTTGGTGCGTTTTTAGGCTCTTTCAGATTGAAATTATGTTCTCGACTCTAGTTCATCTTTAACATTAATTTTAAGTTGAGAAACTACAAATGAACCGACAAAATTTATTTTAGAGTTTTTTACACTAAAACGCATTTCCATACCCCCCACTAAGAGAGGGGGGGTCTGGGGGTTCTCCCCCGGAAACTTTTTAAAAATTAGGAGTATTTTAATGGATTTTTAGACACTTCCAGATTGAAAATATCTGCTAGACTCTAGTTCATCTTAACCATTAATTATGAGTTCCTAAGAATCTATAAAAGAACAAAAAAACGATTTAAGAGTTGTTTCAAATTAAAACGTATTTTGTCAAGTATTTTTCTTACCAATAACGCCAAAACGGGACAAATGGGCGTCCCAAGAGAGTTCATCGGGACAACGGGACACGTCGCTAAAAAACGCGACTGTCCCGTTCAAAACGGGACGTCTGGTCACCTTAGTATTGAGGGATGATACTGTATTTTGAATTTTTATCGTGAGCGAAGCCACGGGTTCTGCTAGGGCTTATATAAGAGTATAGGAGTACATGGTGGATCGAGTCTTGCTCGGTATTTTTATGTTTACCGTTCATCAAATTACTAAAAAAGATTTCAGTGTCGTAAAATTGATAAATTAAAACCTTTTAACTCATACAATCTTTATTCCGCACACTGGATAAAGATCTTTATCTTTTTCCTATATGGCTGTAGTTTGCAAACAGCAGTCATGAAAATTGTTTCTCCTACTTTAAAGTTCATAGACGTTTTTCGCCCATTTTGATTTTGAGGATTAAAAAAAGTTGAATTTGGGTTATAGACTTAAAACCTGTTGTCGATAACAACCTTGTGGACAAATATATTTTTTTCTGTGATACTGATACTGCATTTTTATATTGTGGAAGGAACTGATATTTTCTAGAGATAATTTCACATTTTTGTCATTACGTAGGCCTAATACATGTAGAATTTAAGAAAAAACCCAATCTCTTCAGCACTGAATTTGGAAAGTATTTAGAACGAACAGTATCTCTTTCGCGATTTCCTATCGTCGCAGCAAAGGTGAATTCAAATTTGCGGAAGCCGCGGTTGGCAGCAACGTGCCGGCGGCGGCGCGCTTCCGTCTCCGGCCGCGCCGATAGTTGCCACCGCGGCCGCTAGGTGCGTGTGACGTCACCAAGGTCGGACCGTGGGAAAGTATGGGGCCCCGTCTCCCACAAGATTCTCTACTCGGTTTCTCAGCAAATTTCAAACCCCCCCTTCCCCCGCCGAGAATATATAGCACGACTAGACTAATAATTGAGCAATCGACGGATCTGAACAGGTCGGTGTGGAGAAGTTGCCGGCTTTATATAAAGCGAGATGTACAAGTCGAGATAAATAGCGTGGCCTAAATAGGGAATCCAATCCCGGATGATATTTTCAATCCCGGGATTTCGGGATTGAAAAACGTTATTCCCGGGATCCCGGGACCGATCCCGGGATTGACCCAACATAGTATTTGCCGATAAAAAAATAATATTTAGTATTGATTCACATGTATACATGGTATCGTAATATAATGCTATATAGAAAGCAGTTTTCCGTTTAAATTTGAGTTGTTAACGTTATTTTATATATAAAAACTTAGAGCGTAAAAAAATTGATGATATAGTCAGCCTTATCATGAAACACTTAATACAGTAGTAGACATCAGAGTGAAAACGGAACACATTATCCTGTATAACCGTGAACTATGTAAACAACCATGAAATATTCATTCAGACATAATTTAAAGAAAGTCTTATACAAAACATGAATATAGTTACTTGACCAAAATTGTTTGGACAGACCAAAAATTACAGAGACCAAAATTGTAAGGACTTGGAAAGATGTAATTAGAAAAACTAGGAGTACGATAAAAATAATCATTAGAGCACCGTAATGAAACTTAATTGCAATTTCATTACATTGTGTCAGAAACAAGTTAAAATCTCTATGTATTTTTTCAGAAACTTGAAAATATTAACTGGAAACTACTTATATACCAAATATAAGACGACAAATAACTCATCAAACCATTATTATTTGGTCAAAAACAACATGTAACTGGTTTTTCTTAGTTATAACATTGTTTCAACTGTTGAGATCCTTGTAAATATCGATTTTACAAGTAATTTTATAATCCCGAAAATCCCGGGATTGAGCCAAAAAATCCCGGGATTGAATAAGCCCTAAAATCACACGGGATCCCGGGATGCGGGATCCCGGGATTGGATTCCCTAGGCCCAAACCATGCGTGAGCTAAGCTCAGTGCTAAAATCAACATAAAGTAAAACGGGTGGACTATGCCATGGCATCTGACTCGGTCTGTAGCACTTCATCGCCATCGGCGCAGAAAAAGGGTGGACTATACCATGGCATCTGACTCGGTCTGTAGCATTTCATCGCCATCGGCGCAGAAAACGGGTGGACTATGCCATGTCATCTGACTCGGTCTGTAGCATTTCATCGCCATCGGCGCAGAAAACGGGTGGACTATGCCATGGCATCTGACTCGGTCTGTAGCATTTCATCGCCATCGGCGCAGAAAACGGGTGGACTATGCCATGTCATCTGACTCGGTCTGTAGCACTTCATCGCCATCGGCGCAGAAAACGGGTGGACTATGCCATGTCATCTGACTCGGTCTGTAGCACTTCATCGCCATCGGCGCAGAAAAAGGGTGGACTATGCCATGGCATCTGACTCGGTCTGTAGCACTTCATCGCCATCGGCGCAGAAAACGGGTGGACTATGCCATGTCATCTGACTCGGTCTGTAGCACTTCATCGCCATCGGCGCAGAAAACGGGTGGACTATGCCATGTCATCTGACTCGGTCTGTAGCACTTCATCGCCATCGGCGCAGAAAACGGGTGGACTATGCCATGGCATCTGACTCGGTCTGTAGCACTTCATCGCCATCGGCGCAGAAAACGGGTGGACTATGCCATGTCATCTGACTCGGTCTGTAGCACTTCATCGCCATCGGCGCAGAAAACGGGTGGACTATGCCATGGCATCTGACTCGGTCTGTAGCACTTCATCGCCATCGGCGCAGAAAACGGGTGGACTATGCCATGTCATCTGACTCGGTCTGTAGCATTTCATCGCCATCGGTGCAGAAAAAGTGAGGATTTGGCAAACTCGAAGTACGTAGAACCGATAAGGATACTTTATAATTATTTTGTCAAATTATAAGCATGTATTTTAATCTCAAGAATAGCCATGGTTAAATGGCCGGATATGAAAATATTTTATACAGACATGAAGGTATACACGTAGGGTGACCAGACGTCCCGTAAAAATGGAAAAGTCCCGTTTTTTCACGTTGCGTTTCGTTGTCCCGAAAAGCTTTGCCGGGACGTCAAAATGTCCCGTTTTTTAAAAAGTAGGCTATATATATCAAAAACATACCAAACGTTATCTTAAAAATTTAGAGGCATCTTATGTTACTTACGGTTACAAAAGAATATTACGAACTTTTACCAAATGCTAAACAGAATTTTAGTTTTACGCCACCTATTTGAAGCTCTTCTTCATCTTCATCATATTATAACTTCAAAATGGATTGTAGCCAGTTCTACAACTATATTATAAAAAGGAAAAAGGACTGGAGCAAGTGACAAGTATAATAAAACTTGAAACGTTTAATGAACTGATTGTTTGATTTTTGTATAGCTGTTTTCCCAGCATAACAATTAACGATAACTTAAATTTAAAACTTAACAATTAACATAAAGTTTTAGATAATCATGATACTTTTTTGACCCTACTTCTTACAGTATTCTATATAAATTACCACCTACATAATTTATTGTCAGAAAATCTTTTTTCTTTTATAATAAAATGTCAAGATCTTATAAATGTGACGATTATTTTTAATCCTCAGTATGTGGCGATTCAAAAAATTACCTTTCATGGCTGCGTGCCATTTATTGTATTCTTAAAGAAAAACTGTAACAATCGTGCGCTGTAATATGTTGAATAAACTAAAATAAAATTCATGGTATAAAAGCTTCAAACACAGTTTGATACTTAATTTCTTCAATCGCAAAATTTGTAAATTACAGAGACCCCTGTATAATTAAACATCTTGGTGTGTGGTGTACGGTGTATTAAATTGGGGATTGGGGGGGTGAGTTTTTTATGTGTCCCGTTTTTATTTTGAAACAATCTGTGGTGTTTGTTTTTTAAGCTGCTTCTTTATTTATTTGAAAACTAAAGTAATTTTAGTATTCAGTTAGCTGCAAACGTCTATCGCCTATGGGGAAGAATTTTTTACATGCTAATTTCACACCCACGTCTACCCCCTACTCATCCCCCTAATTAAACACATTTTAAAGAGAAAAGTACACTTTGTGATTCGTCATATTAAAGAGCGTTAAAAGTGTGGTGGAAGAAAAATTTAACTTGGATCATACGTTCTTGAGATAGAGTACTGTATTTTAAAACGCCAAAGAAAGGAAGCGTGTTTTCACCAATATCACCGTTGATATTTCTTATCAGCATTTTATAAACAAGTAAAAGAGGTTTTTATGCCGATTGAGAGAAACGACTATCTCCTGAAAATTCCAATCTCCAAAGTTACTTCTAGTAACAACCTTCAGGGAAGTACCTGCTTTCATTCGAGCCAACTACCTATATTGAAATCGGACGAGCTTCAAACAAACGCGAGGCACAACCAAAATAAAGTTTAATTTTTTCGAGATTTGTCGAAACAACTCTCAGACAAAATAATTTTGCTTTCTAAGTGATCAATTTTAATTCATCTGTAAAAATGTTTTAAACATTATTTACAGTGGTTAAAATTTTCTAAATTCCCAAAATTTACCGCCCATGAAAATTTTCCGTCCCTACAGCCTCAGCGCGTGCCGGGTAGTCGATCAGGCGAGGTGTGAGCCGACAAACTACCGCCCGATCGGATTACTGCCGCCGCTTCCAAAACTCGTCGGTGTTCGAAACCGATCGATTAGTCAGTAGTAGGTGTTCCAAACCGGTAGTGAAAACTAGTCGGTGTACCCATCCCTCCCCGACTGCCTCCAGCTTCTGATCGATCAGCTGATCGCGAGATAACCGATAAACCGGGTGACGCGGGAAAGCGCGGGAAAAGACAGCTGATCGCGGCTTGGCAGGCGGCCAACCTGAAACATCTCCGCCGCGGGTTCCCACGGTGGGATTCACGTATTTGTGTAACACGACGCGGCGTTCACATAACCTAACGACAAATTATAACATCTGGTCTCCAGGAGCGGACGATTCGGCGTTATTTTATAAACAATGGCCCGGTTTTCGGTTTTCCGCGCACGTTTGTTGATTTGTTTTGGTGCCCGTGTCGAATGCTGAGAGCCCGATGAGACCGGATCGATTTTTAGGTTAGGATTTGAATTTGAGTTTTTTATATTGTCCTCACTGAGAAAAATGTTTAGTCTAGTCGGCATGGTAAATGAACATTAGCATGCTACTGTACGTTACATACGTAAATACGTCTGTTTCACCGTTAGTACGTAGGAAATACCATGATAGAAAATAAGCGGCATGGTGTTTCACCATGCCATGGCAGTCTGCCCTCGTTTTAGCACCCTTTCAGTATGATTCATACGGTTTTTTCTCTCAGTACTGTCTTATTAGAGGCGTCGCGTGAACCATAGATTTGGAGGAGTACAACCTACCGAGGGGTATGGGATACCCCCCATACTAGCGGGGCGTCCGGGGGCCCTCCCCCAGAATCGTTGGTTTTTCGTATTTAAAATTGGGTTTTTAAGCCTTTAAAACTGTGAAATATACAGCATTAAAAAGCTAAATTTGCCGGAGACTTCGACATTATACTATTTCAATTTTGAACTCGTGACTGTTGCAGAACATCTTGTTAGGTTTACCTCAAAACCATTGCAGACAAATTAAAATACATAGTGTGATGAACAATGTGTGTGTTTTGTTCAGTTAAGCTTTTATTTATTTAGGTGAGGCCCTTTAATTTCACTTGAAAGGTTTTCTTGATTAATAACGACGGGTTTAAAGCCTTACTTTTTCTTCTAATCGTAGGCGAGTGTTTCGCGAATAATATTAAGTTCATATGAAAATCTACAATAACTTTTAAATCTAAAGCTTAATGGCATTATAAAGAATGAATCTTCTAAGCCGTCCACAACAGATTGTAGACGAATGGCTTGATATACAAGACGAATAAAAATCTTTCCCCACTAATTCATACAAAACTATTTGTAATCTTTTTAAAATTAATTCAGGGTATACCGAAAACCGAAGATCTTGGGTTCGAATCTCAGAATTTTTAAACATATGACATGTTGTGCATAATTTTAGAGCTCTAAACAAGACGAACAGTTGGGTGAAAACAGAACTCACTTGGCTGCATCGCTTTTGCTCCACGGTTAAGGGTCATTTTGGGAACATCGCTTTTGCTCCACGGGTCAGCAGGTCGATTTCAGGACCGCCCGAAACATCGCTTTTGCTCCACGAGAGATGGGCCTGCGCTCCCTCTCCCCTCACATTCGAAACACTCACCTCCAGGTTCTTTCTTGAAAACTGTCATTTAAACGTAATAACACAACTTTACTTTTTTTGTCTAATCGAAAATATGTATTTTTGAAAGAATGTTAAACTACTTCAATTGTAAGCGCAAGTATACGATATTGTGTAAAATAAATAACTTAATAATAAAATGTGTTACTATTTAATACTTTAAATAGTATTTATTTAATACTTTTACTTTAATACCCACATTACATTTATGTTTCACATCAATGCACTATTAGAAACAGAGAAGCCTTTTGACACAAGATAAACATTTTAGGCATGAGAATGGGAGCAGAAAACCACGTTTGAGCCGTAAGAGTATATTTTCGGCGGGCATCAATCACTATTTAAATAACTAATTTCACTAAATTCAAGCTTAGTATAGTTAAGTTTTCCTTTTAGTATAGTACCCCGTCTTCCTTCTCGATCTGCTGTTTCTCTGTTTTCTATTAATAAAGCTGTTTTGGGACCAATATTGGTACCTATAAAAAGTAAAGTTTAGATCAATTGAAGGTTCAAGGTCTCATTATTTTAAAGCTACCCTACATGGTTCACTTTTAAAAAAATCTGCAAAAACGACAAGTTTGAATAAATTTACATTATTTCTATTGTAGTGACCTTGAATCTCGTTCATGCCTAAAAGTTTGATGTTGTGTTAGAAAGCTTCCCTGTTTCTAATCGTGATTTATTGTATAAAATAAATGAAAGATGGATAAGACATGGTAATACTATTTTATTTCGTTAGCTATTACTTTTAAACAATAATGTTTACCTGTCGTTACTGTTACAATTGAAGTGGTTTAACATGTTTTCAATTATTATAAATATATACGTTTATGCAAAAAATAAAAGTTGCATATTACATTTAGATGGCAGTATTCAAGAAAGAACTCGGAGCTTGGAGGTGAGCGAAAGAGAGAATAATGGGGGAGAGGGAGCGCAGGCCCCTTTCTCGTGGAGCAAAAGCGATGTTTTGGGCGGCTCTGAAATCTACCTGCTGACCCTTGGAGCAAAAGCGATGTTTCCAAAATGACCCTTAACCGTGGAGCAAAAGAGACACACGCACTCATTTATATTGATTCGTTTCAAAATGGCGGCAGTTTTTGGGACAAATATTGACATTTTCGGATTATCCTGTATCTCGAGAATTACGAAACATATTTTTGATCTGTTTAAAAATTATTAATCCTCGTTAACTCAGCTTTCATCTACTGTAATATCCAACATGCCAACATTAAGAATATGAAAGTTTTTGACATTACATTTTATTTTCATGTTAGTAGCCCTGAAAATAAGAAACTTTAAATGGCAGCCTATGTCAAATAGCACATCATTTTATAGGGTTTTCAAAGGCCAACAACTTTTCAACTTAAACCTACCCTTATCTGTGGTATTTTTGTAGTTATAAGCAGGTAAATACTAAATTATAAGTGCTAATCAGCCAGCACAGAATAATAATTCTGTGCTCGCTGGTGCTAGTACGATAATTATGTGACTATTAAGATCATTCTGGTCATATTTACAGTTTATCCTCAGTATTCGCAATGTATACAGAACCCTCTAAATAGGGACATCCAATGTTAATTTGTTTAGTTACGCCGCCGAAAAGCAGAGCAGAAATGAGCATGGAATAGTTCAAGCTGGCCCCGTAAAGGCGGCGCTTCTATTCACTATCCAAAATGTCAAAGTGAGGATGTTTGTAATCAAAAACAGGTAAACATTATGGTAAAAGACACAACAATTCAAAACAATAAATTTAACTGTCAAAATATTACAACCAGCTGCTTGACGTTGGAAAGTCAGCTTGATCCGTAAACTCCTCGGACTAAAAAGCGCCATCTCTTTTTCGGCGGCGGGAACTACATTTTTCCATAAGGTGTCCCTACTTAGAGGGTTCTGTATACCTTGGTATTCGTCTGTGTCAGAGCGAATTAGTTCTCTGTGTGCCAGTGTGCCCGTGAAAGCGGTTGACGTCAGTTACTGTCGGTAAAGCAGAGTGCTGCCGACGTCGGTCATACAGTACGGAGTTTAGTTCGACCTATTACCAGCAAAGTGCGCTGCTATGCACCAAATACTGAAACCTAAATTAAAATTTTAATTTTTTAGATGTAAGTTTTTTATTGAACTAAAAAAATATAAACAACAATTATTATCATTTTTTAATAGTTATATATTAAGACAATTTTTAAAAACATTATACTAGTGCATAGGTGTTGCAAGTTCTCGAAAAGATGAAAATGTTATTTGCAATAGTGATCTGTGCTCCACCGACGAAATCGCTTGTTTTCGATACATTTCTGATTGCATTGCTCAAACTTGTAAGAAACTTGTTCTATCTGAAAAGTCGCAAGTCGTTTCTCTCACTTGAGTTCGATAAGCGGCTTAGTAAACACATAATCATGTCATAAACAAATTATGACAAAGTTATAGTCTGGAAGAAAAATATGTAGGCTGCCCTTGTGCACTAGCCCTTTTAGTCTTCTTTAAAGGAAGACGACTCTTGATAAGCGGCTGAACAAGTGAGATTCATGACAGTCCTAGTCTAGCTTAGGACCTTTGTAAAGGTCTTAGTTTAACATTACTCATTCATAATGATTAAATATATAACTACTTTTTAGTGTACTATTTACGCTACATGTTAGTAAAACAATATTTTATTTTGCATAATATGTTGATTATGTTCATATATAAAATTAATCCTTTGGAAATCCGCGACCAAGGCCAGTCAAGTTCGATTTTTCGTCCTAAAATCAGTGCTGGATTTACAGGCGTTGCAGCCCTATAATATAGGCCTAAAGGGACGTGCGCCCCTCCCTCCAGAACTGCCGGTGATCATAATTTGTCGTCATATAGTATAAATCTCCGTTGTGGCTAAAAGTCACGTTTTCTATTCGCCGGCGATCAGAAACTATCCCATTCGCTAGATGCGACAGGGTGTGTTTTTGTAGTTGACTGTCTGCCTCACATTCGCTAATTTTTTGTCAGATATGGCTTGGAGGGACCTAGACAATGGTTTTTGTTTATTATTGATTAATTCGAATTTTGTAAGATGACAGAGTGGTTGAAATGGTCAAAAGAACCAGATTGTTTCGTTTTTGAATGTGTACAGAAAGTGCGGGTGTTTGTGGGACATTTAGGTTTGCGGATTATTTAAAAAGAGACGCTAAAAACATGCATTCCAGGAGTTAAGTAATGAAAGCCCGAAGCACAGAGAATGGATATACAGTAGACCCCCTCTTAACCGACCCACACGGGACCGGACCTAGGTTGGATAACTTAAAAGGTCAGTTAAAACGGGTAATCTTCTAAACACCTAAAAATGAAAGCTTTATTGATTTAGCTTTATTTTTAGGGCATCATTCTAAAGCCGTTAGTTGGTTATTTAGAAAATACACTATAATTTTCAACCTACTTACCAAATCAATTACTGTAGAAATGTCACAAATAACCCCAAAATACGGTCAAAACAAAACCTTTTTATAAACTAAATATTAGACGTGTTCAAAAAAAGGTTCTTTTGTTGGCACCTTTAATAACGTGTTCAAACACTTGTTAAAAAAACTTTTGTAATGCAGGATGTATGTCAATGCGTCTGCTGTACGTTTTTATAAATTAATAAATGCTGTATTCAAAATTTTCCAAACTCGGAACAACCTGTAGTGTGGAGCGTGACGTTCCCATCGCCGAGTATGGAAACGGAAATACCGCTATTCCTAGAAAAGGGCGGTTAAACCGAACTGTTCTTAAAACAGGGTCGGTTAAAACGATCTTTAATCTTTGATCAGCAAGGGCGGATAATCCGATCGTCGGTTAAAACAAGGTCGGTTAAGAGGGGGTCTACTGTAGATGGATATCCGCTCCTTACTCTGTGCCCGAAGCCTCCCTCCCTAATCCCACATATGCCATTTACTTTCGGCACAATTATTCCTCACAACTGAATAATTCTTAAAAGGAACACAACTCCTGATAAGCAACTGCACAAGTGAGATACATGCTAACAGTCTCAGTCTAGCTTAAAATCTAGGTAAATACCTAAATTGAACATTACCAATTAATGATTAAATATATACTTTTTAGTAAACATTATTTAAAATAATATTTTCCTTTACATAATATATTGATTATGCTCATATATAAAATTAATCCCTTGGAAATTTGCTAAGAACGCAAGTCTGCTGTGACGGGGTTATGTGGGTTTTCCTTCCAATTTCGGATACGCTGGAAAGCACATTTTTCATAGATTGTCATTAAAACGCTCGTGTTGCAATTTGTTCTGGTTGATGATCATTTTTACAAAACTATAGGATTTATACCGCCGATTAAAAGTCTATAGATTTAATTAATACAATGTTTGGTACACAGTTAATCCAACACATGCCCTTATGGGAATTTTATGCACGCCTGCAGATTCCCAACGCAACTAGAAGACATCAGTGTGTGACGACCGGCGTTCCTTGGTCCCCTCAGGAGCAAGCGTACTGCAAAACCAAACATGCCATTGTTTTAGCGAATTTCCCCTATAGGGAAGAAGCTGTTACCGTAGGTCTCATGGTAAGACCTAAGCCCATGATAACTTTTCTTTTTGAGGTCCCCAGATGCCAAAAACACTATTCGTCCATTTTCATAAATATATGTGTGTCTTTAAGCACGATAACTCGCGTAAAAATGGTCCGATCTTAATGAAATTTGGCATGGACGTGTAAAGTAGTAATTATTCGGACGAGTTCGTAAACCAGCCCGATCGGACTACCGGAAGGGGGGACAAAGGGGGGTAAACCCCCAAAAATGGGTTTTTTGAGTTTTTTACATATAAAAATAAAAATTATCAAATTTTTGTTACCACCATTGAATTCAGCTCAAAAAAACAAACAATTTAGTATTTTGAATCACTGCTCTATGTCCATTGGTTACCGAGATATTGAAAGTGGTAAACACAGTACGTTGTCCCAATGTTAACCTTATGGGAAAATAAAAAATTCTATATCTCGCTTATTTCTCAACATATCTTGGTAAAACTTGGTAAATGGCTTCTTCTAGGTCAGATCTACTAAATATTGAATTAAAACCACCCAGTTTTAATATACCCATAGCAGCAAACCTGCATACTCATTCCCCATGTTATTCTTATGGGGCTTACAAAAACATGTCAAATCTCGCTAGGTTGGATCAAAATATGTCGTTTTGCATTTGAAATTCGCTGAGTATGCAGGTCTGCTGCAACGGGGGTATTTCTACTTACAGTAGGGACCGTCCATAAATTACGTCATCGCTTTTAGGATACTTTTGAACCCACCCCTCTTATTATCATCGTCCCATTATAATTTGACGTCATATTGTATAAATCTCCGTTATCAGTGAAATTATGCGGTTAATGAGGAAAGATAAATCAATTGACTTGAAACCCCATTGTTGAGGGTATATGCACATCCCCATGATCATTACCCTGCCGTTCTATTCAACAATTATTTGGATTAAAAGTATAAGAATTGATTGAAAATGTTAGTTAAGGGGGCGGTCTACCTTGACAGAAAAATCTGCGTCACAGTGCGAAATAACATTGTAAAGATAGGGCTAAAGCGCGCTGAGGTAAGTTTGCAGACGTTTCGTATCTGTACGACAAAAGCTTTATTTTTCAAGATTTAATAAAATTGAGAGTGGGTTCACGTTCTTCAGAATATTTTATAGGTCTCTACATTTTTTATTTTTCTATAAAGCGTTTCTGTCGTTAGTTATGAGACTTTAAAATCTAACAAAAAACTACCTTTTTTTGAAAGATTTACACAATTCCTGTAAATAAACGGGGATAAAATCAAAAATTCTAAAATTATAGCGACCTTCAAAAACATGTCCTTTTTAAAATGACACCAAAATATTGGAAATCATTTGAAAATCCAGCGATCAATGAATAAGATACAAAACCCTGTTTTGGCGCTCGGAACTTGAGGTAGACCGTCCCCTTAAAATTTTATTTAATCATTTTGGCATTCACCACTAGTGATAAATTCTGTTTGAAGCACTGCAAGGATCGGATATGAAAATCTGCAATAGTTTTAGGCCTGAACCTGAAAGCCCGAACACTGAACACAGGGTGAATCTTCCAAGCCGTCCAAAACAGATTGTGGACGAACTGTTAGACATACAAAGACGAATCAAAACCTTACTCCGCTAATTCATGCCCAAGGATAAAATTAAAAATATATTTTTTAATCTTTTTAAAATTCAGGGTATTTTGAATACCGTAGGTCTTGGACACGAATCTCACAATTCTTCGATGTATTAATATGACAGTTCATTTTAAAGCTCTAAACAAGACAAACACTTTGATGAAAACATACCTTACTTATATTGATTTATTTCGAAATGGCGGCCATCTTTTCGAAAAACATTGCTATTTACGGAATACCCTGTACCTCAAGAATTACGAAACATAATATTTTTCTTCCGTTTAAAAATTTTTAATCCTCGTAAACTCAGCTCTCATTTAAATTTCCAATATACAAACATTTAGAAAATAAAAGTTTTTGTAAGTACATTTTATTTTGTTTTAATGTTGGTAGCCCTGAAAATCAAAAAATTCAAATGACAGCCTGTCAAATAGCATATCATTTTATAGGTTCACAGACCAACACCGAACACCTTTTATAGTTTTCAATTTACACCTACCTCCTATATGTAGTGTTTTTGTAGTTATAAGCAAAAAACTCCACTTCACATTATGTGGCTGTATAGGGGGGAGAAAGTAAATACCTATCAGCCAGCACATAATAATAATTCAGAGCGAATTAGTTCTCTGTGTGTGCGAGAGCTGTGGTCAACAGTCAGTGTCGGTAAGGTAGAGTGCTGCCAACGTCGGTCACACAGTGCGGAGCGTAGTTCGACAAATATCATCACCAGGTGCGCTGCTATGTGCCAAATACTGGAACCATTATTAAAATGTTAATTTTTTAGATTTAAGTTTTTTTATTGAACTTAGAAGTAATGAACAACAATTATTATAATTTTTGAACGGTTCTATATTCAGCACATTTTAACAAACTTCATACTAGTGCGATAGGTGTTACAAGTTCTCGAACAGATGAAAATGTTCGTTGCAATATTGATCTGTACTTACTAAGGGGGATCATAGGGATAAGAATTAAATATCGCTTTATCTGAAAAGTCGCAAGTCTTCCCTCTCTATTGGGTTCGAGAAGCGGCTTAGTAAATACATAATCATGTCATAAACAAACTATGACAAAAGTAAATTCAGGTAGAGGGAGATGTAGGCTGTCCTTAGGTCGCTTTAGACTTCTAAAAAGGAAACTCTTAATAAGCGGTTACACTGGTTACACAAGTGATATACATGAAAGTCCCAGTCTAGCGTAGGATCTAGGTAAAGGCCTTAGTTTAACAGTACTCATTCATTAATGATTATAAATATAAACTTTTGGTGCATTATTTACGTCGCCATTTCAAGTAAAGTATAAAGTATACAAAACTACATAATATTCGAAACAACATTTTCCTTTACATAATAATATGTTGAGTAAGCTCATATATATACAATTAATCCTTTGGAAATTGTACGCTGAGTACGCAGGTCAGCTGCGACGGGAATATTTGGGTTTTCTTTTGACCAATTTCGAATACGCTGAAAAGCGCATTTTTCAATGATTGCCATTAAGATTCCTCCCTAACTAGCCAAACATTAAAAAACAGCTCTCACGCGGACCCATATTGACTGTAGACATGAGGTAAGGGAAAATTTTAAATTCTACATAGTTGTAACAGGATATGTCCAAACTACTAGAATTGCTATTTGGAATTTCGGTAACTTAAATAGTTTTTTCTATAATAAATTTAAAATATACTAGTCAACTTTGGACATTAATATAACGTGTTTAATGACGCTGCCATTGGTTGTTATGGGCTATTAATTAACAATCCTGTCTAAGGAACATGCCAACCTTAGTCAGTAAGAAGGCTACAAGATCGCGCCACTATCATCACGATCATCACACTCATCCTTCACTCATATTCAGGGTAACGTCCTCCATGAGGTACCTGTCTTATTAAAGTGATTAAGTGAACTTTTTTAAAAAAATGATAAACGATTCCAGTAGATTAAAGTAATATTTATTTAAATAATATTGTATAGTTTTGATATGTTAAAAAATATGGGCGCTAAATGGGTCCGCACGAAACCTTACATCTCAAAATGTGCATGTAACGGGACTAGATGGGCTCTTATGGAGCCGAAGTTACTATAGTCGCTGCCAGAGCCGCAGAAAAACGAAAACTGCCGTTTTGTTGCAATTTGTTCTGGCTGATGATAATTTTTCAAAATTATAGAATTTATACCGCCGATTAAAAGTCGACAGATTTCAATAATAGTATGTTGTTGGTACATACATGGGCTAATTTAGGCCATAACCTTTGGGGGTGCCAGCTATATAACCTAACTAATAGGGCCTATCTCTAATGCCAATCGTTAATGCATTTAATTATTTAATCAGTATAGTCTCACTTATTTGTTATTATTTTAGAATGTAGGTTAAATCTTTCTCCATGTTAATGTTACTAGAGGTGCTTCAAATTGAACGAACCTGATCCTGTTACTTGTTTTGTCAAACTTTCTGTGTATAATGTTTTGTACGTTGAACCGGAATAAAACAATATTTTAAAAAATCGCCGATTTCGAAGCTCAGTTTAATAAGCTACTTCTTTCATTTAACATCAACAACCACTTTGAACATTTTTTATCAATATTAACTGATCAAACTGGTTTCACCTGTGGAAAAACAGAAAAAATTCTTTGGTTTTGGAATTTAAGTTTTATACTTCGAAATGTTGCCATGACAACTTCCTAAGCTTCCCTATAGTTTAACTTTGAAACTTTGAATTACCGTGGGGCATAGCCCTAAGGGAAATTTGTAAAACCGTTTCTTAGTGCGCATCTAGGACCTAAAGGGAACATATTACCAAATTTTAGCTCTGTAGGTCTTAGAGGTTTGGAGATTTGCTGTCTGTTAGAAAACCCCTTATTTATTATTATATATAGAATCTATATATATAAAGGAGAAGAGGTTTTCTAACGGACAGCAAATCTCCAAAACTATAAGACCTAAAGAGTCGAAATTTGGTATATGTGCTCCCCTTGGGTCTTAGATGCACACTAAGAAACGGTTTTGAAAAATTCCCAAAGGGTTTTGACCTATGGTAATTTAACGTTTCATTATTAAACTATAGGGAAGATATAAGGTTGTCATGGCAACCTTAAAAAGTATGGCAAATTAAATCCAAAAAATACAAAGGAACTTTTCACGTTTTTCCACGGGTGAAACCGCGTTGGACAGCTAGTAATAATATATAAGTATAGTGTAGAAAAAGATATAGATACATAACTCATTCGAATAATAGAAAGTACCTTTTCATTTACAATATTATCACAAAACGAATAGGATAGGCCTTCTATTATTAAAGTTGAATTACATTTTTGAGAATCTATAATGTGTTATTTTTCTTTCTAAGCAGAATTTTTGAGAGCCTACTTCACATTACATATCGTTTTGAGTTGTTAGTTAAAAAAGAACTAAGGAACTTTATATAAATGGACTTAAGAAATTTGTTATGAACAAACTTAAAACAAGTAAACAAGTTGAAACAAAGGACTGGGATGGAAATCAAATAATTCAAACCGAAAACCAAATAAGATTTGATCTAAATTACTTATAAAATAATTAATATGTTATACAAGATAAAAAAAATGCTGTCAAAACCTTGCCAAAAATTTAGGGGTGCCGGGCACCCCCAGAAATCCGCCCATAATCCAACGCATGCAATTATGGAAATTTTAAACACGCCTGCAGATTCCTACCGCAACCAGACGACCGCTGTGTGTGACGACCGGCGTTCCTTGGTTCGGTCAGGAGCAAACCAAACATGCCATTTGTACGAGCTAGGTAGAATAAAATTCAAGAGGTTTTACAGATACAATAGTTAATCAATTTATTCTAAATTAAGCTTGTACTTCCCAATTTAAATATAACTACACAGAAACAAAAAAATAAATTTGCTTTTAAATTTGTAAGTTATATAAAACCAAACATTCCGCCCACCCAAAATTGACAAATTTTGAAAGAACATGAATAGAAAACACTCAAATTAAATAATATAAAGCAAACTAAAACTTATCTAATACTAATCACATACAATCATCTTTATTACTTATTCGATTGGCAAGGGTACGAGTTTGTTGACTGGCCTCACTAAAATTCCTGTCGATGTTTTGACTTTAGCAACCCTCACTACTCCATCTTTGCCAGGATAGACAGTTTCCACTCTCGCTAGAGGCCAGTTTAGGGGTGTAGTGGTCTGTCCCTGGACGTAAACTAAACTTCCCTCACAAATATTTTTCGGATCTTTGGTCCACTTTGGGCGTTGGATGATGGTTTGTAAATACTCTTTTGACCATTGCTTCCAAAATGATTGCACAGATTGCTTGAGCATCTGCCAGCGATTTAGACGATTTTCAGGTATTTCTAGCAGATTATTTTCTGGGGCTGAAAGAAGATTCCCTCCAATGAGAAAGTGCCCAGGAGTCAAATAGTCAGTGTCATCATTTGGGTCATGGGAGATAGCACAAAGAGGCCTTGAATTGAGTATGCTTTCAATTTTCACTAAAATGGTTGTGAGCTCTTCAAAGGTCAAGTTTTTGAGTCCAATACTTCGTTTCAAATGGTGTTCAACCGATTTAATACCTGCCTCCCAGAGGCCTCCAAAGTTAGGCGAAGCTGGGGGGTTGAATTGCCACTGGATCTCTCGTTTGGCCAAGTTGTTGAAAATATCATCCTTCTGTGCACAAAGGAACTGGTAGACTTCTTTTAGGTAGTTAGAGGCACCTTGAAAATTAGTTCCAAGGTCACTGTATATAACAGATGGAAGTCCTCTTCTGCCAATGAATCTATCCAATGCTGCCAAGAATGCTTGTGTAGAAAGTTCGGTGAGTTCTAGGTGTATTGCCTTAGTGGACATACATACAAACAAACAAAGGTATGACTTGTATGTTCTGGCGTTTCTCCTGTTGCTTTCTTTGACTGTAAAAGGACCTGCCATGTCTATTCCAACATTAAGGAATGCTCGTTGCGGAGTAACTCTTGAAGGCGGCAATTCAGACATAAGTGGTTGCCTTGGTGAAGCACTCATTTTATGACATTGAATACAACGATGGATACGTTGTCTTAGTATACTACGCAGTGAAATGATCCAAAACCGTTTCTGAATAAGCGCTTGTACAAGTCTTGGACCCCCATGGAGAGTGTTGATGTGGTAGAAGTCACAGATAAGTGTTGATAAGTGACACTTCTTCGGCAGGAGTAGGGGGTGTTTTGCAGAGTCTGGGATGTTAGCATATTGCAGTCTGCCGCCCACCCTGAGGAAACCATCCTTATCGAGAAACGGAGTTAAAGTCCTTAAAGACCGAGGCAGCTCAGAACTGGTCTTTAATAGTTTAATCTCCTGGAAGAAAAATTCTTGTTGAGTCAGTTTAACACACATTAGAAGTGACCTTTGTAGTTCTTGAAGAGTGAGTGGTCCAATGGTTCGCTCGTCCTTAGTCTTCTTTGCATTTTCGATAAATCTTAGGACATAAGCCATAACCCGTTGAAGTTTTACAAGTGATGAGTGCTTGTTTATTATATCCATGAAAGTATTGGGTGTTTGTGAGAGCGCTACGATGTGACTTGGTTGTTTCCTCATTTCTGGTATGTCATTTGTGGTTATACGTTGATCAGTTATAGGCCACACGTCAGTTGGTTGCATCAAAAACTGAGGCCCATGCCACCACATAGAGCAATTTACTAAGGCTGATGGATATAAACCTCTAGAGGCGAAGTCAGCAGGATTCTCCTTTGTTGAAATATGAAACCATGATGAGAGAGTGGTATATTCTAATGTTTCAACTACCCTGTTTGCAACGAAAACTTTGAGCAAGTGTGGAGAAGAATGGAGCCATGATAAAACTGTAGTTGAATCTGTGAAAAGGTAGGTTTTAGTAACATTAGCTCTTGTCAAGAAATCTTTCATGGAGTTTACTAAGCGGGCAAGGAGTAATGCGGCACAGAGTTCAAGTCGTGGAACACTTTGAGATTTGAGAGGCGCAACTTTGCTTTTGGCTTTAAGAAGAATAACTGAGTGCGTGCTACCAGAAAATCCTGAAACCAAATAAGTGACAGCCCCATATCCCTTTTCACTGGCATCAGAAAATCCAACCAATACAAGGGAGTTGCAGTTTGGCTGCAGAGCAAAACGAGGTTTTCGTAAAGATGTTATGTCTGGCAGCTGAGTGATAAATTGGTCCCACACTGAATATAAATTATGTGGTAACTCTTCATCCCAACCAATATTACCCTGCCATAACAGTTGAATGAGGTGTTTTGCCAGAAAAACTGTTGGTGTTAACCATCCCATTGGGTCGAACATCCGGGCTATGTGGGAGAGAATTGTTCGCTTGGAGTATGGCGATCGTGATACAGACACAGTATATAAAAACTTGTCACTAAGGGGTTCCCACTGAAGACCTAATACTTTCATTCTGTGGTCAGTTTCGGAGTCAAGTAGTACAGGATGTTGGAGGTCTTCTGGAGGAAGTGATTGTAAAACAGCCTGATTATTACTCGCCCATTTCCGTAAGCTAAAACCACCTGCCTCAAGAAGTGTAATCAATTCAGATTTTAGTTCCATCGCCTCATTTTCATCATTTACACTTGTAACAATGTCATCCACATAAGTAAATTTTAAGACTGTCTCCGATGCTTTAGGATAGTTTTGGCCTTCGTCTTTGACCAATTGTTGAAGAACTCTCTGAGCAAGATAGGGAGATGAGGTTAGCCCATAGGTGACTGTATGTAACTCATATTCTTTTACAGGATTCAACAGATCATTTCTCCAAAATATATGCTGATACTGCCTTTGATCTGGATGTATCAATATTTGGCGGTACATCATTTTTATATCTGCACATAGAGCTATAGGTTTGAGCATGAAATTAAGGACAATGTCTGAGATATCTCGCTGTAATTTAGGTCCCTTTAGCAGTTGATCATTAAGAGAAGTACCGTTTGAACTTTTCATAGAACCGTCGAAAACTACCCTGAGTTTGGTGGAGGAACTATTACCGTTTGTAACACAGTGGTGAGGCAAGATGTAAGAGGATGTGTTGGTAGCCTCACTCATGTGACCTAATTCTTCGTAATTTGAGATGAAGTCATGGTATTGCTCTTTCAGAGATAAGTTGTTTTCCAAACGATGCTCTAATCTGAGAAATCTATTCATTACAGGTTGCCTAGAAGAACCTAGTTTAGGAGGGACCTCCTTGAACGGATATGAGACTATATATCTTCCAGTAGAATCTCGATACGTTGTGGTTTCAAAGTTAACTTCACAAAGGATATCTTCAGGATTCACATTACGGGGCTTTTCAATGTCCTCGAGTTCCCAAAACCTTTGTAAAATGTGGTCTAGATTTGGTGAGATCACAAAGAGAGTAGTATGTTTTGAGATTTGAGTCTCAGCTTGAGCTTTCCCAATAATCACCCAGCCGAAAATAGTCGAAATGGCGGAAGGATCACCTTGTAACATTCCATCTGATAAAATGTGACCATACAAATCAGCACCTAGTAGAAAGTCTATTTTAGATGGTTGATCAAAGAAGGGATCGGCAAGTTTTAAGTTAGTAAACCTTTCTTTGATTTTGGGTGAGATAGTGCACGATGGCAACTCTGAACTTATTTGTGGTAGTACAATTGCTTCTGTAGAAATACATTTTTCTTTATCAAGGTGAGATATGAGGGTACAGGTTACGGAACCCTTCGAGGGTAGTACAGGTGTATTACCTATCCCAGTCAGCTGTGCAGTAGAAGACTTACGAGGTAAGTTTAACCGCTGAACACATGAGTTGGAAACACAGCTAACTTGAGAGCCAGGATCTATGACTAGGCGAACAGATTGCAAGTCGCCCAAGGAATCTCTAAGAAGAACCTTAGCAGTGCCTAACAGAACAGTATGATTTGTGCTGTGTTACATTGCACGAGAGGGCAGGAGTGGTTTTCTGCTGAGTGACAGAAATGTCTTTGTTCGGTTCAGGGGAAAGATTCTGGTTTGAGAAGTGCAAAAGAGTGTGGTGAGAGGTTTGTTTACACACTTTACAATGAGATGTCGATGTGCAAGAAGTTATGAGGTGATTTCCCAAACAGTTGAAACACCTTTTCAGCGCCTTAATCAAATTGTGGCGTTCCTTTGTAGTTTTTGAGGCAAACTGTGGGCAGTGCTGTATTTTGTGACTACAGTTACACACAGGACACATATTGGTGGTGTCTGAAGCTTTGTCGGAGGTGCTAGAAACAAGAACCTGTTTCTTGGTAGAGCTCGGTGTGGAGGATTTTGGATTGGTTTGTACATGAGGTTTCGGTTTCACAGTAGGCTTCGAACCCTGAATCTGTGACAGTTCCAGAATTTTACACTGGTCTTGAATGAAGTTCATTAAATCAGTAAATGTAGGGATATCAGTAGATGTATACTTTTCCTCAAACTTACTTCTAGTGTGGCTGTCTAAAGCCTGAAGAGCAATGTGCAACAAAATGAATTCACTTTCCTTTTCTAACTTTAAAGCTTGTAAGGCAGCAAAATTAGACTTAAAAATGTCAAGAAAATGACTAAGCCCTGATAGGTTATCATTTGAAAGAGTTTTGAAGTTAGTTATTTGACTTAAGTAAAAAGAGGCGAGAACTCTTTTATTCTGGTATCTTCCTAACAATGCATTGTAAGCTATAGTGTAATTATTGCTAGTGAGAGGGAGATGTTCTATTATTGCTAATGCAGAGCCCTTTAGGTAAGTTCGAAGAAACTGAAGTTTTTCTGTATTCTGTAAGGAGGGATTGTTGTGAATTAATGACTCAAACAATGCATGGAAATTAGCCCAAGCCTTTATATCTCCATTAAAAGTAGGAATGACAATATCAGGTAGCTTTGGACGAGCTGGATTAGCAGCTATCTTTTCAGATTCCTGAATATACCGCTGCCCTAAGGCCTTAACAGCGTAGTACATTTCATCAAAACTAGCAGTTGATGCTTTAGTTTCTATAACATCTTGTTCTTCTACTTTAGTTGATAATAGATTTATCTCATCTTGAATACCATCAAAAGTAGTATAAAGCTCTTCTATTTTGTCATACCTGGCCTTAAAAGTATGAAAGTTTTCTTTTGATAAAGTCTTAGATAAATCATACAAAATTTGGAGGCGAGAAAAAGCCTTTTCTCTTCTACTTACAAGAGCAGCAAGTTTATCTTTAGCTTGTTGTGCCATTACAAAAGATAAGAAAGTAAAATGTGATTTAAAAATTCAAAAGATAAACAAAACTATTTAACTCTCTTCAAATAAAATCTTCAATTATTTGAAAACATTATATTTTAAAACAAAGCCCTATTCTTCTAAAACTAATTTCTTCAAAAATAGTTTGTTTTAAAACTATCAAAAATTAAAACATCAGATAAAACATGTTTGAGAATGAGAATATTCAACATGAAAAGAAATCCCAGATAAGAAAAGGTCCAAAGGAGGAAACAATAGCTAGAGGTAGATAAGGTACACCATATGAGATAACAATAGATTCCAGGTCAATGATTCCTACTTTCCTGATTATGAATTCTTACTTCTTGTTGAAGAATGAATTTAAATCTGTACTAATATTATTTTGTTAATTTATAGAAATAATCTTAAACTTCACTCTTTTTTACTTTAATTATAAACCATAAGACTCTTAAATAAAGACTACTGAGTGTTTTCTATTGCAATAAAGTACCCAGAATAATTTGAATTTGAATTTGAATTTCGCGTTATTGTTTATGAATTTACTAATTTATTGATGTTATTAATAAATCAAACGATCCGGCTCGAAGGACCATTAAATTTGTACGAGCTAGGTAGAATAAAATTCAAGAGGTTTTACAGATACAATAGTTAATCAATTTATTCTAAATTAAGCTTGTACTTCCCAATTTAAATATAACTACACAGAAACAAATAAAATAAATGAGGTTTATGAGAGGAGAATACTAGAGATAGTTCATACGTGATTTTAAGTTCACATGGTTAAACTTGAGGAGAGTCCCTTGACAGCTTGAGGAATTATTTTACATAAAACAATCACTGCACTACATTGCAACTGTTCTGTTTGGAGTCTTCTGGCTGACTGACCCACTTTCACCACAGTAGGGGAGACTGGGGTAGGGTGGGGAGGGAGGGAAGTATTGCCTCTGTGTTTTGAATTATAAAAAAATAAATTTGCTTTTAAATTTGTAAGTTATATAAAACCAAACACCATTGATAATCGACTTTAGGGACCGACCGTAGATTACGTCATCGCTTTTAGGCCATGTTTGAACCTACCCCCAACTCTTAACTCACTCTAACTCTTGATATCATCCTGCCATCATAATTTGACTGACCCCCCTGTTGGCAACAATGACGTCATATTGTACAAACCTCCGTTATGAGTTAAATCATGCAGTTGTTGAGCAAGATGAATAGAATAAAACCAGGTGGTTCCATTTAACCTGTAATCACTGACCAGCTGATGTAGATGTATATGTAAGCATTTTGTAAGCTCCATAAGAATAGTATAAGGAATAATTATTCAGGTTTGCTGCAACAGGTATGTTAAAACTGAGTGTTTTAATTCAGTATACTGTAATAGATCTGGACTAGAAGAAACCAAATACCAAGGTTATTTGGTACCAAAATCATGTCGTTTTCTTTCTATATAGTATTTAATTCCGAAATGCAATCACCAACCGTCATAATCCACCTGACCCCACACTAGTAAAAACTTAGACTAGTAAAAATGACGACATGATTGAGTAAAATCATGCCGGTTTTAGGAAAACTCTATTTAAGGTTTCTTTTAATGGGTTAGTGCAGTGTTTCTCAACCTTTTGGTGCCCGTGTACCACCTACCACAAATATACAATATTTTGGCCTACCATTGTAAGGACCCCCCCCCCACCTCTGAGGGATCCCTCCAACAATGCTTATAGTTACCTTTGGTGTTTTTGTTTTTGCCTGCTAAATTTATTTTATTTTACTTATCAATGTACATTTTTAGATCTTATTTTGATTATAAGGATATTTTGGCAAATTATATGTCCACCTCAGTTATGCTCGATAATTTTATAGTCAATTTGGCGAAAAACAATATGGATTTGATAGTAAATTTCGTTCATGTGAAAAAATGTCTAGCTACACGGGGAAAAAGTAATCTCTGGCTGTTATTTGGAACTTTACATGTTTCTTATGCTTTATATTGAAAAATTAACATAAATAAACAATTCAAAGTCATTCAAAGTATAATGTATTTTCACCAATGATATTACATTCAAGCATGTACAGCAATTTATACAACGGATTGACATAACTAAACTGTGTGTTCAAAAAAAAAAGTTTGGTTGGTAAATTGTATAACAACTATAGTAATACCATCGAATTAACACTTTAAAAATTGTCGTTTTTTTAATGGAAAGAACATTTTTTATGCCAAAATGTTATGTAAAAAGAATCACTCTTAAAATGAAAGAGTAAAAGTATTTTCTGAAATATGGTACGAATTGATATATTATGGCGGAAAAAAATACTGAAAAAGTTAAGGCATAAAGTGCGACTTTACTGTTCGACGGTACAGCGTTTGTTTGTAAACCTAGTATTTTATTTTGTACTGCTTTTTCAATCTCTTGCGTACCACCTGAAATGCCATCACATACCACCAGTGGTACACGTACCACCGGTTGAGAAACACTGGGTTAGTGAAAACATAAAATTAAATTTTAAACCCGTCCTTGTGCCTATTTATTTTTAAGGGGTCGTTCATAAATTACGTAACGCCCCTAGGGGGAGAGGGGGTGTTCGGCAGCGTTGTGCACTGTTACAAGGGTGGAAAGGGGGGGGTTCAACGCAACGTTATGTAACTATGATTAATTCCTTAATTTCTTTAAATATTATCTTCAAAGTACAAAGTTTCCGATTTTTTTAGGGGGTGATAACACAGAGTTACGTAATTTTTGAGGGGGGGTTAGTGCCAGCGTTACAAGTCCGTTACAAGGGGGGGGGGAGGGAGAGTTTGAAAAGGCCGATTTTAGCATTACGTAATTTTATGGATGGCCTCTAATTTATGCCATTCAAATCAGAACTTGTAAAAACAATTACATGCTTTCTGATGATTTTTCTAAGCTGAGTTTCTTTATTTTAATGAATTCACATATAATTTCTAAAATTGTCCTTTATCTAAAATAGTCAGAACATGATTAAAAAATAACGCCATGTCATGTTCCCCAACGTAATCCTATCGTCATTCATAATCTGGACACCTCTCCTATTTTCAGGTAAAGTAATTTAAGGACGGCTCCTTAGGGCTTGACCAAGGCCACACTATTTTCAGTGGGGCCTTGGCTTGACACAAATTTGTGAATGATTGATGGCTTCATTATGATTTACGAATCATAAATAATAAATAAAGTTAATCAAAACCCTACGAACAATGTGCTTTCTAGTTCTAAATATTAATAATCGGAAAATCTGAGAAACGCAGAAAAGACATAAAAGCAACCAAAGTGTATGTTTCGAGGTTGCATGGCTGTAAAACTGTAGCCTGCTAAATCAAAATTAGGAAAAACATATGAAACTCAATAACGTAAAGCAAACGCAAAACGCAAATATTTTGTTTAACCTCACTCTGCATTCTGCTATTCTGCTACCCTGTTGAGGTTTTACTGGTTTCAGTGTGAAAAAGTAAAATTTCCTCAACATTTTGCTGTGCACGCGATAGTTATTCGACATATTTTAGAGTTGTGTACGTGGGAATAAAGTTAATGCAATTCTGTGGAACTATAGCCCTTGCCAATTTGAGGACACTTTCATTTAGTCTAGGTTTCGTGTTGAAGTGTCAAAACAAATAATTATCTGTATCAAGACTGGTTATGAAGATCCAAACTCATTGTTTGTGAATTTTTAGGAGTAGGCCCTACTGTGTTTACGTTTATAACTGTTCATTAACTTTTAATTCTAATTTGTAGTTGTCCATAGAAAAAAAAGCCTTTTGCCAAGATGACAGCCCCTCCAGCTGCCTTGGTGAACAGAAATAAAAAACATTTCATGGGTGTGCCAGCTCCATTAGGCTATGTAGCTGGTGTTGGTCGTGGTGCCACAGGTTTCACTACCAGATCTGATATCGGACCTGCCAGAGATGCCAATGACGTCTCAGATGATCGTCATGCCCCACCAAGTAAGCGCAAAAAGAAAGAAGAGGAGGAAGATGATGACGAAGATTTGAATGATTCAAATTATGATGAGTTCTCAGGATATGGTGGATCATTATTCAGTAAAGACCCTTACGATAAAGACGATGAAGAAGCTGATATGATTTATGAAGAAATCGATAAAAGAATGGATGAAAAGAGAAAAGAATACAGGGAGAAAAGGTTAAAGGAAGAGCTTGAAAGATATCGTCAAGAAAGGCCAAAGATTCAACAACAGTTTAGTGACCTGAAGCGTGGTCTTGTGACTGTTACTGAAGAAGAGTGGCGTAATGTCCCAGAAGTAGGTGATGCAAGAAATAGAAAAATCAGGAATCCAAGAGCAGAAAAGTTTACACCATTGCCAGATTCTGTGTTGTCACGTAACCTAGGGGGAGAAACAACCACTTCCATCGATCCTAGCAGTGGTTTGATGAGTGCCATTCCTCATGGAAACATAACTCCAGTCGGTGTTGGCATGTTGACTCCAACAGGTGATCTGGATCTTCGTAAAATGGGTCAAGCTCGCAATACTTTAATGAATGTCAAATTGAATCAGGTTTCTGATTCAGTCGAGGGGCAAACTGTTGTAGATCCTAAAGGTTATCTAACCGACCTGCAAAGTATGATTCCAACTTATGGCGGTGACATAAATGACATAAAAAAGGCACGACTTCTTCTAAAATCTGTTAGAGAAACTAACCCTAACCATCCCCCTGCTTGGATAGCATCAGCTCGTCTAGAAGAGGTCACGGGTAAAGTACAGGCTGCTCGTAATTTGATAATGAAGGGGTGTGAAGATAATCCAAAGTCGGAAGATTTATGGCTCGAAGCTGCTCGTTTACAGCCACCAGACACGGCACGCGGAGTCATCGCCCAAGCAGTCCGACACATCCCGACCTCCGTCCGAATTTGGATTAAAGCTGCTGACCTAGAAACAGAAACAAAAGCCAAGAGGAAGGTTTACCGGAAAGCTCTTGAACACATTCCCAACTCTGTTCGGCTGTGGAAAGCTGCTGTCGAGCTAGAAGACCCAGAGGATGCTCGTATATTGCTGAGCAGAGCCGTGGAGTGTTGTCCCACCAGTGTCGACTTGTGGTTAGCATTAGCTCGACTGGAAACATATGAAAATGCTAGGAAAGTTTTAAACAAAGCTCGAGAGAACATCCCTACAGATCGACAGATCTGGACAACAGCGGCTAAACTGGAAGAAGCGAACGGAAACAACCACATGGTGGAAAAAATAATCGAAAGAGCAATCACCTCCTTGAGTGCCAATGGTGTCGAGATCAATAGAGAGCACTGGTTCAAAGAAGCCGTCGAAGCTGAGAAATCCGGTTCTGTTATCTGTTGTCAGGCCATTATCAAGGCTATTATCGGACATGGGGTGGAAGAAGAAGATAGAAAGCACACTTGGATGGAAGATGCTGATTCGTGCGCTGCACAAGGAGCTTATGAATGTGCTCGAGCCGTGTACGCTCACGCTCTGTCAGTGTTCCCGAGCAAAAAGTCAATCTGGCTCCGAGCGGCGTATTTCGAAAAGAACCATGGAACGAGGGAATCACTTGAAGCATTACTGCAAAGAGCCGTCGCTCATTGTCCGAAATCTGAAGTTTTGTGGTTGATGGGGGCCAAATCTAAGTGGATGGCCGGGGATGTGCCTGCTGCCAGAGGTATTCTCTCACTGGCCTTCCAAGCGAATCCGAACTCTGAAGAAATTTGGTTGGCCGCTGTCAAATTGGAGTCAGAGAACTCCGAGTATGAACGGGCAAGGAGATTGCTCGCCAAAGCTCGTGCTTCCGCTCCAACCCCTCGGGTGATGATGAAGTCGGCCAAGCTGGAGTGGTGTCTCGACAACCTGGACCTCGCGCTTCACCTGCTCGAGGAGGCGATCAAAGTATTCCCTAACTTTGCCAAACTGTGGATGATGAAGGGGCAGATCGAAGAGCAGCAAGAAAAACCCGAATTAGCTTGGGAGACTTATAATTCAGCTTTGAAGAAATGCCCTCACGCCGTCCCTCTGTGGCTGATGCTTTGCAACCTGGAAGAAAGACGAGGCCACTTGACCAAAGCAAGGTCCGTGTTGGAAAAGGGTCGTTTGAAGAACCCGAACAATCCGCAGCTATGGTTGGAAGCGATTCGAGTGGAGTTCAGAGGCAACATGAGGGATATCGCCAACACTCTGATGGCCAAAGCGTTGCAAGAATGTCCGACCTCGGGGATACTTTGGGCGGAAGCAATCTTCATGGAACCGAGACCCCAGCGGAAGACGAAAAGTGTGGATGCGTTGAAGCGGTGTGAACACGATCCTCACGTGTTGTTGGCAGTTTCCAAACTCTTCTGGTGTGAACGGAAGCTGCAGAAGTGTCGGGAGTGGTTCAACAGAACTGTGAAGATCGAACCGGACTTGGGCGATGCTTGGGCATACTTTTACAAGTTTGAGTTGCTGAATGGAACGGAGGAACAGCAGGAAGATGTGAAAAAGAGGTGAGTCATGAGTGATTTAGGCCTACTAGTGTGAAATGTTTGGCAGGCCCAGCCTATTAGCCTATTCCAAATTTAAACATTTTAGGCAACCAATTTATCATAACTTTATTCATATAGGCCCACCAACATTCCGCACCATGAATAGTGTCACATTTTTCTAGGAACCAAGCCTTTACCGGTACCCAGTGTGCAACGATCAAAACTCATCCCCTGTTCATTATAAATTAGTTTCATCCTATCCGTAACGGTAATTGTTCATTTTCCAATAGTTGTCTAGGAATTAAAAAAATTTTTTCAAAATGTAGGAAACTTTGCGCTGATTCCGGAAATGATATAGTCGAAAACGTCGGAAAATGCTGGAAAATCGGAAAAACCGGAAAAAACTTTATTTTTAGGAAATAGGTCATGTGGATACTCAAATTAATGGGGAGAATGAGCTGAACAAGAATTTTCAAGATCCAACGGATATTAATAAAGATACAGCCGGAAAAGCATCAGTAAAGCGGAAAACTAACTTTATCTAAAACATATCAAGTGGATACTCAAATTTTAAAAAATTGCACGCTGAACAACATTCTGCAATAATTTTCATGATCTGACATAACTTAGAATAGTCGTCGAGATAAAGCCAAAAAACATAAAAATTGATAAATCGACTTTTGATTAAAGTTATATGAAGTTGGATTTGGCTGCAATAAATTATTATAGGGATTGGTTATATTAGTTTATGTTATATTTGGTTTGGTTTGGTTAGGTTATGTTAGGTTGTGATAAGTTGCATTATTTTAGGTTAAGCCTACATTAGGATTGGTTTAAAACGTTGTTAGGCATGGACTAAGGTGGGTCATAATCCTAATCTAACAATACCAAACCTAATTTAACCTAACCAAACCTAATATAACCTAGGGGGGCCTAGCCAAATTCAATATAACCAAACCAAATTCAATATAACCTAACCAAACCTAATATAACCTAATCAAACCAAACCTAACATAGTCTAACATAACCTAACTACACCTAACATAGTCTAACCTAACCTAACCTAACCAAACCTAACCTTAGATCCCACAGTTTAGCGTAACTCGCCTAAAACTAACCCATTTTGTGCATTTTGTGTACTTTTCCGGCACTTTTCCAGCCATAACAACATTAATCCACGTCTGATCTTGAAAATTCTTGCACATCTCAATCTCCCGATTAATTTGAGTAACCATATGACCTACTTCCGAACCAAAACCCAAGGTAACTTGTAATGCAGGGTTTTTTGCAATGAGAGATTTAATAAAGCTAGAATCAATTGTCATGAGGCAAACGATCAATTTGATTTTTGCTGGCCGCATGCCCTTGTTCATTTAAATGTTGAACAGTAAAACAGGTAAAAGTATTTAGCCTACCTTAACAAAAATCTAGATTTAGGCTATTTGATTAATGAAGCGCCTTGTACCTTAAAGCATTAACTTTATTTTATTTCTTTAGGTATATCAATAAGGTGCCTAATAGGCCTAGCTCTGGAAAATTGTCTTCTTCTGGTTAATATGTCTGACTTTTGTTACCCTTCCCTAAATCAAAAGTAAAATTACTTGATTTTCCCCTGATCCAATCTTTTAGGCTCTGCTAAATAAGTCACTCTCGGTCCTGGCCCGGCTAAGATTAAACAGTTTAAACTTCTCCAGATATTTCCAGAAACCAATCGGCCTAAAAAACTCAATTCTGGATTATTCCCTTACAGTAGAATTAATATATGACTATGAAGCGGGAGAGGAAGGGAAATTTCACTGAGCTTTCGCCAGAGACAGGCCTGTCCTTAACTTAAACAAACAAAAACCAATGAGTATGGCTGGGGAGCACTGCCATTGACTGTTGCCCATATCATTGGCTGGAGCATTTTGGATTTTATTACAACATCGTTTCCTATTGGATGAATCATATGGTTTGTTGTTTTTATCTTTTTCTATTAGTTCATTGATTGTCCGCTAGATAGTAACACTTAGATTAGGCCTATTCAATTTTTGTGGTTTTTTGATTCCTTGTATGTTTTGTCTGCCTTTGTGGGGTTGGCCTATCGATGGTGTTCCCTCTCTCCCTTCTTAGTTGTAGGCTATTAATTCTACTACTGTACAACTTAAGCTGCTGTTTTTCTCTTTAAATTGGGTACTTTGGTATTATACGGAGACCACTGTTTTTTGAGAGATATTTTTACTCGCTACCAAAAATGACTACATAAGTGGAAAGAACATACTTTGATTGATTTTCTGTCCAAATTGGACATAAATAGTGTATGACAAGCGGTCTTTGTTTTCTTCTTCCCAGAAGGCAGTGATGTTGGCAAGGATTGAGTTGAAAGCGTCAACGCCGCCGCTAGCGACTTCACCCGATCACCACCCTTATACAGCGTACTGCAGCAGTTATGTTAGGTTAGGTTATCATAAATATGTTAGTAAGACTTTCGTCGTTTTGTTATGAATTGCACGATACTAGATGAGTCATACTTTCGCCTGCCAAATACCCTTCAAGTAGGCCAAGGTCAGGACGTTGACCGGAGTGTACGCATCACCTGTCAACGGGATTTGGCAGGCAAAAGTATAACTTAGCTGGTATCGTTTGATTTGTAACGAAACGAGGAGTCCTACTAACGTATTTATGATAGCCTAACCTAACTTAACCGCTGCAGCGCGCTGTATAACGGTGGTCTCCGTATAATACCAAAGTACCTTAAATTGTTAGAAAAGAAATCTTTTAAGATGGATTTTAGTTGGTAGCTCCCGTTCACTCCAGTCGACTTAGGTCTTCATCAGCTCTTTTTCCGCAGGTGTATAGCGGCCGAGCCTCACCACGGGGAGCAGTGGTGTCGGGTGTCGAAGAACATCAAGAACTGGCGACTGACGACCGAGGCCGTTCTCGTTCTGGTGGCCAAGGATCTGCCCATCCCGATCTAAGGTAGGCCTAAACCTCTTACCTGAAGTGGCCAGACATCCCAATTTTTAAGGGGTGAGCCCGTTTTTTAGCGGCATGTCCGGTTGTCCCAACGAACTCTTTAAAGACTAATTTTTCTTGTTTTGGCATAGACCTAATATGTAATGTATATTTTATTTGCTTAAAAAATACGCTAAGTTACAAATCATTTCAACAACTCGTAAACAACATTTTCTTTAGTTCTTTCGTAAATTAATATTTTGTATTTTTTCAATCCATTGTTGAATTGATTTTTTTGTACATCAGTAACATTAACATATTATAGGCCCACTGGAATTATATTATGATTGTAGTACTTACTGATGCTGATTTTTATAAACGGGTCCATATCATAATCTATATACATGTATTAACGCATAGTCGTAAACATTTGTAGGACAGTAAGTTACTATTTGATTTGCTGTCTACCATAACTTTTAGAGGTTTTTAGAACAATCCAGTATGAAATGGTAAAGATCAATTGGAATTTTTCATAAATGTATACTCTGCAAGTGTCTTAAAATCACCAAAATGCTCCTAATTGTTCCTAATATTTCGGGGGAGGAGTCTAAAATACTCCCCACACCCCCTGGAGGTCAGCCTCCCGTTTTGGCTTTTCCAGAATCTGGTCACCTTATTCTAACTGTTAAAGCTTATCATAACCGAAATTCAGTTTTACTAATTGAGAAATTTTTTGCATGCCATGGCATACATGGGTACGGTAAAGTATTGTTAATTTGGAACTTCCTTTCTTTGTAATGTGATGAATTAGGCCTATTTCATGTAATTGCGTAAGACTAGTAGGTCTTTTTTTTAATGCTGCACAGTTCGATGAATGTCAGATTTACATTGTTAAAGCCCGAGCCCAATGTTTTATGTGCTTCCCATTTTGTGTTAGTAATTTTTCACTTTAGGATTTACTTGATGAGAAACACAATAAAACTCATCATTTAGAAAGGTTAATTTCAATTTGAAACATCTTCAAAGTGCAAGACTAATACTTTGTACCTTCCCTGGCCCACTGCAGACCCATGGCCAAACAAACAAAAAAAAACTAAACAAAACAAACAAACTTCTAACCAAACTTCTAATTAAACTAAACTAACTTCTAACTTCTTCTAACTAAACTTGTAATCTAAACTAAAACAAACTTGATACACTTACAATTTTATTGTCTAATAAAATGAGGAGAAAAGAGAAGTTTGAAAAGGGACTTCAAGTCAGAAGGCAGAATACCAAGGAATAAAAGAGAAATACACTGTCAAGATGGTGATTTTTGGACAATATTCTTCTGCAACGAAAAACTTGAAGTAGTTCCCTTATCTGCCAATATATGTCAGGAGAGACTAGTTTTGTGATGCCCCTTTTTTTGTTTAACACATTGACCGCACAAGACGCGGATCCGAGTCATGCATGACTAGCGCCAGCCGCGCACGACGAGGATCCGCGTCACAGTCCGACTCACTTTTCATTGCTTTGTGTGAGCTCAGCAGTTGTCGGGTGGGACCTATGTCACTTGTGCGCGTCGGGCAGTTCCCACCGTTTCGTTCTGTGTTTGCCGCGTCCCGATCCATCGACTCGTTCAGTTTCTGCGATCGTTTTAGCGAATTTCCCCTATAGGGAAGAAGCTATTACCGTAGGTCTCATGGTAAGACCTAAGCCCGAGACTATGATAACTTTTCGTTTTGGGGCCACCAGAAGCAAAAAACACCATTCGTTCGAATTTTTATATATATATATATATCTATATATGAATCTATTGAATTTATATATATATATATATATATATATCTAGACATGTATAAGACCTTTTGAGTGCCTGGCGACTTCTGGCCTTGGAACGCTTATACGATCATAGATTCACGCGACCCTTTGAGTGCCTGAGTATAAATGTTATACCCATACATAATAACCACCTTTCCAGTGCCTGGCTTATACTGAAACCGCATTAGCGATTTTTTTAATGCTTGACACGCGAATACGTTTACGACCTTTCAAGAGCCTGGCTTATATTATAAACGAATTCGCGACTTTTTGGATGCTAGATGTTCCCGCGTTTTTTAGCTGGTATTTATTATCTTGATTGACCTTGGCCCTCCACGCAATCACTTCCGCTCAGTGTCGGATCTAAGGGGGGCCGGCGGCACCTTCACTGACTGGCTCCAGATAGAAAAAATTGACAATCTTGAATTTAAAGTCAAATTTTAATAATAACCACATACGGTTCACTGAGTTTGTTTTTGCTTGATAAAACCATAATAATAAACAAATTTATCAATTACCGCAATCTTACTAAACGTATTTTTGTCTAGTATAAAGGTATTTTTTTCATTAGAAGAAGCTTTACCTACACATGCCTGAGAGCGCATTCCTCTCCACCTCATATCAAGATCGACTGGAAGCCGACACAAGCAAACGGCACTTGCAAGAGGGAGGACCGCCGATATTGGGCATGAGCCTACCCAGGGCAGTGACACCCTTGGGGGCTTTGTCGGAGGGGCGCTGGATATGGTCGCATTATAAGTATAGACTGCCCTTTAGGCAGGAGTAGAATACCCCTGTCGCAGCAGACCTACGTAATATGTGACTTTCTAAAAACATTTTTCTGTTTCATGGAAGTACATTTGACATGTCTAAAGAAGTGAGTAGAATAATGAATGGGAAAGCAAAACTATATTATTGACAAATTATATTATTATATTAATGCTGTATGTTGAATTCTTATCGTGATAGATCGGGAGCTGGGAGGTCAAAAATTACGTCATAAGGTGCACATATAAAAGCTATACCGTTTTGAAGAGGCATCCTGGGGGGTGTCAAAAATGGGTTTTTGAGCCCTCAATCTGGGGGCTTTCTCCAAGGAAGCGGCAATGCTTATTCAATGTTAAATGGTGTAGAAGTTTTTAACTATACTTTGGGAAGGACCACTTTTGAAATAGCTACTCCCTTTACATATGCAATACCTGTACAATACTTTTAATGGTGTAAAAGGTTTTAGATATAATTCGGAAAGGACCACTACCGAAGATCATAGCAGTAAAAGAAATTTTTTCCCACGTGCGCCAATTACCTAGGCAATGTTCAAAGTAGAACAATGTATGAATGAACGATTCAGTGGCTCTGGTCAGCCGCCGCTGTGTTGACGTGACGGAATTTTTTGTTTATAAACAATAGGGTGCACACAGAGACGCGTCACTTGTCTCCCAGTCATAACACTCCTGATTCTAAATGAGGACGTATTCAAAAAAATTACAGGTAAAATTTGACAAAAATGTGAGTGAAAAAGTAAATGTGGCCCTATACTGGATTGTATGGGGGGCTAGCAAACCTCCCTCCCCGCTTATAATTTTTTTTTCATCGCCCTATACACGAAAGTACCCACGTGAAATGAGCTAAGATAATAGGTTATTCCCACTACTGCTCGGCAAAATTACATAACGTTAACTTTCTGTGCATATGTGGTGGACGGAAAGTAACCGTTATGGGATTTTGTGGTGCAGACCGATCAGCTGTTGCATTACTGTACCTCGACATAAGCATGGAAACTCAGCGTTTTTTTTTTCTTGATACTAAGTTGAATAAACAAAAATATGCATGTTGTTTAAAGGTTTTTCGATATCGTAATGAAAAATAATGTTCAATACTCATCTCAAAAGTGCTATTGCGGAGCTCGATAGCCTTTTCCATGCTCGGCTTCGCCTCGCACGTAAATGCAATCTCTCACCGCTAAAGGTCACTTTCGAGACTAGTAATGAAAATGACTAGTACTTTTCATTGAATAGTACTAGTCATTTTGTCAAAGATCTAGTACTAGTGTCAAAGATTTATCATTATATTCCATAATTCATTCCAACTTTCCTACCGAGTACCATTCGGAACCAAATTGTATGTTAGATTCGATACAACAGGCAATAGATTTAACTGCAACAATACAACCGAAAATGTGATTTCCCCGATAAATCGAAAACCAGTGGCGTAACAGATATTTTTCGCCCCCCCCCCCCAAACTTATTTTTCGGGCCCCCAATGAGTTTTTTAAACCACCGATAGAAGTTTTTTTTCAGTAAATTATTGGTAATAATGCATAAAAGGGCGTGTTTACTATTTCGATCATGTCCTGACATCTACATCCTTACATCACGATTGTACGCCACTTTAAATGGGCAAATAATAATAGGGCATTAAATGTCGTAAAAATCTGATTAAAGCAGGGCCGCCGAGAGGCTATGTCAACCAAATCTGAAACTATAGGGGATCGAAACGAGCAGGGTTTTTTGTTTGGGATTACTAGGCCTTGATCGGCAGGTTCATACTAACTTATAGGAAATAAAATTACACGGTGGAAAATTTACATTTCAAACTTAACAAGTGGAAATCACTGCAAGGTAGATCAACCATACTTTTGCGTGTATAACTGTATTGCTTGTGACTGACTGATCTCTATGGCACAATGTTTTCACACTATGAAACATAACACCTTCTCACGAAGCCCACCTTTCTATACCTCAACAGTATTTTGCTAGCAAAAAAAATACTCCAAATCGGCGTGATGCAAGATGAATGGAACAAAAGTTTTTCTTATTCAACTTGGGCATGATGGTGTACCATAGGGGGAGGGGGCAAAGTTAAACACCCATGAGTTTAATTATTTGGCATAGTTAGTTAACTGCCGTGTTTTCCGATCGCCGGGGTAAATGAGGAGAGTATAAGGTATCAAATTACACGAACGGCTGGAGAAAACCGTTGTACGTATATTCTGACCGCAGGAAATTGCAAAAGTATTGTAACATGACAAATTTCGTGAAAGAAGAAGACAGTCACATTTACCAATACAGGTAAATGACAGGATTTGCCTAGGACATGAATATAACGGGTGGAAAAGTCATGCGAGTTCACCGATTAAATAAACAGTCAATTTATTTTGTTATGCAAATGGAATTCTAAAAATTTGCTTAAAGGTTTAGTCCAAATTTTTATGTATTCGAAAAATAAGGAAAATTTATCTTTCAATTAATACGAATGTGTAGAGTTCTTTTGTATGTTTTTATGCCTCTAGACAACGGTAACTCAGCCTAAAATTGTGAGTAAGGAATAATTTTACAAATTCTCAGGGGGAGTCTACCGGACCGTCCGGACCCCTCTTCCGCTCCCCCGGTCTTGTTTCCTAGGCCCAGGGGCCCATGATGTTTATAGACTTGGGCCCGGCTTTGCCTCTCGTGGCCCTAGACAGCAGTTATCAGATGGTATCGCGGCCGGGGGGCTCTATAGTGACAACAAAAGCGCCCTTTTGTATTTGCGTTATTTTGGGAACGGGATTTTATGGCCCTATTGACAACTTAAATTAATTGGCTCTTAAATGACATGGTTTTCAATCGGTTAGCTCATCTTCAAGCCTCCGTTTAGAAATTGTTCAAAAGTCAAATCCAGGTGCTAGCTGACCTGTTTAAAGCCATAGCCCTCCGTTTGCCAGCTTAACAAGAGTCTGGCTTAACATGTAAAATGTGTTTCCCTTTTTTAAGAAAATAATATACCATTGTAAATTAAGTTGAGACTGACGGGCTAGTTCTAACGGTAAGATACTTTCCTTTATGGTGGGAATAGATTATTTTCTTCTGTCCAATAAAAACGCCTATTCTACTAATATTATAAGTATAAACATTTGTGAGTATGTTTGACGTATTAAGTAAGTTAGCTGACGACGTAACGACGTATTCATCTGTTAAGCTAACTACCAGCTACATGATTAAAAATACCAAATTATTTCTTTATCAAAAATATAAAGATCATTTTAAATGTACCGTACTAATGTTAATAGAGTGTGATAATAAAACAATATCTTTCTATTATTTTGAACGTGCGCAAAGCTACGGGTGACATTTAGTATGTTAATAAGTAAAAAACAATAATGCGGATATCTATTGATTTTTATTATTTAGTTATTTTATGTTTGAAATTGTATATTGATTATTGAATTGATAAAACACTAATTTATCCTGGGTTATAAAAATATTTAGCCCTGAATTATGTGGTGAAACTATTACTCCTGAGCAAAGGCTATTCATGGGATATTTTACAAACCCGCAAAGGCACAGCTAAAGAGAGAGAGAGAGAGAGATTAATAGGTTTATTTTAATATCAAATATATACATAACAAATTCTAGGGGGTCGATGTGCTGTGAACAAAATCTTAGAAATGTTGTTAATAATGTAGAAGATAACAAAACCAACCAAAAGTTTCACTAAATTTTCGTTTAGTTTTATAGTCTTACTCAAATAAATGTTAATGATATTAATACTTACTTACATTAAAATTAAAGAAAATGAAATAAACCGTAGTGAATTATTAGTTAAAACACAGCACAACTACGAATGTGGCAGACTCGTATACCATCGTTGAAAAATATCAGCTGCTGGTCAAGTACGTGTAAAAACTTTCCAAACGAAAATTTAAGTTTTTAATCAATATATGACTAGGAAAGTACTCTTAATAAATAAGCGCTTATGTCGCTTAGATTCCTTCAAATCTTAATCCACCGTTTTACGACAATAATTGAAACTCTTGTGCTCTGTAATACAAATTTCTGTATACTTTAATTCTGGCAAAGTCGTTTTATCAATTAAAAAAACCAAATCAAAATATAGAACCTACAAAATATAATTTTGACTATGTACTGACTGCATTTACGGTTGCCAGTTCATCATAAAATTATTTGAGCAGTTTCAACATTACAAACACGAAATGTATGAATTCATGAAGTTCGTTCCCAAAAGGAGCCCCTTGCACGTTTTCACGTCTAGGCGTCCAGCTTATCCAGCGACCTTCAGATAAAAAAGCCCGCGAATTGTTCGAGTCGTCTTTAATAAAAATATTTGACCTCTTTCTACCCTTGTCAAACAATAAAATATTTAAAAATACACCAAGCTATTTATGAGAGAACCCCTTCGATTCTCTTTCCAGTAATATTAGGATACGGATAACCAATGGCTGAATAAATGTGTTTAACTTAATTTTAGCAGTATTATTATATTGCCTAAGTGTGAAAAGTTTAAAAACTTAAAATCAATTCCTAATTGCTTACCTAATGACTATCCATTTTCATTGGTCGAGGTGTTATTAGAATCGTCTTTGAATTACTCATTAATTGCAAATGTTTGCTTCCTATAACGGTTTTCATGAAATTTAATATCAATTTTTTAATAGTCGCCATCGTAAAATAGTTAAAGGGTGAAAGTTAAACTGGGCACTATTTTTGACGTCCTCCAAACTATTTTTTGTTATTACATAATACATCCACACATCCGCAATTTTATAAAGCGTTACACATCCACACACACGGACAGACAGACACTACTCCGAAAACCACTTTTTTGGACTCAGGGAGCACTAAAACGAATATATTCACTAACAACTCAAATTCGAATATTTTGACAAAAACAATACTTTTTCAATACACTCGATAATTCGACACTTAGTGGACTTGGAGGGTGTCGAAGTATCAAAATGTCGAACTATAGGAAGTATATGAGATTTCACATTAATAAAAGCATTCAAACTGAAGGTAGGTCATGTAAATGTCCTAAATTTATCAATTACCATAAACCTAAACCATTGCACAGCTATTTAACTAAGTTTTATCAAAATGTAGGTCCTAGTAAATATCACTGGACAAAATACTTGGGAGTCTTAAAATGTTTTTTGAGTGTTAGCAGTTGTTGAACTATCCAGAGTGTCGAAGTATTGAGTGTCGAACTATCGAGAGTCTACTGTACTAGGTTCAATATATAAGGGGGGGAAAGTAAAATGAAATACTTAATTTAAAATGTTTAGTTAAAACTAAGAAACAATTTTGAGAGGTACAAGGATAATAATTGAATGTTTTTTATTTGTAAATGTCTTTAATCTTTGAATCACAGAGAAAGGAACTTCTCTGTGTTTCCGTTATACAGCAAGCCGTTATAACAGCAAGTTTCCGTTATAACTATTAAAGCCTCCAGCCTCACTCTCGGGCTGAAAAGGGTATAGTTGAAGTGTAGAGTGGCCTGATAACTTTGTTTTTTGTTATAAATGCACTTATCTTGCCTGTGTACACAAAGGTTGACAGTTATTGGTCGAGTCTGCTTACGTGCCGAGAACCCAGTGACCCAAAACAGAAGGACGTTGCGATAGCCGAAAGAAATTCGTTCGTTATCTATCGACTTGAACTTTTATTTAACTTTTTGAGGCATATGAAAACCCATGTTGATGTACCAACTTACCATATGAATTTTCGATTATATAATTTCGTAAAGGAAATTTTTGCCCAAAAATAATGTAAAATTCCTGTAATTTAAAAAGCATTAGGATCTAAAAACGTCTGCTTTGTTTGAATTAAAGCCTGTAGTACTGATGATTGATTCAAAGCCATGTGCTAGATGTTGACATATGGCTTTTTTAAAGGCAGCTAACTATGCACGCTCAATTTACTATAACAATAAATATTTTAACTTTATTATTTTCCGATTTTATAATTAGGGGTTTGAGTATATCCATAATTTAAATTTATAAACAGTTGAGAACGTTGGTTTCGTTTACGTCATAAAGATGCCAATTTAATGCCAAATCTTCTATAGTTTACAGGGTGTTAAAAAAATGTGGGGCAATAATTTACAGATAATTTACGGAGAAATGTTAACTTTTCTACATAAAAACACGGTTCCTTAGAACATTATGTCTGATATTTGCATGTTTTTATTCAGAATATTTAAAATTTCTTCATTATTACTGGTCTGATTGTTATAATCTGAATATCATCGTTAATTAGATAAAAATTCGCAACTTTTTTGTCATTAGTATAGTTTTTCTAAAATTTACGATTTTTAAGTTATTTAGCTTTAAAAACAAAAAATAGTCGCCATTTTGAAATGGCACAAAGGAGAAATTTGATACTTCTTACAAAAATAGTTCTTAATAGTGGTTACCCATATACCAAGTTTGAAATGTATACGTTAAGTGCTTCGTGAGATATGATTAAATATGTAAAAATCATAAACAGACACACAGACGGAAAACGAAGCACTTTAGGACCTATGTTTATTAAACTTTTTTGCTTATTTTGACCCAAGGAATCACTACGTAGATTATTGCCCCACATTTTTTGAACACCCTGTATAATTACGTAAGAGGAATTTTTGCTCCGATATTGTGGGTGTTTAGCAAGTCGCAGGATGATGGGAGAGGGCTCAAATTGAAGGCCAGATCCAAGAGACTCGGGAAAAATACTGAAATTTCTGAATACTGAACATGAGTACTGATGCTTGATTTAAAACCACATGCTAGATGTTGATATGGTTTGTTTAAAACCCAGCAAAATTGGTTGAACGTACTATAACAAATGACTGTTTTTTTTACTTTTACATTTTCCGATAATATAATTTTAGGGGCTTTAACCTTCTCACCATTTAAATAGCAAAAGGAAATAAATACGTCTGTTTTGTTACATTATAGTAGCTGATGTTGATTTAAAGCCAAGTGATTTGTAATATTAATACAATCGAATAAGCGCAGACTATTGGTAAAGAGAAAACTTCATTCATCGTTTTTAAGTCCCAGCTCTGCCAGTTTTATGCGCGGTAGGAAATGGTCATGGTTTTGACTTAGCAAAAACAGAGTGTTGCACAAAAAGTGATTGAGTCAATAACAACTTTAAATTTTATCATAACAAAAAGGTTCACGTTTAAATTTGGCCAGTAAAAATATATTTAATCTTGAATCTACTAAGACAAAGCAGTAATTACTCACGGGCAACCAATAAAAACGTGTTGAGCGTAGGATAAAACTCAATATTAACTATTTAATAAGCTCGTGGTCTCGAAGCCTAACTCTCGTATGACGTGGAGTCGCCAACAGGAAACCATTTTCTGATTTCATCCTTACCTGCTTGCCTATTGGGTAAAAATTTAGCCTCAATCGGAGGTTTCCGCAATAAGTACCCTTTAACTGACCAATACGTTCTTTTGAACCAGGTGGAGGCTACACACGGCATTTGTTTACATTTTTGTGTTGAATGTCACGAATTTCCTTGGAAAATAAATTAAGTGCTGCAATCTGTGGTGAACCTTAAGAACTTCTTCAAACCATGTCCATATTCAATTATAAATAAAGTGAACTGAATTTCTTTTGAGATCGACGGAAAGCGCCACTGTTCCAAAATTCAGCCACTGCACTGAAGTAACGCCCATTCTTAAACTCCTGATACGTGTTAGCAAACGCCAAAATATCTTTAACATTACTCATTAAACGTTTAAATTCGTCAAACTGTTCCGAGTTGTGAGTGTGAAGGAGACAATAAATATTCAGCATTTGTATTTCATTTTTAGGGGCTTTTGCCCCTTCAAGCCACTAGTTTTAGATTATTGGTGTAAGGATTTTCTATGCTTATACTCTAGAAATCAGGTATGTAATATAATGACAGGTATTCACCACCAATCGTGGTGAAATCAAATTTATTTGATATTGAAGAATGGTTAAAAAATAAACAGCCTTTGAGTCTTCCGAAAATTCAAGGCTAATGGTAGAATTATGAGTTAATGCAAACAATTTTTAGTATTGACGATTGATTGGTTAATTGGTTTTATTAGAAATTTTTATGATACAACATCTCTCTGAAATATCAACTATCCCGACCCTTTATTCTAAAACGATGCGACACTGCCAAATATAGGGTTGAATATCGAAAATATTTGTTTGTTGAGTGAGTAAAGTAAAACATTACTCACTCAACAAATGAGTGAAAATGTTGGCCCCAGAGCTTTGCGCCAAAAATTAATAATGCAAAAATGCACATTTTTACAGTCCGTGCTATCACATCATTGTGTAAAAATTCAATAACATTTATAAGTTAAATACTAGCTATTCCTAAACTAAACTTGAGGTTTTGAGGTGGCATGTGTATGTCTATCTTTTTTTGTGTCTTTCACTTGACTTAACCATATAATAAAAGACCTAGCGACCGAAACATTAAGTGTCATTGGAAATATAAAGAACATTACCCAAAGGCACGAGAGAGGGTGTGATTTATTTACAGTTTGTGTCCTTTAAGCCAAGGGGGGTTGAATTTTTACTAATTTATTGACAGTACTTCATTATAGACCTAGGCATCAGTATATACAAACAGGGACTTCACTCTAGACGTTATTGAAAAGAAACAGGGTCTTCGTCATCGTTAACTCAAACAGAATATTTGGAATTCTTTTTTAATTCTTTGGAAGATGTAAACTGATGAAGGGCCAGTTATCAATGAGTGGATATGAAAAGGAGCAGTAAATTCGACTTATGAATTTAATATTAATTCTTATTGATTATAAAAATCTATGTCGTCACTCCCGGGGTCGATCGTTAACTTCGGTATGTGGGCATAAATCCCCAAAACATATAAACGAAATTGCCATAAATCATTAAGCACTAAGCTACATAGAGCTCCTTTTTTTGGTATATGGATCATGAACACATTAAATTGTGTATGCAAAATAATCAAGTGTTTTGAATTATAAGTTTTACGTCAACCGGCAGCAGAAATAAATTAATTTTGTGTGATACACGAAGTGCTTGTCTAATTATCCTTCTAGAGAGTAATAAAATATGTTCATCTCCAATATAATAGATATAATCTAGCTGTTAAAAAATATTCAGTTTAAAATAAAATCCATTTATAAATAGACGGTTGAGAGAGATTAGCAACACTACTACGTCCACAATAAGCCTGTCCAGAACAAATTTAACATGGGCTTTTAAAGAGCCGCTTAGTGGCAATCAGTCAATATTTCTCGCAAGGTTACACATTAATGTCAACATTAATATAAAAAATGCAATAAATGAATACGGTTCAGTGATATTTCCTCATAATTCTCAACTTTTGGTACCTATCTAACGCTGACTTCCGCGTTTGGTGTTGTGAGAATGTTAAGTCGTACTTTAAAAATTAATGAGTCAAATAATATGTTTTTATATATTTCTAGTTGAATGGAATCGGTTTAGCATATTCAAATATTTATAGTTTAGTAAGTATAGAAAAAAATTCTGACAAACCCAAAAATTCTCTTTCTTAGTAATATTTGAAGCAAAATTATATAATAATACAAATAAAAGTTAAAAAATGCACTAATAAGATCGTTTCAGTGACATTTCATTAAACTGTCAACATTATGTATCTATTTACTAGTCAAACGGTACCAAACGTTTGGTACCAAGCAAATGCAAAGTAGCATGTTAACAATTAATGAGTCAAATCATATGTTTACATCTATTTCCAGTTGAATTTAATTGGTTTAACACGTTAAAATATTTGTAGTGTAGCCGATATGAAAAGAAAGTCGGACAAACCCAAAAATTCAGTAAGTTAGGGCGTGTGCCCAAACAACCCCATCAAAGGGCGATTTTGGCCCATTGCAATAAAATTGAACAGCAACTCAGATATGTTGTAAGAGTTGTACATAACACTAGCAGAAAAAACAAACTATGTAGCTTATGTAGCTATATAGCTTAGATAGCTATAATAGCACAATAATAAAATTGACTCATTATTGATTGACTCAAAATTATCTAAAAAACTGTAGCGAGTATTTCATTAAGAATGGTATAGCTTGATTTGCATGCATGTCACCCTTATCCAAAATTATCAGATTAGCAAACTAATCTGGACTACCGAAATACAAGAATTAAAGAATTTTTCAAAGTCGAATGAAAAATTTCACAAGAAATTTAATGGTCTAATTAAAGAGAGAAAAAAATAAACCTTTTATGGATTTTATAGGGTCCCTTAAGTAAAAGGTTTAAGTAAATAAACCAGTTAAGGAGGGAAACTAATCTTATCCTAAGTTCAGTTAACGGCTGAAGTATTGTACTAAACTAGTTTCTAAATATATTTCCTCAGTTTTAATTTTTAGACGGTCCAGGATTGGTCTTTTTGAGGACCCACGAACATTGCTATGAAATGAGAAGCAGTTTTTGCTTTTGTGATAGTTTCATTGATGAAATACCATGACTTGTTCTAAAACATAAAAAAGTACATAAGGATTGAAATGAAATGAAATGATATTCGTGAAATGAAATAAAATTAGTTTATTCCACAAAAAATAAGAATACATGCATAAATGTGAATAAAAAAGAGTTTATGGAATTAGTTCCCCACATGAGCAAACGCTTGTGTGTGGGGAACGAGTCAACAGTCATAACTGAGGAGGAATTACTTAATAATAAAAAATACAGAAAATCTATTATAAAAAGTGAGTGAAAATGCGGAAAAATAGAAATACCGGAAATGAAAAAAAACATGCACATACGACTACACACTCCGACTTCAAAACGAAAACGAAATAATGAGCCATTTCACCGCAAGACCTGGACCATTCATGCACACTCATTCCGCAGGCACACAAAGCTCACTCGACTGGACAGACGGACCCACTCACACTCATCCATTCACTCTCACACACGCACAGCTGTCGTTCGGTTTTCTTGGAACTACACGTACGGAGAAGAAAATAAATCTTTAATGCGCTCGCGTCCAACTCCCAATAGCCATTTATCTACCATTTTTTTAAACGTTCTGATGCTACAAGGTGAAGGATATTTAATACTGTTCGGAAGACGGGGAAAAACTAAGTTAGCAACATAGTAAGAAGATGTTGTATTAACCCTCCGTCAGTGACACACGGAGTTTTCCTCCAGGTGCTTTTATTTTTGTAAAAAAATATGCTTTCTTACCAGTCCGCAGTCGCAGGAGTAACTGTACCTCACATGCCTCTTTCTAGGAGTCGGTTCGACCAAAACACTTTGTACCCACTGTTTGTACCAGTTACTATATTTGGATTCGAAAATATAGATTTTGAATACAAGTGACAAGTAACACGTTTTACATACCTATAGGGTTTCAAAAATATGTCAAGTAAGTTTTTTATTGCTTAATATTGATTATAAAAGGGTTACATTTCACCTTTTTATAATATACTAGCAGTTACCCGTGGCTTTGCTCACGATAAAAACTGTAACTCCCGCTGCCTAAATGAAGATAGGGCCACATACTGAGTTTATGATTAAACAGATGAGGTACAAAAACGAATGACGACTTTACGTTAACTAACTAAATTAAATTTAACTTTTATATATTTAACATAGTACATATCAGCTAAAAAATCAACAAAACAACTATAAAACCATTAGCTGTAAAATCGTATCCATATGTGAAGCTGAACCACCTGCTTGTTAAATGATCATTGAAAATTAAACAAAAGATCATCCATTCCACTTGCGTAGGAAAATTTATAAACTTCAACCCCGCCAAAACCCTTAAAACTTTGAATTAAAAAACCCGTTCTTAGGGGATGCTCACGCCCTTAAGATCGTCCATGCAAAGGTCCAAGGTTCTAAGTCTTGTAGTTTGGGCTGAGTAATGATAGGTAAGTGGTATTGGACAAATATAAAGAAGATGGACTTTCATTAACCAGAAAGATGTTTTCAGGAATCCTCAAAGTCTGCAGGTCTGCTGCGACTGGAGTTATTCTATTGCTGCCCCCCGCAGGAGGTATTTCTTATTTGGCCTTCCTGTACTATACATATGAGCAGATTCAGCGCCCCACCAATAAAGGCCTCAAGGGTGCAACTGCCCTGGGAAGGCTTATGCCCAATATCGTTGAATCTGCTCGCATGCATGGTATACTGTATAGTGGCCCTTAAGCAGGAATATAAAATCTCCGTCGCAGCAAACCTTGCGTACTTAGAGAATCCTAAAGCAGTTTTCTGTTTCATGAAAGTTTATGTACGTAAAACGTAGAAATTGCCTTGATTTAATGTCAAAAAAATTCTAAGGTTTTTAGGGTCTATCTTGAACATAAAAATACCCCCGTTGCAGCAGACCTCCAGACTACGTGCATGACCTTATTTCATTTCTTCCATAAGAATAAAATGGGGAATGAGTATGCAGGTCTATTGCAACAGTCATTAAAAAATTTGGTGGTTTTAAAACAATATCAGGTGAATCTGAACCAAAAAAACCACATACCAAGTTTTATCAAGATATGTTGAGTAATAACCGAGATATAGAATTTTTCTATAGGGACAGTGTACTGTGTTTTCAGCTTTAAATATAGTTTGAATAGTGTTTTTTGCTTCTGGGAGCTCCAAAATGAAAAGTTATCATGGTCTCGCGCTTAGGTCTTGCCAATTCCATCAATGAAGTTTTCTAAAAGACAAAGGCAAAGTATTTTTTTCTATTGATGTAGATAAAATAAATGGTTTAAATTAGCTCTTTCATTAACAGCTGTTACGGGGAAGAAAGGTCTTATAAGTATCTCTAGTCAGTGATTTATTTTATGTTCTATTCCTGACAGCTGGTTTGACATTCCACTAAATTTCTTGCATTTTACATCTGTTTAAATATAAACATTTCACCAATTTGTATTCTGCCATAAGGATAATATGGGATCTTTGAGAGGGTCCATGGCGGAGTCCAAGGGTCAGATCAGGATGAAAACCATTTAGTTTTCCTATTTAATTCCTAAAGAAACAGTGAACCAAATTTCAGCCTTCTGGGTTATTGGGAAGTTGGAGAATTAGTGATGAGTGAGTGAGTGAGGGCTTTGCCTTTTATACACGACAAACAGTGTAGTTTTATACATCTATACTAGATGTATAGATGTATAGATAGAGGTATAGATGTATAAAACTACACTGTTTGTCTATTATTTCAATACCCGGAAAAAAACTCCTTGAGTCACTATTCGTGTTTTAAAATCAAAGTCACCTACCAAGGGTTAATTGTTTTATTTAATCTAGGAGCAATAATACCTGAATTAAATACAGATTTTGTTAAATATGTCTGAGCCTGATGATGAAATAAAGAGTCGCGGTTGTTATGAATATATAAAATTAATACTTTCATGTACAGTTGTCGGATACTAAATACTTTGAATTCATCAAACAAAAGCAAAAAAAAACAAAAAACAAAACAAAACAAAACAAAAATTTAATACTAAGTAATTTTAAATAAGTTAGGTAAAGGTTAACGAATATCGTGAAATTTCACCGAAAAAAAATATATATAATAGTGGTCTTTGTTAACTTTTTGAATGATTATTTTTTTAAATTGCACCAAATGTTTGTGACCTCTCTTGTGTTAATAGTGTTTAGGCTACCAGAACGACTGACAATTTCTTAAATACGCAAACATATGCCCTGATTAATCTATGACTAGCGCACAATATAAAACATTGTTGACCGTGCAATGATATTCAGAAGCATAATTTTTCTCGACCCTAAAATATTTTGTGAATTTTAGCGTGACTAGGTGAGAGGTAATCCCTCCTACCACACCGCTGCCGTAATAACGAAATTCGCGGGACTAACAAATATTATTCAAAATTCATCGGGTTAGTGAGCCGCAAGAAATCAGCCCACGGGATATACACCGAGGGCATACACTGCTGCGTTGGCCGACCACCTGCTACTCCCTTCCTCACCAGCACATTGTTTTCCACACGGTTTTATTGCTCACAGCTCACAAAAGAGTCATCCCTAATCTGTCACCGCCCGACCAAGTCTTGTTATGAGCGAGTCTCGAGTTTATGGTGATTGATGTTTTTTTTTGGAATTCGTAAAGATAGTGAATGTGTGTGTATCGCTTCAGGCGTTTTGTTTTGGCATGCAATATTTTGCCTGTGTCGCAAGTACCGGTACTCGCGAACTATGATGTCTTAATCTAAACGAACAGATTAAGACATCATAATGTGACCTATCGAATATGACAGTAGACTTGTCTTTGCATGGGTATTCGGTTTTTCCAATATTTTTTCTAGATGAACCAGTGGGTCCGAATGTATGCCCTCCGCGGTCGGGGCGTCCTTCTTGACAACGTAAAGTGTTAAACATGGTATAACACTTAAAATTAGGATGAAACGACACTGGAACAATAATATTCAGCGTTATTTTTCTATTCTTTGACATTTTTACTGTTACTCTGTCTTGAAAATTAAACGTTTTATTAAAATAAACTAGCAGCCCGCGTCACTTCGTGACTTAAAACAACTTGGTAAATAGGCTTTAGTTTCATGTTGATTATGTATGGAGTTTTGCAGCGTAAAATACCTTTCAATGAGGAAGTGTGTGAATTTTGTGATTTTATAATTTTCTAGACTAATTCTTTGTGTCACAGCACTGGAATAAAATTTCCAGAAATTGAACCTCTCATCTGGGCTAATTACGAAAAAGAATTATTACATTAGACTTGAAACATCAATATGGGAAAGAAATTCTTCACAGAATTCGAGAAGTTCATTTGTTTCATCTGCTTTAAAAGTGTTTTTATGTATACGTTCTACACTTGGAATTTTCGATTTCGACAGTGCAACAACATTATTCATAGAATGAGGGTTAGTTTACATGGATCTTTACTGATTGGTGGGATTTTCACGTCTCTGTTTAAGAGTATTCTTTCCAAAAGTATTGAATCCTAATGTTAATTTTACACAAATGTACGTGTCAGTTTCTTGCATTCATCTTTGTTGGTTCTTAACAACAAACGGTAAGGAGTTGGAAAAAAACACTGATTTACTGACAAACTAACCTCTAAATAATATTTATAAAATAGCCATTCGCCGTAAATCAAATTATTCAACGCTCATATCGGCCAAGGAATTAAATTTTCAAACTGACCCGCTTTTTTGTTCTGCATCTTACAGTAAACACATGTTTGGCCAATTTTACCCAAGCAATAACCTTCTATGAAATGCCTCTATTAAATAGACATATTGTTAAATTTCAAAATCGAGTAAAATAGAAAGGCTAACCGTTAACACTTCAATATCCTTCGCATTCCAAATACCAAATACTGTTTTAAATTTGTAATGCGTTTTAAAACTTGATTTTTTAATTTTCAAAAAAATGCTATTTTGAAAATAGAAACGTTGATACACGCATCTATATGTTGAAACGTGTATCAATGTGTGTGTGCACTATCAATAGTTTGTTAGAAAATCCCATCTCCAGCGCACCTCTTGAGTTACTTATGTTCCTTTTTAAGTTTACTTTTTAAGAAAATAAATACAATATATTAAGATGATTACAGACAATTGGCCTTAGTTTCAATAGGGCAAATACTCTTACTTATATTCTGTTGTCTTAAAAACGTCACTATTTTTTAAATCAAAATCATATGAGGATGAATGTTAACTGGCTTTTGCTAGCCCCTCATTCTCTGGTATATCTATGAAACTATTTCAAATATTGATCATCTGTTTTGTTACAAAGAAATGTGAATTGGAAAAGTTCATAGGTTCTACCACAGATAGTAGCACATTCGCTGGAATTTCAAAAGCCTCCTGTGTGAAGGCTTTGCATGGGATATTTTCCAAACTCACAAAAGGCACATCTAGAGAGTAATAGCTTTAATTTGATACCAAATATGTGTAGAAAAATTAATTTCTAGGGGTCGATTTGCTCTGTACAAAATCCCAAAAATCCTTTTAACAATTTAGATAGATTCAATTTTCCGAGTTTTGATTTACTGTGCTGAAACGGTTACGATTTGCTTGTTTGGAATTGACACAGCACCAGTAGATCTTAAGTGATGCTTGTCCTAAATTGAAAAATAAGATCAACAGTTTGGGACGAGGGTTTATAAATCCAAATATGATAAAACTGAGTAGGTCTCTATAAGTCCTTGAAACTGATTATAACATTGTGGTTGTACATATACTTATAAGAGGTATTGAAAAGCGCCATTTTGAGCGGTGGTGTTTAAAATATGGTGGTGTTAAAGATTTGGCGGTGTTAAAAATGTACCGAGCAGATCTCTTCCTCTGACATCCAATTGTATTTTTTTCATATTAGCTTATTTAACAAAGGTATACCGTAAACTCACATTTATTCCTTGTACAATCGCCACTTGTTCACAAAACATTACAGTTTATGTGTCTAAACCTATGTTTTTGACCACAAGAAGTCAAATTTTACCATTTCCAAAGTTTTGATTTTGCTTAGTTTTCGAGTTATTCGTGAAATGACGGAAAAACGCAAGATATAATTTATGAGCGCTATTTTAATAATTTTGTAACTGGAGGTTGTGTTGAAAAATTTCAAAAAAATTTCCCAATAAATCTCATCCCTCGACATCCAATCGTATTTTTTTCATATTACCTTATTTTAACAAAGGTATACCGTAAAATGGCATTTATTCCCTGAACAATCGCCACTTGGTCACAAAACATTATAGTTTATGTGTCTAAACCTATGTTTTTGAACACGAGAAGCCCAATTTTACCATTTCCAAAGTTTCGATTTTGCTTAGTTTTCGAGTTATTCGTGAAATGTCGGACACACGCCATGTATAATCTATAAGCGCCATTTTAATAGTTTTTAACTGGCTGTTGCATTAAAAATTTTCAAAAAATGTTCCGAATGAATCTTTTCCTTTGACCTATATTCGTATCATTTCATATTCTGTCGTTTCATAAAGGTATACCATAAAATAGCATTTATTTTCTGTAACATCGCCATTTGGTCCCTTATCATTACAATTTATGAGTCTAAACCTATGTTTTGGAACACGAGAAGTCCAATTTTACCATTCCCAAAGTTACGATTTTGCTTAGTTTTCTAGTTATTGGTGAAATGACGGAAAACGCAAGATATCATTTATAAGTACTATTTTAATAATTTTTTAACTGGCGGCGGTTGGATTAAAAATTTTAAAACAAGTTCCAAAATAATTTTTATTTTTCTTAATTTAGGAATAAATACTATTTCTAAGAATTGCTGGAACTGCAGCTCATTACAGTACATGATATACAATTAATTGTTCATTGACAGAAATTGTTCATATTTTTAACTTTGATTAATTGAATGTTTAATACCATACTTACTTATTTTTTTAGCATTACTAATTATATTGTGTATATTACATGTTTTACTTATTTTTTTGCATCTATTAGTTTTTTAAATTGCTTTGGACTCCACTAGTTTATATTTAAATAAATCATTTTGAACACTTTTTACAGTATTTACCAATGTTGTTACTTGTTTTGGGGTTTTAAGTGAAACATATGAGCATAGTTTGAGATAGGAATTTTTTCTTGGAATCTCCGTCAACCCTAGATTGATAGTTGAGTATTGCAAATTTCTTATTTTTTAATAAGATGTACAGTATCTCCCATAGAAGTAACATGTTAATGTTTAAGTTCAAGAGTAAGTTAATTCAGGATTTTAAGATAGTAAATAGACCTCTTTTCAGACATCAGTCATTATTACTTAACACGCTATAAGTATAATAGTCTATCAGTGTTATCAGTGAACTTACACCAGCTATCTCCCTTTAAATACTCACACGTGGCTTAAGGCGTTCCTGATACAATCGCTGCATAAACTCAGGTATAAACCACTATCAGAGTAAAGAAATTCAACCGCAATTTCACCTCTGCAAAATGAAACCTCTGTTTGTTTAATTTACAGTGATAGTAAAATAATACCTTTTTCATGTTTGAAACAAAAAAAAACTATAGTTACTTTTTCTTTTTTTGATACCTACTATAGAAGGACGACAAAGGAAATAAACGTGGAAATATATGTTTGTAGACAGTACCTAATAAGATTTTATACGGGGTTTATCTTTTTAAAATCTTTCCCCAACTGTAGGGAGTAAAAATATCTTAAAGAAAAGTTCGGCCAATGGAATTACTCAGACCCTTTTTTATTAGGAAAAAGAGCCTTTAGATCTACAGTAACAACCATAAAAATATCTATTTATAAGAATATAAATTATTGTTATACCAACAAATACAAGGGTCTCCGAGAATTATGGCAAAATATTTTAGTATATGACCGTAGAGGTAAAAATAAAAATAAAAGTTTATATAAACTTAGGCCCTAAAGCGCTTTGTTTTCCGTCTGTGTCTGTTTGTGATTTTTACATATTTAATAATATCTCATGAATCTCTGAACGTATAAACTTCAAACTTGGTATTTGGATGACCACTACTAAGGACTATTTTTGTAAGAAGTATCAAATTTCCACTTT